>CAJQZP010000540.1:0-41675 GCA_907164705.1 Parnassius apollo
CCGTGAACCCACTACCGCATAGCTTTCCGTAATAGTCGTGAAGAGGGAAACGAAACAGCGGATGGAGAGCAGCATCTTCCTGGTATCAACTGAAACTACTAAACGCATATAATATGCACTCGCGCCGTGAACCCACTACCGCATAGCTTTCCGTAATAGTCGTGAAGAGGGAAACGAAACAGCGGATGGAGAGCAGCATCTTCCTGGTATCAACTGAAACTACTAAACGCATATAATATGCACTCGCGCCGTGAACCCACTACCACATAGCTTTCCGTAATAGTCGTGAAGAGGGAAACAAAACAGCGGATGGAGAGCAGCATCTTCCTGATATCAACTGAAACTACTAAACGCATATAATATGCACTCGCGCCGTGAACCCACTACCGCATAGCTCTCCGTAATAGTCGTGAAGAGGGAAACGAAACAGCAGATGGAGAGCAGCATCTTCCTGATATCAACTCAAACTACTAAACGCATTATAATATAACGTAATATATGAGAAAGGCCTGTGTTCAACTTGCAATCGATGTCAGGTTGCAATGAATGAACAAAATATGACTTAACAAAATACTGAAATTTTAGTAATATGAGGATTACCACTATCCAAGCATTCAGATGGTGTGGACACAATCCACACTAACTGTATGCTTGGCGGTCCACCACTGAGCGTTTAACTAGGAGTTTCTTTCTTATAAAACCTCTCTATGGAATTGTTTACCATCAGAAATTTTTCCGGACCGATACGACTTAAAACCCTCAAGAAAAGAGCTTACTCCTTTTTAAAAGACGGCAACGCACTGGTTGTTCATGGGCGGCGGGCACTTACCAATGCTCGTTTGCCCCGTCTACTATAAAAAAAATTTTACTTCAATTTTTTATGGTTGAGTTTTCTGAAGTAAGCTTATTTTTATACGTTCGTATAGTGATTCCGAGATCGCACTGAACGAAAACCGCAGGGTTTTAAGCTAATGCATAGCTTCTATCGCGGGCCTTGAGTGCGAGAAAATCCAGAAATTCCGTAACGAAAAAACCTCACGCTCTCCGACGGGCACGGTGGTGTGGCTTGAAGGCTGTGCATTGTCTAACGATGGTCGAACGTCGTTTCTTTTCCTCGGTCTTCGACACGGTGTTTGTGTATAAAGTGTTTTGAAATTTTGAATATGAATGAACAAAGTGCATTTATTATTAATGAAGAAAGTCACGAAAAAATAGTGAAAGAAAATGAGTGAATACTCTATATACATACCTACATTTTATTATTATCACAAATGCAGTACTAATTTTGAATTGAAAATATAATACTGCTATAAAGATAACCTAAAGTTTTGATATTAAAATGAGCGATATTAAAAGTAGCCCTCTTTATATACACACAAACACACACACGCGTATAGTTTAAATTCTCAATTTAGATTCTCAATATGTATATATATACTCGATTAACCGGACTAATTGTTGCCGTTAGGGATTCGGATAATCGAAAATCCGGATGATCGAATGTATGAAGAAAAGCGAGTTTTGTGCATTTGCAGTACATATGTACATACATAATGTTATGTGTTTATTAAAAACAACAATTTCAACGAAAATCAATGTTTATTAAGAAATTATTATTTTTTAATAAACATTGATTAAATTCCATGAAGAGATATAAATCTATACATCCATCTGTTACTTGCGACAAACGAGCCGCCGTCACCTAATTTTTTATTTAACTGTAATGCTTTTTCACAAAGCAAAGGGCCAGATATCATTTGCCCAGTTGATCGTTTTTGTAAAAACCAACAATACGAAGCGTCTTCTAATTGCCAATTTACTCGCGGACATAGGACCTTATGTCCGGGACGGGGGTTTGTTAGCGCCTGATAGTAGATCGTCTTATCTCAAGCGGTGTGAAGCGACGATTAGTGAGGTGCGGGAGGGGGAGGCTAGCTGCATTTGTGCGCGCGGTCGGTCACCCCTAAAGTTGGGCGTTATAACATACAACAGATAATATATTTCATTATATATTTTTAATCTTACAACACATTAGAATAATGAACCATTGACTGTTATAACATTATATTCATTATCGTTAGAAAGCGTCATCTGTTTACGTTTACGGTCCAACCGTCGCGTCGGCCGAGACAATGGGAGTCAAGACAAGGATTGCGTATAGCTTACACTAATTTAAACTCTAAGCTAACTTAATAAGAGCTTATTTTACTAACACTAAATTATAACGGTAAACAAAAATATATTATTTCCTTCATTAGTTGCCTGTTGTGCCTGTTATTTAATTTGGCTGTTGTAATATATAATATATCAGTTTAGTGTTCAGTTAGCTGTCTAGCTGAGATGGCAATGACACTGTTATCTGTTAAATTATAAACGTAATGTTTTGATAGCAGGTCCCCATATTACGTGAAAAAGCTATTGTTGTTTTTGTTTATTTTTCGTTAAGTTTTATTCCTAAAGTAATTTTAAATATTTAGTGTAATATAGATAGGATTTAACGTGTTGTATGTAAAAGTGTATAATAATGTCACGCCAGCGTAGCGCAGCCATTAGGAACTATTTTATAGTCCAAAGTTTGGACGAAAAAAAACCAGTGTGCAATTATTGCAAAACAATTTTTTTTAAAGTACAATTACAAATTTAAAGCTTCACCTTAAGCAAAGACACGTAGGAGTGTATGAAGAGTTTTGTCGTTCTAATTTAATATCGGATAGACGCAAAAGACTTAAGTACGTCGTCAAAAGTAAACCAAATTATATTTTTTAATAGTAACTGAAAAAAATGTAAATAATTGTAGATAACTAAAACTTTGACCACAGTGTAAATAATGTAAAAATTCAATCAAAATGACGTAACGTCAATGAGCTTCTAACTACGCCTGAATGAGTTATTTATTTCTTTTAAAAATTAATTATTTATTTAAAAAAAGTAAATTTTTTGAAAATATGAGTAAATAATTATAACAGATACAATAATTACACAGCTTAGCATACATTCAGACATCCTTAAGCCTATAAAAAGTAGGAAGGGAAGTTCATTGAACTTAACATAAATATTTTGAATGATTCTCTTTAAAACACGTAACACTTAATTGATTGCCTTCATATAATACTTATAATCATCTAATATTTATAATCGTAATAATCTTTCATCGTAATATTTATAATCGTTATAACAACATACAACAAAACGCGAACACAGCCGACGACTGAACTGAACTAACCGCGTGTACAATGTAATATTTAAAACTGTTATAATATATTATAACAGTTTAAAACAACAGTTAGAAAAATATATTACAACAACATAACGAATTAGAAAAATATAACAGTTTCGCCCATCTTTAGTCACCCCTGTTGGCATCGAGCCGAGCTAGGGAGCAGACGGCGGGGCCGGGCTGCACCCGTCCCGCCGCTAGGGCGCGCTCCTAGCCAGGCACGCGGCGCCTGCGCCGATGACGTTCTCCGGTCGCATTATAGGGGTCGCGAGAGTTTTTGCGCGAAGCCGGGTTGTTCATATATTGAAAGTCTCCTTGTTTTGTCTTAGACTTATGTTAATAGAGCGTGCCATTTGAACTTAAAGACAATTAATTGGACAATAAATAATAAGTGACAAATCTTGCCGTGGAGCGTGGAACTCATCCAGCTTCACTGAGTCCCTCGCCGCCCTCATTAACCAATTCGGTTTAAATGGCAATGAGACGGTCCTCGCCGCCATCGCCACCATCGCCGCCCAGGCTCTCCTCCCTGCCCCTCAGGCACACCATCCGCCGCCGGTAATCGCGTCTTACCTCGAAACGAGGAACTCCTTTGCCCCCTTTGAACCTGCCCCCTTAGAAATGGAGTACGCATGCTCCGAGTCCTCGGCGCCGAACTCCCGGAAGAGGCCCGCCACTACTTCAGGCTCCGGCTCATCGGAGTCCTCTGACTCCGACGGAACCGGGGAGTCCGAGTCCACGTTCACCACCGTCACCTCCAAGCGCAACGGTAAGCGCGCCGCGTTAAAACGTACCCCCCCTATCTCCGCGGCCCCTGCCGCGCCTACAACCTCAGCAGCCCCCGACGCTGCCGCCGTCCCACTTATGTCACTAGACATCCCCACACCGTCCAAACCAGCCTCTCGTTGTGCTCCAGTCCTTGCTAAGAAGCAAGTCACGCCCCCTGTCTTCCCAAGAGACAAGGCTAAATTCACCCAGTTGTCAAAAACCTGCTACAACGCAGGTATAAAGTACGATCATGCCGTCAACCTCGGGGAGACGATCAAAATCATCCCAAGCTCGATCGAGGATTTCCGTCAAATCACCCGACAGCCGAACGAGTCTCGTACCACACTTACGCTCTCCCTGAAGAGCGCAAAGTCAGGGCCGTCATCCGAGGCGTCCCCTTCGAGTTCTCCAACGAGGAAATCTTTTCAAATCAATTGAGGACCTTAAGTCCCAAGGTTTCCCCGTAGAAGCAGTGCACAAAATGCACAGTAGGACGGGCAAGAGATTCAACCTTGCCCTCATCATCCTATCCAACGTAGAGGAGGCCAAAGCCATCTTTCGGCAGGTACGCACAGTGTGTGGCCTGTCGAGAGTGAAGGTCGAGCCCCCACATAGGCGCGGTTTCCCGGCGCAGTGCCACCGCTGCCAACTTTATGGTCACGCGGCGGCTAACTGCTCCGCCCCACCCAGGTGCGTAAAGTGCCTCGAACCCCATAACACGAAAAAGTGTCCCCGGCCCAAAGACGCCGAATCCCCGCCGGCTTGTGTCCTGTGCAAACAGACAGGACATCCGGCTAACTACAGAGGTTTCCCACGCGCACCTCAACCTCGCCCCAGTAGGCAAGCTCCACCGCCGGTCAATGACCGCTCATTCCCGGCCCTCCAACAACGGCCCCGTCAGGGCCTTTCTCAGCCCATCCAGGGCTTCTCTCGACCCTCTCAGGGTCCCCCTAGGCCCCCTCAGGGCATAATTCGGCCCCCTCCGGGCTTCTCTAAGCCTATGCAGCCTCCAGTCTTTCCCTGGGGGCCCAAAAAGGCAGACCCACCGCGGATAAGCTCCTACTCCCATGAAGTGGAGCCCACACCCGACGACTACAACACACTATATTCCGCTATTAGGAATATTGACGTTAGGGAAATCACCGTTGTAGCACGCAAACTGCGCGCGGCGAAGTTCCCCCAAGAACGTCTCCTCGTTCTTGCAGAACATAACAATCTTTTGTTAGCGTTGTAAGTTAAGTTAATTAACTTAACTTCAATGTCAGTGCAAATTACTCTACCAAAATCTCACGGTCGTATCAAACCTAAGGGTTTATCGCTTGTATCATTTAATATTCGCGGCTTGCGAAATAACCTCCAAGAGCTTAAGCTCTTTCTTCGGAATCGTGAAGTCGATTTCCTCCTCCTACAGGAAACTAATCTCAAAGCTAAGGACACTAGAGGCCTTTCTATTAAAAACTTATCTCTTCTTCGTAACGACAGACCCGACCGCCGAGGCGGCGGAACGGCCATCTATTACAAGAAGACACTTCATTGCTCGCCCATTTCTACTCCGCAGCTTACCAACATGGAAGCCACGGTATGCAGGCTAGCTATGACTGGACATCAGTCCATCCTCATAGCCTCCTGTTACATCCCATCAGGAACCTATCCCCTCAAAAAAGATTTTGAGGCCATTTTATCTTTAGGCAATTCAGTCATTATGTTTGGAGATTTTAACTCCAAGCATACTGAATGGACATGCCGCACTACGTCCCCTAGTGGCAAGATACTGCTCGATATCACGCAGTCTCTTGATATTACCGTCCATAGTCCTCTCGGTGTTACTCACTTTCCCGATAACACCGATCACGCCCCCGATGTGTTAGATTTTGCGTTACTCCAAGGAGTTTCTCTCAACCTCAGAGCAATCGCGACACTAGACGATCTAGGATCAGATCACCGACCGGTCTCCCTCATTCTTGGCCATCAGCCACCTCCCCCAACACACACGAAAACCTACACCAACTGGAAAGGATTCAAGGAGTCCCTAGCTAAAGCTCTGGACTCACAGGACTCTACCATCTCCCTACCGTCGGACTTAGATAGTCCCGAAAAAAATCGACACCGCGGTCGATTCACTCTCCACCCTTATTAAATCCTCCCTTAAGGAGAACGAAAGGGTCGTCCCGGTTGCTAACAATAGTGGGCTTCCCCTACATATTAGCAACCTATTAAAAGCCAAAAAAGCTGCTTTCCGGAGAGCAGCAAAATATCCCACCCCCGAATATAGGCGCGCGGTCAATCGTCTTCAACGAGAACTCCGCTTCCGCCTCTCTGAATTACGAGACCTCGAAAAGAGTAAGCTCATGGAGAATATCTCTCCATCTCACACAGCGTACTATCAGATGGCTAGAGCCCTCCGCATAGACGCTATCACCCACACTCCCCCTCTCTCCCGTCCCGACGGCACGGTTTCCTTCGATGACGAGGAAAAGGCTGAGTGCTTTGCAGATGGCACTGCCACTCAATGCTCCCCTAGTTCTCAACCCGTCGACCCCTCTCACGTCCAGATAGTGGAGGATGAGGTCCGCCGCCGGAACTCACCCCCTACGGCCTCCGAACCTATCTCTGTGTCCAATGATGAGATTTCATCCCTCATCAAAAGACTTAAGCCCAAAAAGGCTCCGGGCGCGGATGGCATCTCCAACCAAGCCCTAAAACACTTTCCTGAGCAGGTGTTAACCTTTTTATCTATTATCTTCAACGCCTGCTTCAACCTTAGTTATTTCCCCACTACGTGGAAAGAGGCAACTGTGATTGGAATTCCCAAGCCAGGCAAGCCTCTCAACCTCCCCCTCCAGTCATCGCCCCATTAGCCTCCTCAAGGCAATGGGCAAGCTCTTCGAAAGAGTCATCCAAACGCGTATGAGGCGCTATCTGTTTCCCACAGACGGCGACCCTCTTATCATTCCCCATCAATTCGATTTCCGAGCCAAACACTCATGTCCCCAACAAGTTCACCGCATTGTGGAATATATCCTCAGCGGTTTCTATCCTCGTCGTCATAAGACCATCGCGGTCTTTTTCGATATAGCTAAAGCTTTCGATAGAGTCTGGCACACAGGCCTCATCTACAAGCTCTACAAAATAGGTCTCCCCGATCGTCTAGTTCGTCTCGTGGCCTCCTACTTAAAACATCGTACCTTTCGTTTTAGACACGAAGGCACGCTATCTTCACAGCGAACTATCAAGGCTGGTGTCCCTCAGGGCTCAGTACTTGCTCCTCTGCTGTACATCCTGTTCACCAACGACATTCCCATCCCGTCGAAAGGTGTTCAACTCTCCCTCTTCGCAGACGACACTGCCATCTACTGCAAAGGTGTCTCACTACCCTTCATACGGAACAAGATCCAAAAGTCAGTTGATGACCTAGGAGCTTGGTTCAAAAAATGGCGCATCGATGTGAACCCGGAGGAGAGCTCCGCCGTTCACTTCGATTATAAACGACGCCGTCTCAAAAACACTCCACCAATACGTATGCTAGGGACCCCTGTCCCCTGGCATACGTCCGCCAAATATTTAGGTGTCACTCTAGACACAGGGCTCACTTTCAGGCCCCACGTCAAAAGAGTAACCCGTCACGCACGGTTTTATCTGAGTAGGCTCAACAGTATGTTGGACCGACACAGTAAAATGTCCCTTCGAAACAAGCGTACCCTTTACAAGGTCTGTATACGACCAGTCATGTCCTACGCGGGCCCCGTCTTTGCCCACGCAAACCCTAATATTATAAATGAACTCCAAATAGTTCAGAACCTCTTCTGTCGTCGAGCTGCGAACGCACCTTGGTACGTCCGTAATGCCGACCTTCATCGGGACTTAGAGCTCCCAACAATTCAACAATTTCTTAAAAAAACTCTCTGAGAACTTCTTCAAAGCCTCAGAGTCGCACCCAAACCAATTAATTCGTGAGGCAGCTTCTTATGCAGCCCCACCCCCTTCTCGCTATCGTGTCCGCAGGCCGAGAAACTCTCTCTCGGACCCGCCTAATAAACTGTCAAACGACCTGAACTGTCTCCTGGCGGCTCAGGACAACTCTAATTAAATTAAATTATTGTATTAACTAACATTAATTTGCCTCTTAATTTGCGCCCTCTTTTCCCAAAAGAGGGTCGCTCATGATAAGGCACAATACAGCTTAATCAGCCGGCTGCCTGTCCCCAAAGGCGGTTTTTAAAGGGTATCACTTAGGGTCCCTGGTAGGACAGTGAGCCCCTCATAACCACAATAGACCGGCTATCGTGGTACGCGTAATGCATTTTCCGCCTCCCTACGTATAGGGTAGCCCTTTAATTGCTTCGGGCACAAAAAAAAAAAAAGCTCAGATGCATAAAATTGATGAAAGTTTTGTTAAAAATCCAATTGATAAAATTTATATGTACTTTGTTTGTTTAAATTCGTTGATAAAAATGATTTCTAATAAAAAATACTTCCTAAAAAATATTTCTTACCAACCCGAAAATAATGTTCACAAGTAGGCATATGAAGCTAAAAAGTTTTTACTTCTTACGTACAATGCTACGACTGACAGTTTATTTAAATAGAGCAAAGAATGGTGCCTACCCTGACTTCTAGGCAGTAAAGATGTAATTCCTGCACCCAATATTCAGAATGTATTCTAGAACGATACTTTGATGTCTTATCTTTTATATAACAATAATGGAATCTAAGGTAATGACGATTACCGTTACCGTTACCGTTACAGATTATTAAAGTCCACTGCTGAACACAGGCCTCCCCCTATTGATTGCTTCATATGCCACAGTTGCCACACTTGGCAAGCCATCTTTGGCAGATTATTGAGGTATTAAATGATGGATTTAATACCTCAATTTTTATTATACTCGTTTTATTATATCTATATCGAGTTGCGTGAATTATTGTAGAATTTAGTGCCTGGCCTAATTAAATCGATTTATGTAGATGTAATTTCTGACGTGTGACAACCCAATGACTATAAATATGTTCCGAAAAAATATGCTAAAAACGCGCTTAATTTTATATTTTATTTATATTATGATTCAAACTACTAATTGTTCACGACCACTGAACAAAAGTACTCGAGTCTGAAAAGAGAATGAAACGTTTCATGTTTATTGTTCAGTTTAAGCTGTTCTCAATAAAACTAAATAGTTTATTTTGTTATTAGTACATTATTTTATTGTTCAAGTTATTAAAAGAAGAAAAATATGTAAATTATTATAAACAAAAATGAATTTAGGTTATTACTTTGTAGTGCATAAGTTGGAAACTAGCTTTAACTTTATTTTCATATGACACGAAAGCCAATAACTTTTTCCATTATGATGAAGTATGGTTATACTCCTGTATCACGTCTTGAAACGTCTATGTGATACCCTGGAGTTTGAAATTTTTCATACATACATAAACACTCACGCCTTTCGGAGAGTGTGTTCAGGAACTGCATTCATCCTTCTCTCTTTCACTAAAAATAGTGCGATATCTAGAGCTTCATTACCACTCATTTTCTGATGAGAAGAAAATCTGATACGGCCGAATAAGATCCGGTGCAGAGCCAAAGCCTTTACGTGCGTTCCAAAAACCGGGTTTGAAACAGCGCCTAATTGCCGCCTCCAGACTCTGGATCGCTGCGGAGATTCGCCGCGCCACCACAGATTCTTTCACTCCGCCACCACACAGAGCAAGACACAGGGAGCTTATTTACTATACAAACTTAATCAAGATTCATTATAGGGAGAATACATTATTAAAACCCAAAATATTTTTCACCCTTTAACCGTGATCCCCCCGTAACCGTATTAACGCAGTAAATAAGAAAGATATACTGCCTCACGTGAAACTTTTCAACTGCTACTTATATTTCTTTCCAAGGCGGAAGCAATATGTTTAAAAATCAATAACGCGAGATACATAAATCAACATTATAAAGACCGCCATTTTACCGAACGATTATCGACAAGTACAAATTTATAACTTTTCTTTGTGTTGAAAACTCTAAAAGCGTATAAATAAAAACGAATTTCCGCTTTTAGTTTTGTTTACTTTAAAGTCTCAAATAAAATAAGACACATGAAAATTATAACTATAGATTTAATATTAGTAATACTGTTTAATGTTCTGTGTGACGGCTTAATGGGATAACTTACTACTTACTAGTTAAGTAACTCTAATAGAATGCACAATAACTAGGTAGGACTCCTCTAGGTGGTAGGAGTCCTACTGGGTAGGTAAAAATACACAAAATAGAAGTGCTTGCCCGATCTGAAATGAATGTATATAGAGTCAGTATAATTGGATAACTTACTACTTACTAGTTAAGTAACTCTAATAGAATGCACAATAACTAGGTAGGACTCCTCTAGGTGGTAGGAGTCCGACTGGGTAGGTAAAAATACACAAAATAGAAGTGCTTGCCCGATCTGAAATGAATGTATATAGAGCCAGTATGATTAGATAACTTACTACTTACTAGTTAAGTTACTCTAATAGAATGCACAATAACTAGCTAGGACTCCTCTAGGTGGTAGGAGTCCGACTGGGTAGGTAAAATACACAAAATAGAAGTGCTTGCCCGATCTGAAATGAATGTATATAAAGCCAGTATAATTGGATAACTTACTACTTACTAGTTAAGTTACTCTAATAGAATGCACAATAACTAGGTAGGACTCCTCTAGGTGGTAGGAGTCCGACTGGGTAGGTAAAAATACACAAAATGGAAGTGCTTGCCCGATCTGAAATGAATGTATATAGAGCCAGTATAATTGCAGGCTGTGAGGCATTTTATTACCTAGTCAATTTGGTATTTTATTACCCAGTCATTTTATGATGTATGAGATAATCAACTAAAACATATTAAAAAAAGTTTTGACATCACGCCTCTCTGTCTGTCTGTATTAAATAAACGTAGTCTAGGTTGTAAATGATGATTTACTATAACAAATAGAGTTGCAATATTACTTGTTTTTTACACAGCCAGTTTGAAACATCTCTCTTACTACAAAACGTGTGTTGGTAATATTGTAACTATAAATAGATATATTATCCCTTAGTTATCTTAGCTTTAATCGCATTACTTTAATGTTATTTGGAATCTACACTCACAATCAATCAATACGTGTTAAAAATAGAATTCATATGACATTTGTGCACATACAGGCACTATATTTTCTCGGAACTAAGATAAGAGAGATTTTCCAAATCTTAAAGATTTTCCATCGATCTTAATACACAAAATAAAACGTAAAATATCTTTTTTGAAATGGTAGTAAATAGAAAAATATATTTTTTTGGTACAAATATTTTAAATTAAATGACACATTGTAATCCAAACTACAAATTTATTACACAGCTTTCAATATTTTATTGATCTATATTCAAGCGTTTATATTACTTAACTCGTTTCTGATCTGCATTTTGCAAATAATGGTCGTTTACCAACTAAGATTCGAACTTAATGTCAACGGATTCATGAGCAACCAATATTTTAATGGTGGTGGTGGTGGTATTACTAGCCAGTAGGGCTCACTTTTTGCCTACCGTCCACCTAGGAGTCCATCCTGTTAATTATTTCTGCCGGCAAGTAGCACTGCCTGCACTGCTGTAATCCGGTCTTAAGTGCTAGTATAATTACAGGCTGTGGTGTTCCATCGGAGTCATTGGAAGTGACGTAGATCCAACTATAATTCAAAATTAAAGTGTAAATCAATTTTATCCTTGAGTACGGATCCCTGAAATTCCTCATAACCAGTAAAAATTTCCCGTTCTCTACACTCACCATACGAAACAGGGCAGCATTAGCTGATATTTTACGTTGGTATTACGTCAAATCGTGGTCCTTGGCAAATAAAATAATTATAGCTGTAGCGTGGCCCTACCTCGTTAAAACCTATTACAGATCACAATCAAAACCTGGCGTTTTCCTAAATTACTACTTACGGCAGCCAAATGCCGGGGTTTTTTATAGTATGATGACGAATGAACACAGTCCACTCGATGGTAATTGGAAATGGTGTGGGTCATAGACATCATAGACATAGACATTTATCATCGATCAAGAATAAAAATGCAGATGTCAGGAGAACTAAAAGGTCGAAGTTCCTGAAGTCTCCATATGAATGTAATCTTCACTCACCATTAACACAATAGCATTAATCTGCTCTTTTACGCTAATATTTTGTGAGAGAGCGGTCCTACCCCGGTCGAGTAGCTCGTAATTTCGAACAAACCTTTTATGCGTTGACACGAGATAAGACAAGATTACTTTGAGGAGTTTTTTTGCTGGTAAAATTTATCAACATTGGCAGGTGAGTTGCGTTTGTAACAGTTAAAAAGCCTCCTTAAAATGTATTTATCATATTATGATAATGAAATCACTACGATCTAAGAATATCCACTACCCCAGATCATCCTCTGGGTGTAGTAAGAGGTGAATGAGAAAAACTAAAACAGAAGATGGCGGCAGCATCTTTCAGATAACAACCGGCTGTATCTTGACAAGCTGTAACGGTAACGGTAAAAGTCCACTGCTGAACACAGCTCTAGTATCCTGTTGATTGCCTCGTAGAATAAATATTTGCCATAGTTACCTCGCTTAGCTGTCGGGTTGGCAACCGCAGTTGTTTATTATTTCGACTTGATAGCAGGAATATTATTCTTTCCGTCTCATGTTTTATTTCCTCTTTATCGCCTCTTAAATTATGGGCAAAGTAATATTTTTAAACGAATGTTTATTATATGTTCCGCTTTTATTTATTTATAAAGAACCGATCTATCTAACTTAATACAGACATACTTTTATTCAAATCAGTAACATAATTAATTACATGCGTACCGTATTTGCTTAATTTAAAAAAACCAGATACCTTTTTCACTGGAAACGAGGCAATCCATCTTAGTCCACAGGGCTGACAACACATCTGCATTTGTTAATAAAATATGTTGAATGAAAAAAAAGTTTATTATGCCCAATGATGACTAATGGGCACACGGTACACCTCATGGTAAGTGAATCCTTTGGCCCATAGATACCTACATTTATATAGGAATCAGGATACAAAATGCAGGTAGATTGGCGAATCGGGCTAAGATGAATCGCCTTATCGTGTCAAAAAGGGTCTTCGTTTTTCATCAATCATCATACAAACACAGCAGCATTATGTTGCTAATTTACTCTGGTATTCTGAGCGAGTGTGCTTTTGCCATTTGCGCTCGTATTACACTGCAACCAAGTTCTTCTACGTACAGGTAAGCCTTGTAATAATTATCATACCGTCGTAGTCTATTAAAGTCCATTGCTGCACGTAGGCCTTTCCCCTCAGATTGCCTCATAGGGGGGATATTTGCCAAGCGGGTAAGCAACTGCAGTTTTTCATTATTTGTTGTTGTCAGGAAGACGCTGCTGCTAATCTCTGGATTTTTTGGATGAATAATTTATATGAAAGTTATTTGTATACCAAAATCTACCCGAGAAATCACAATGTATGTGTGTGTGTGTGTGTGTGTGTGTGTGTGTGCTTGCGTGCATGCTTACGTTCGTGCATGCGTATCATCAAAAATATATTATCGTTATTATAGTATATCAAATGACAATCACTACCACCGTCGTTACCATCATCGACGACCGAGTTCTATCTGATCAGCTTCATTGAATTTCACTGCGAAGTGATGTTGCACCGCTTTCCATATTGTATAATAGCATTTACCACTGAAAATACTCGGAGGAATTTTTAGGATTAATTAACCCAAGGATTTTTCCGAACCAACATGATTAGGTGACCTTCAAGAAAATAGTCTACTCTTTTTTTTAAAAGCCGGCAATGCACCTCTTTTTATACGTGGTCTTGCATTTGTTCATTGGCGGCAGTGATCACTCACCTTCAGGTGAGCCACACGCTCGTTTTTCAACTATTCTCTTAGAAAATTACAGTCGTCTATCGGAAACCATGTCTCTTTTTAATATTTTTCCACAATCATATCTAACAACAACCACGAGACAAAAAGATAAAAGATTCTCTTTTGAGAGAATACACGGGACTAGTCTATCAAAAAAATATATAAATTTAATTAAGCAAAAACTTTATAATAATGTTTATTATACTACCAAAACTACATAACTGATCACATCTGGGTATGATATGATCACAATCACGCTGTTTTTAAATTATTTCATGTTTATATAAGAAGGGGTATTTTTTCCAAAATCAGTGGTAAAAGTAAATTATTTAATTCGTCGCCATCACATTACATACGATGTGAGTGTTTGTACTTGTAACTAAATAAAACATTGTTTGTAACTCACTTCACTAAGTCGAACAGTTATTTTGAGAGGATAAAAACTTTTTAAACATCCTACTAAAGAGTACCGAGTAGTTTTCACTTAAGAATTCTTTTAAATTCGCATTTTCGTGCACCTGCACGTAACTTCTCAGATCGAATTGCGACAATTTGAGATTTGTCACCAAGTTAGCCAGAAACTGTTACCATCTGGAGTCGGAACAAAGAGCCTGCTTAAGATTGCAGGTCACCTCGCGCAGCGCAAAAAGGCTACTTGTAACGTGGACAACACTACAAAAACTATAGACTTGTTTAATGCATTAATTTACTAGTAGTTTTAAAAATAATCAATTACTTTATAGCAGGAAAACTAACAACTAATGATTTACACCATATGGTACATATGTGTCATAAAGTAAGCCTATTAAAAGTTTTCACAAATCCGTAGCATAATGCTGAGTTAAACTTACTAAGTTATTCTCTCATATTATTGCACTTTATTGTTTTAGAGCTTTAAATAAATCTTCTTTTTTTATTAATTTATTACATTTCTTATTAATTATTATAAATTAAAACATGAGGAAAAAATTGAAATATAGTAGAAATATATTCAACTCCACAGTGTAAGTGGAGGTGCTAGTGACAAGTTGGACAGACAGGGAATAGCACGTGCGAGGACTATATCTCAAAATAACATCCTATTATATGGTCTTCGTTACGTATGTTAATTTGTTGTTACGTATGTTATATTAAATATGTATGTTAGTGAGGAGTAAACCATTTAAACAAATATTTTATAATAATCATTGGTTTACGGCAGGGCCCCAGGCGAGGATGGAATTACAGCGGAGCTTCTGAAAGCGGGTGGAACACCGGTACTCGAAGTCCTTCAGAAGCTCTTCAATTCCGTCCTCCATGGTGGCATTACTCCAGAGGCGTGGAGCAGAAGTGCGGTGGTCTTGTTCTTTAAGAAAGGCGACAACGCTCTCTTAAAGAACTACAGACCGATTTCCCTTCTGAGCCGCGTCTACGTGCTGTTTTCGAGAGTCATTACGAATCGTCTCGCACGCAGACTTGACGACTTCCAGCCTCCCGAACAAGCCGGTTTCCGAAAAGGCTTCAGTACCATAGACCACATACATACCCTGCGGCAGATTGTACAGAAGACTGAAGAGTACAATCTGCCACTTTGCCTGGCGTATGTGGACTATGAGAAAGCCTTTGATTCCGTCGAAATTTGGGCGGTGCTACAGTCCCTTCAGCGGTGCCAAGTTGACTGTCGGTATATCGAAGTGCTGAAGTGTTTGTACAGTAGGGCTACGATGGCTATCCGAGTACAGAACCAGAGCTCGAAACCTATCCAACTGCAGAGAGGTGTAAGACAGGGTGACGTTATATCCCCGAAACTCTTCACCGCTGCATTGGAAGACGTTTTCAAGCTACTGGACTGGAAAGGATACGGTATTGACATCAATGGCGAGTACATCACTCACCTTCGATTTGCCGACGATATAGTCCTTATGGCAGAATCGCTGGAGGACTTAAGCACTATGCTCAATGACCTCAATAGTGCCTCCCAACGGATAGGTCTTAAGATGAACATGGACAAAACAAAGATCATGTTCAATGTCCATGTCACACCTATGCCGGTAGTTGTTGGGAGCACTATGCTCGAAGTTGTTGACGAATACGTTTACCTGGGACAAATAGTCCGACTAGGTAAGTCCAACTTCGACCGAGAGGTCAATCGACGGATTCAACTCGGCTGGGCAGCGTTCGGGAAATTACGGCATATCTTTTCGTCAGGTATACCTCAATCTCTAAAAACTAGATTGTACAACCAGTGCGTGTTGCCAGTGATGACTTACGGATCTGAGACGTGGTCCTTCACTGCTGGCCGTATGAGGACGCTTAAGGTCGCTCAGCGAGCTATGGAGAGGGCTATGCTCGGAGTTTCTCTGCGTGATAGACTCAGAAATGAGGATATCCGCAGTAAAACCAGAGTGACCGACATAGCCCAACGGATTAGTAAGCTGAAGTGGCAATGGGCCGGCCATATAGCTCGAAGAACCGATAACCGATGGGGAAGAAAGGTTCTCGAGTGGCAGCCTCGTACCGGTAGGCGTAGTGTAGGGCGACCCCCACTAGATGGAGTGACGATCTGGTAAGACATGCAGGAAGTCGATGGATGCAGGTGGCTCAGGACCGTGCTTTGTGGCATTACTTGGGGGAGGCCTATGTTCAGCAGTGGACTTCTGAAGGGCTGTAATGATGATGATGATGATGAATCATTGGTTACTTTACGTAAATACCAAACTAAAGAGAGATAAAAAATATCAAAATAAAAAAAATGTTCAATAGTGTTCACCTATCATGCAGGTGAACACACGGGTGAACACCCGCTCATGTAGGTGAACACTTCAGAGTACGGGCCGTAGAGGAAAAAAGTTCGGCTTTTCGCCGCGCAGGTAAGCGTACTTTACACGTCTTCGAATTTCCCTCATATGTTCGGCAAATAGCAAAAAAAGTCAAAAATATCTACTTTAGGACTTAAGTTATTCACTTTGTCGTTTTCTATCGGCACCATTGAAGCTCTACAGATTTTAAATATTTTGAGGCACAGTGAGGTATGCTGATTCGGGCTCTTTTTCTCCTATAAATTAAAAAATAGTTCCCAGTAGAAGTAGACCGTTTCTATAATTATTACTTCACAATATTCATATATAAGCAAGTAAATAATAAGAAAATTTACTACTACGTAACTTAGGTATCATTCACACATTTTGGACAAGCTTGATTTGTTTCCGGATGGCTGTAAGTGTCTATAGCCTGCATAAGCCATTTACCACCAGGTGAATTGTTTATTTGTCGTACCAGTTTTATATTTAAAAAACAGTCATTTAATGATTAAAACGCTCTCTACCGACCACTTGACCTACTCATAGAATATAACTATTTCAATAGATTGCACTATTGTAATTTAAAGGCTTAAGTTTTATACTTATAAATGAAAAAAAATATTATATTATTTTTTGTTATCTGTAAGAGGTATAGCCCCCCCGACTATTTATACGTGTGTATAAATGTGTTAAGTTTAGAATAAAATAAATAATCAAATTAAAGACGGAAGAAGCATCACGTCTTCTTCTCATAGAAATCTTCCAACATTACAGCCTGAAATAATAAATTACGAATACCAGCTCGCTATTTCGACTCACTATAAGTGGGCGACCGCGAGGGACATGATTTAGTGTTATTCGTACTCTGCCCCAAAAATTAATAAATGTGTAAGTTACGCTATGAACGACAGTCAGTAGTAACGGTGCATTTAATTTTGTGCCTATGCCTGCAGGTGTATACCAAAACAATAAAATATGCGTTTTTATTTACTAGCCTAATATTATTAAGGTCTTTTTTTATACAGAATAAAGGTGACAAAAGACAAAAGGTGGTAAGTGGATGCTGTGGCCCATGGACATCTAGTCATTCCATCTCATCATCTCATCGATTATTTCTCGATTAAAAACTAAAATGCTGATGCGTTGTTACCCCTAAGGACTGAGATGGAATACCTCTTGTCAAGTAAAAAAGGTCTGGGAGAGATCAAGATGGCTATGGGTCGCAGCATCTACTTAGTATGAGGTAGACTTTTTATTCGTTTGTCGCCCATATTGTAAACACTTAAAAAAATGTAACATAACATCTTCCGTATGTTATTTATCTCTAGAAGTTTATACAGTGATACTGTCTGCTGCCTCTATATATATATATATATATATATATATATATATATATATATATATATATATATATCAAACATTTCTCCTCGCTTTGATAGTTGTCGCAGATAAAATTTTGTAACATGCTTGCAAATTTCTTGCAGTATAATAATAATTTTATTCACTCTGGGATCTAGGTTGACGCTTTAAAATATTCTTGCGAGATAAAACTGTTTCTGGTGAGCAGTGTTATAGGATTAAATACCCTTCTACAGATCGTAATAATATGCATTGTTTTTACTCGCCATATATTGAAGATGGGCCAATTTACATACATGCGAAAATATATAAATAA
Source organism: Parnassius apollo (assembly GCA_907164705.1). Lineage (NCBI taxonomy): Eukaryota > Metazoa > Arthropoda > Insecta > Lepidoptera > Papilionidae > Parnassius > Parnassius apollo. The sequence continues at coordinate 18,359 of CAJQZP010000540.1, forward strand.
ATAAAGCTAAGCAGCCGAGCAGTGGCCGTGTAAGAACCTGCCTCATATTGTCCTGTGGGGGTCGTAAGAGGCGAGTGACGGAGGAAAATAAACCAGGAGACGGGCAGCAGCGTCTTGCTAATAATATCTCAGAAATAAAAAATTGTGTTCAGCAATCCGCCGCGCCAGCCATACGTGGAGAAGGCGTACGTTCAGCTCTACCTAGGCTTTACGTAGACCGTAATGGTAACAGAATAAAGCGAACGAGGTGTATCAAGATCGTGTTCGGCAGTAGACTTAGAAAGACGATAATGATGACAGTCATACCACAAAATTTTATTCATCACTCGTTCAAAATATGAAAACAACATAAAGAATAAAGAAGAAAAGTTTAAAAGAAAAAAAATACTTTTAACGAAAAGTAAAAGCCGTCTTCAAATAAATAAATAGAATAAAATAATTCCACATTCTGAACCAGGAGCTAAGATATAGAGTATCGAAGAGTTAAAGCCCCTTTTTACCATTTTAAGTGGACTTAGAAGTATTACAATCTCATTATTGGTTAAACAGTTACATTAAAAACTACATCACATATTTTGCCAAGCTTAAGGGTGGAATTTTTCTAAAAATATACATATTGAACCACCCCTGTATACCTATTTAATAGAACAAAAATCATCGTACTCGATTCGCTATTAAAATAAAAACAAAAACAATAATTACAGTCACATTGTAAGCCCATGATCTATGCGGGCTAAAACCTTATGAGATAATGACATTTTTTTCGTAAGTATTCGTCTACATATTCAATTTTTCTAAAAAAAAAAAAAAGGAAACTAATGCGTCATTCAAATGAATATTATTACATTGCAAAAATAAGAAAATGGATACTCATATTCAATGTGGGTTATCGCTACTAAGCTATTTCTAATTTGTTTTTTTTTGTTAATTGTTAACATGATTGTAAGCTATTTTTTGAAAAAAAAAATCCCGCTGGGTTTCTTGCTGGTTCTTCTTAAGACAGAGGTTTTTTGCGAACCAGTGGTATATAAAAAAGTGACTTACAATAACCATTATTTATAATCTACATTGAATAAAAAAATATTCTGTTTCTGTTTCTGTTTCAATGCATAAACACGATATTTCTTCAATGTCTTTAGACGGTAACATTTGTACACAAATTACCCATTTAAAGTTGTGAGTGAAGAATACAAAAATATCTCAATTCAAGGATTTCGTTTTGTTTTTCTCCACAAAAAATGTCGGCAACGATTAGTAGATACATTAAAAATGTATTCCTCGTAAGGGTGCTCAGTAACTTTCGCCGTATAATGATTGGGAACTTGCTATTGCAGATTTATTAACTTCATACATCGATAATCTTAATTTTGAAATAGTTTTCATGCATACTTCCGAAATACGTTCCGTTGTATTTTTCGGATATTTTGTACATGGTTGAGCCACGCTGCAGCTATATTTTGGTTGTAGCACGAATGGTTCGGCTCGGCTCAACCGCGGTAAGTCCACGCTCTCTCAGAATACCAGCGAAAAATAGCAGCTTTACGCTGCTGTCATACGGTGAGTGTAGGGAAGCGGAGACCCTTTTTACTGAAACGTGGCATTCCATCTTTGTCCTCAGGGGTGTCAACGCATCTGAATTTTGATTCTTAAATCAAGGATAAAAACGTAGATGTGTATCTCTAGGGGCGACAGCATCCACTTATCATCTAGTGGACTTTGTGCTTGTTTGTCACCCATATTCGATATAAATGTAACTGTAACGAATATTACTTTGAATGCAACGGCGATATGGTGCTCTAACAACATGTGCGCTTTTGAACTGAGATACAAAACTACTGAAAAGCCGTGATATTTACAGCGTGCTCGTTTGTCACTCTCATTTTAAAGCAAAATGTTACAGTTATCAATAAAGTATGGGCGTGCGCTTGTGTGCTGCTTTAAATAGCCAGAAACTTGTGTAATCACAAGTTGTGAGAGCTTTTATTTAAACTAAGTGGTAACAATTGCGGCCGTTCAAATTTAAAATTGGCATATACATACAAATACATATATATGCACCCTGTCACCGGAAGTGTAGGCAGAGACTACAAACTTCCATTTGGCACGATCCTGACACCTCTCTCGCCTCCTCCACATCCATATACATGCTCGTTGGTTAAGGGTACCCGTAATTTGGCTTATTTTCATTATATCGCCAATTTGGTCGATAAACTTTCGCTCAAGACGCGCTTTTCCGACTCTGCCGTTCACTACTGCAACATAAATTATTACATAAAATTACGTAATGGTTTTAATTTTAAAAAACTTAATCATAAAAGCTTATCATAAAAGTAAATCTATCCTTTTCCTATATATACAAACCGTTTCCATAATAAATATTTCCTTGCAACCCATTGATATATTTTTAAGTATATCAATTATGGTATCTCATAAAGTTTGTTTAAAACTTATCAACGATGCCGTACCACGGGACGGCTTCCGCCAGTTCTTAAAACAAACCTTAAACATTTTACGAGAGTTTTATGCTTGAAGTTCGACTTACTACAAAAATTTTTTCCTGATTTACTACTAAAATTTTACTTGAACTGTAGTGACAGTAACCAGTAACAGATAATGTTGAAAATGTAATGAATATCGATTGTAGAATTCACAAGGGCAATTCTAAGTTAAAACGAGTATCATTCTTATCGTATTTCAGACAGAAATGCTACTCATTTATAAAATGTATAGTTCTAATCGTGTATAAGACTAATAATATTTTTCGAATAGATATTAAGCATTAATGTTTTTCTTATGTACGTACGCATGTTGTATTGGGTGAAAAGAAGAATATTTTTAATACAAGTAGGTAAGGGTGAAAAACACCCACACAATCCACCGGATTGTATGGGGACGCTTTGGACCGTAAACACATCCATTTAAGAATCGAAATTTAAATACGTTGTCATCTATGAGAAAAAAGTTACAATGCCTCGTTACCAGTTAAAAGGGTCTCCGGTTTTCCACTCTTGCCATACGTAACACAGCGGCATCAACCTGCTATTTTACGCTGATATTCTGTAAAAGCGCGGTCCTTTCCTGCACGAATTTTCCCGAAGTCACTTAACTATGTGCTGGTGATAGTTTTGATCGAAATTACACTTGTTGTTGTGGTGCTTGTGGTGGAGCGCGGTGCTAATGTTGTCGAACCTTTGATAACAAACTAGTGCCGCATCACGTTCAAAGATACTGTCACCGACGGCGGTGTTGTAAGATCTTAAAAAGTTGCTAAATTTTAAATAAACTCTAGCTAAAACTGGTATTTCAAAAAACTAAAATTTATTATAATTATTAAGAGTTTGTTTTTTTTTTTTATAATGTCACCATAGTACTTATATGCCCTTTTCGGTTATTTTATATCACGTAACCTTTGAATCGTTTAAACACTACCAGGGAAAGCAAGAGAATCTTATCTACAACGCAAAGACTGAAGGCATCATGGATACAATAGAGCAACGCTCCTTTTTTTTCCTTTTATTCATAAAACTTAGCAAGACCTACTCCCCTTAAAACAAATTCCCGTTCCGACGATGTAAAAAGTTCTAGCTCGACACCTTTCGAAGTCTTGTATTTAGTACGAAGATTTAACAAAGAGAACTCTCGTCGTTTGATCACGGAAGCGTGAGATCGAATGAAAAACAATGTATATAAAGCAAAGCATACAAAGTGCATATCAAAAAATTAAAAGTTAAAGGCGCAAATAGTCCGTTATATGTCACAGATTTTGATTTTTTTTTATATTTAGATTATGTATGTTTAAGGTGCATATTACGCGTTTGTTCGTTTTACGTTCTACAAACGCAGTTTTTAAACGGGACGTTAAATGATAGTGGACAGTCATACACAGCTACCTATGTAACGTGAGTTACTATTAGTTGGACTCTTTCATGATTCCATCGTTCTACTGTTGGACTCACAGAATGACACCCGGAAGCCCTCCAGAACTCCTCTTTTTAAATCATTGGTTTAATTCTTAGCTTTCTAATTGTGGCAACAATATTGTTGAATGTCGAAATCGAACTACAGGTCTCGGAAATGCTATCAATGTGAATGATTACTTGGCCCATCTCTTATAAACACAAAATAGTTTGGAAAATCCAAAAGTGCAGACCTCATGAGCGTTTTTATTTTTGTACCAAATTTCATTTAATTTTGATGAAAAAGAAGTATCTAGCGATGTTTTTAGGCTCGACACAAGAATTTTTTTACCGTTATTGGAATTGACCTTATTTGGTAGGGTTCAACTTCCGCCTCGTATTCCGTCTAGATATACAACAGCCTTTCAACTTATTCTGCCTCCAAGCTGGTATAATTACAGGCAACGCAAGACAACGCACTTATAGCCTCTATGTTTGAAGTTGGTTGCAGATATTCTTGGACTGAAGAAGCCCTTTAAATAAAAATATGGGTGTCAAACGAGCACACAGTCCAACTAATAGTAAGTGGATGGTGTAGCCTATAGAAGTCTACATTTATTCTCACCCCTGACGGCTGAGATGTAATGCCTCATTTCCAGTTTATACGTAAATTTTGGAGACAGAGCTATGCGAGCATAGAACTGTAGTTTGAAAAACACTCCACTTGGGAAATTTGTCTCTCCTTTTGTTGCCAAATATTTACCACTTCATTACGTTTCCGCAGCTGTACTTCCTGTACTCCATGTTTACAAATTTAAACTTAATAACTTTGTCGTGTCAAAGAACATCTGGCGGCGTAAAAGAACTCACAACTCTATATCATTCCGTGAGTGGTGTAAGAGGGAAACTGTAACACGAAATGAGCACAGCACATTTCTTATAGTTCAAAATTATAAAAAATGTATTTAAGTTGAACGGCGAAATATTTTAAATTTGTTTTTTTTTTCTTGTCCCCATTTTAGTTTTTTACGTAGTAGAACCATGCTGCAGCTGTATTAGTAGTATTACCAACATCAAACCTTTCAGCTGCGGAGACTCTAACCGTAGTACTCCGTTGACTGCGGAGCTGTTTAATAAAATGGACGGCTGATTGGGCCCAATCAGTTTAAACGCAAATATCTTGATTTTGGTATATCGAATACTATAATATGTATACATTTCTGAATTCTCTATGAAATTTCCTATAAACGAATACATATATTTAATAAAGTTTTAAAGTAATTAGTATAACTAAATATTGAATAAAGTCAAAACTATCATATTTCTCATTGACACAAAGTTCTTTAATAGTTCAATTTTATTTTATTTTAATCTTACATCTATTGTTTACAATATTTTATGTGCAAAATCATAGGCTACATTACAATTTTTTATCATAAAACGCATTAATAATAAGCTTACAAGAACCCACAATCAACTTACACCGATGTAGAATGTAGTTCGGACCAGATGCGGCATAATGCGGCGTAATGCTTTAGTCAATAAAAATAGTTTTTTTATTTCAATATAATGATTCAGTCTTGAACCTCTCTTTTTCTTTACATGATTCAGTCATCTTTCAATAGGTCTTGCTAAGTTTTAGAAATCTCATAAAGTATTTCATAAGTACTCATAATGCCGATATCAAAATTTTAGTCGTAAGTGCCATATTTATTGAAAAATTCATTACTTTATTTGAGCAAACAAACTTTAACAGCACTAGTACAGAAATAAAGATTTATTCATTCCTTTAAAAACCATAAAACCACTCAAGGGTCACTCCCGCTGATGTAGAGTTATAAATAACGTTTTTTGTAAACAATACCCAATGCACCATAATATGTGTCGAGTGACAGAGGCGCCGCGAGGTGCGCAGCGGTTATGTTACATTTCCAATAAACAAAAACATTATTTCTCCAAAAGGTAACATAATCTCTTTAACACAAACAATAGCTACGAAATAATAAAATTTAAAATAAATATATCTCTTCCTGAAATAAAAAAAAAAATATTAATTATGTATATTTTTAAAGAACCCACTTCTTATGCATTATACAAAAATATGCAACAATTAAAGTCCGATTCTGCACTTTTTTGTGCATCATGTACTAGTCCATTAAAACATTTTTTATACATGGTAGAGCCATGCTGCAGTTATATTTGTAGTATAGTTGTAGCACGAATAGGCCGGCTCGACCGGGGAAGGACCACGCTCTCACCGAATACCACCGTGAAATAATAGCTTAATCCTTCTGTGTTTCGTATGGTGAGTGTAGAGAACCGGAGAGCCTTTTTACTGGAAACGAGGCGTTCCATCTTAGTCGTCACGGGTGACATACATCTGCATTTTGATTTGTAATCGAGGATAGATGTAGATATCTATGGGCCGCAGCAACCACCACAGGTGGACTGGGTGCTCTTTTGTCACCCTATCCTATAAGTTGTATTCATTTCAAAGATGAGAGCCGTGGTGGCTCAGAAGAGCCGTGGTAGCTCAGATGGTTAGCGCTCGCTGTAAAGGGGGGACGCCCATTTTCGGCCATGGAACGCCCAACAATGTGCATTTGTTAAAAAATTATGTCTTTATTTATGGTTATTAATCGCGGTATTCATTTATCCTCAAACAATGGGAATATTTTTGCACAAATTAAAAGTACCGAAAAGATAATAATAAAAATTAGGTAGATCATTATGTCATTAGTTTGTGAATAAAAAAAAAGTGTTGCCAATCACAAAACACATTTAAAAAATCGATTCTCTTTTTCGATCGATTATTTACGGTGTCATCATTACAGTACTAATATAATTTTTAAATAATTATTATGTTATGATAAACAAGCGAATTACTAGTTGATTTCCAATGAATTCTTTAGAGAGTAACAAAACGCTACGGCACAATTTTACTGTTAATCTTAACCGATCTTCTTTGAAAACAGATAAGAACTGTTATTCTTATCTGTTTTCAAAGAAGATCTGTTAAGTTATTCTTATCTGTTTATAACAATACATTTAAAATAGAATCATGTTATGATAACGAAACAAGTTAGTTTTCAGCTGATTTACCATGAATCCTTTAACCTTTTGAGCGCCAAAGTCGCCTATACTTGACCAACACCTGCGGGCCCTGAGCGCCAACGACGTCTATAGTTGACAAAAAAACCGGCTCTCAAAAAATGAAATATAGATATTGGAAAATTATTACAGGTATTTTAATTCTACACTCCTCAAAATAGGAATAACCCAGCAACATGTGAGTATAAAAACAAGTCTTCTAGAGCCACAAGTACTAAGAAACATTGAACCAATAAAAATTGATTTTTATATAAGTCCAGCACGCCAAAGTCGTCTATGGTTGACCGCTAATGTCAAACGCGGGAAGCATAGATTTTTTGAAAACTATCCAAAATTCAGCTCAATGGTGTTTTTTTTTTCTATTATTATTATTGATATTTGAATAAAATTAAAGGTTAGAAACATAAAACTATAATTAGCTACATAATAAAAAAATGTTATCAGATCATCTTCGCATAATAAATCTTTAGGAGCTGACTCCATATGGGTGCCTATTGGTGACTGGTTGAAAAATCTTATTCACTACATAATATAGTTACAATACAACATTGCGAAGTTTACATGTGTGTGCGCAGCACACCTACAATACTTCCCCCTTTACAAAAAATGAATACAAAAAACTTAAAACTATACAATGAATATAAACTTAAAACTAACAACAAAAACTTGCTAATGCGCTTGTGCGCAGGGCTGTACGGAGACCCCCGCGAAAGGGGTGGCGGCCGCGGCGGGCGCGGGCACATGCTGCAGACTGGTGCTAGAAGCACCTATCATCTGACCCATATTCTGGCCCGATATCGGAACGCCTGTCATTAACACCTGATGACGAAGCCAGCTTTTGAACTTCTTATTAAACTTTACCCAAATAGTGTACAGGATTATCGCCCCCATAAAACTGGCTATCACATATAACCATGTTTGAGAATTATCCACTTTATTCTCTACAGTATTTTGAGCCTGAGAAACAATAACTGGTTTTTCTTGAAAATTACCCATAGTAAAAATCGTAAAACTTATCGCGCTAATGCTATCGCAAAGGAAGTATTTCGAATGAAATTATATTAAATACATTATAACTAAACTAGCTACCTGGAACCTATATGAAAGTGCAGTATACGCAAAATACTGAACACGATACCTCTACAATTACATTCAACTTAAATAATGTAACTTGAATATCCTGAATGAAAATATTATGCACTTGACAATGCAAATAATACTTTCACATCCATAGTAACTAAACCTGATTATCATTTAGACATGTAATTGTATAATATATATTTTATATTAACACTAGCTTATAAATCGTAAAGGTAACTTAACAATCCGACCACTTCGCGTTGTTTTTACGGTTATCGGGTTGCTCGGGCCGGGTAACAACGACGTCAGCGGTGTGGACGGTGGTAACGGAAACCGTACATGCGCAGGTGCCACATCCGCTGCGTTGTCAGCGTTACTTTGGCGTGGCGTTGCTTCGTTACCATCACATTCCTTTAATACATATGCAGGCTTTAATCTGTCGATAGAAATATGTACCTGTCTATCGGGTAATTGAATTAGGTAAACTTTTGAGCCCCTTTTTATCACGCGGTATGGACCGTCGTAGGGTGGTTTCAAAGGTTTACGTATTGAATCGTCCCTAACAAAGACATATTCACAGTTACGTAAGTCCTTGTGCACAAAAAAACTATGACAGTTACGTGAATCGTCGGATGTAGGCTTATAACTACGAATAGTATCTCTAATCTTATCCACTAAACAATAATCATTGACGTTACGGTTGTTCGAAGAGCTGTCATAAAAGTCTCCCGGTAGACGTAAGTTTCGTCCGAACGTTAACTCGGCGGCACTAAACCTTGAGTCACTGCGGGCGGCCGCGCGAAGCCCAAGTAATACTGTGGGTAGCTCTTCCACCCAGGACCCATGTGACAGGCGAGCTGAAAGTGCTGTTTTTAAAGAACGATGCCAACGTTCAACTGCGCCATTGCTTTGCGGATGATAAGGAGTAGTTCGAATTCTATTAACCCCCAACATTTTTAACAGCTGGTTAAAAAGACTACTCTCAAACTGGCGACCTTGGTCGCTAGTTAACTTTATCGGGCAACCGTAACGACAAATCCAACCTTCATATAAATGTTTGGCAACAGTTTCTGCCGTAATGTCTCGTAACGGAAAAGCTTCAGGCCACCTGGTCCTCCTATCAATTATCGTGAGTAAGTATCTATAACCATCTGGTGAGATCTCAAGAGGGCCAACGATATCGACGTGCACATGCTCAAAACGCTCTACTTCCGGAAACTTAGTCAGATTCGATACCGTATGTCTGTTAACTTTAGAACGTTGACATTGTATGCACGTTTTTGCCCACAAAGAAACATCACGATTCATACTAGGCCAGAAATACTTTTTGGCTAACATCTTTCGCGTAGAACGAATTCCAGGATGGCTCAAATTATGTAAACTATCAAAAGCTAGGCGTCGAAACTTTTCCGGTAGGTACGGACGAGCTGTATCAGTAGACATCTCACAAAAAATAGACTTATTTAACATAGGTATAACTAGTTCCTTTAACAAAATATTATCGGTATTTAAACCAGACATAACATTCATGATATAACTGTCGCTACGCTGCTCATTTGCAATGTCATCGAAATTCAACGCAGTTGGCATAGTCACGGCTTCGATGCGCGATAAGGTGTCAGCTACGATGTTATTCGTACCGGTTATATGTCTTATATTTGTAGTGAACTCACTTATGAAAGCTAAATGTCTCGTTCTCCGAGGCGTTTCGCTTTCATCGCGTCCTAACTTTTTGAAATGCAACAGTTAAAGGTTTATGGTCCGTATACACGGTTATTTCTTGCCCTTCAAATAATTTCCGAAAATGTTTTATAGCTAAGTATATAGCGAGCAACTCGCGATCGTATGTGCTATATCGCTGTTGGGTGGTGGTCAATTTTTTTGAGAAATAGCCCAATGGTTTCCAGCTATCTCCTTCCTTTTGTTGCAAGACTGCTCCCACGCATGTATTAGATGCATCAGTCATTAAAGCGAGTGCGGAACCCACTCTAGGGTACGTCAATGTAGCGGCCTGTGTGAGACCTGCCTTACATTGCGTAAATGCTTCGTTCGCACTATCCGTCCAGACGATGGGAGTCTTATCATTTTTCTTTGAGCTTTTAAGATATTTATTTAATTCTGTTAGATATAAAGTTGCGTTGGGAAGATGAGCTCGATAAAAATTGACCATACCGAGAAAACGTCTTAGTTCTGCAACAGTTTTCGGCTTCGAAAATTCCACAATTGCCTGAACCTTATCTTGCAACGGCCTGACGCCGTCGGTACTAATCTCGTGTCCTAAAAATTCTAGTTTAGTTTGTCCGAAACGACATTTTGCCAAATTAATTGAAATTCCATATTTATTAAGCCTTTTAAAAATAATTTCTAAATGTTGCCTGTGTTGAACTTCGTTGTCACTAGCTATAAGTAAGTCGTCTAAATAACAAAAAACAAAATCAAGACCTTGTAAAATGGAGTTCATAAAGCGCTGGAAGGTTTGTGCTGCTCCGCGCAAACCGAAGGTCATTCGAGGAAACTCGAAAAGTCCGAATGGTGTTATGATAGCGGTTTTCTCCACGTCACCTGGTGCGACAGGTATAAAATGATAACTTCTATTGATGTCTAATTTTGAAAATATCTTTTTATCCGGAAGAATAAAAGTAAAATCGTTCAAGCGAGGAATCGGGTATCTGTCGGGCTTTGTTATCGCATTCAGCTGGCGATAGTCCCCACAAGGTCTTATATCTCCATTCTTTTTAGGAACTACATGGAGCGGACTAGCCCACGCGCTCTTTGAAGGACGACAGATGCCCAGTTCTTGCATGATGCGAAATTCTTCTTTAACTTTTTTATACCTGTCAGGTGGCAACGGGCGCGCTTTCGCGTGCACGGGCGGGCCAGAGGTCTCGATATAGTGGACGACATCGTGTTTCGCAGTTTCTCGGAATGACGCTGGTTTAGTGATGTCCGGATACTTTAACAATAAATCCTGATATGGATGATTTACATCAATAGTTTTAACACTAGGTTGAGATACATTGACAACAGATGCCGAAACATTCAATTCTGTAGTTTTATCTATTAATTTACGCGCGTTTAAATCAACTAATAGTTTGTGGTACGCTAAAAAATCGGCGCCCAAAATTGGTTGTTTGACATCTGCTACAACGAATTCCCAACGATAAGGTCGGCGTAAGTTTAAGTTTAACACTATTGTCTTGGTACCGTAAGTTGCGATTTCATTGCCGTTAGCTGCGTATAATTTATATTCACTACACTGATTTAGACGATCTTTTCTCACGGCTGGTAAAACAGACACATTGGCACCGGTGTCAACTAAAAATCTAAGTCCGGAGTTACTGTCTGACACACACAAACGATTGAATGGAAAAACGGTACAGACCTGAAGACCCTCGGACTGTACCTCGCTGCTCAGTTTTCCGGCTGTGTTGTTTTCCACGCGCAAGGCTTCGTACACATGTTGGCCTTTTCTCGGAACCTGTAATGGTAAAAGCATAAGTAGTTCTCCTTCCGGGGACGGCAGGGACTGCTACGGCGCCTGGACTGTGAACGACGCCGGTTGCGATCAGGGGCGCGGGACCGCGACCTCTGCTGATCGATCTGGTCCACGGTAGCCTTTATTTTAGCCACCTCAGCCCTCAACAGGGCCAAGTCAAGGGCGGCCGTAGATGTTGGCGCTGTCACGGCATAGGTAGCGCTGGCGGCATAGGAAGGCCGCACAGCCTCCATGACGTTATCTGCGACTGTTGCTAGGCTGTCCAGGTCCTTGGATTCAGACACAGTGAGCACGGCTCGCACTTGTATCGGAAGACGACTCTGCCACAGCACGCGAATATTGCCCACTACTGAATTAACATCACGTCGGGCACGTTTATCACGTCGGGCACGTTTATTACGTCGGGGACGTTTATCACGTCGGGGTCACCAGTTTAGGAGCTGACTCCATATGGGTGCCTATTGGTGACTGGTTGAAAAATCTTATTCACTACATAATATAGTTACAATACAACATTGCGAAGTTTACATGTGTGTGCGCAGCACACCTACAAATCTAATATCTCAACTCTCAACTTTAGCGCGTTATCGAAAATCAGTTCACTGGGCACCGTGATCAAGGATAAACGACACCCTGATGATGTCATAAGTGATTACCGAGAAAAGTAGAGCAATGCAACATGAACGATTCCTCAGAACTCATTCGGATTTCGGAAAGCGTCGGTGATGATGAATTTTGATTTTTGATTGATGAATTGAATTTTTGATTGATTGGTGAACAATTATGTTTATTTATTCCATGACCAAGATTTTCATATTATAAGGCTGATTTACCTAGTGCGAATAATTATATACAATTGTTGATAAATGAATAATTATGTACCTTTTTTAATAATAATACAAAATTACAATTAAAGTTTTTTTTACTTAAGGTGTGAAGAGCAATTTTTCATTTTGTGTTGTGCCATTTCTTTCTCAGTCTCAAAATCATCTAGCAGCATCAGCATCATATCAAATCCCCATTGTTATAAGAGTGTAAGACTTTTCTTCTGTGCTTCACTTGGTCTACGCCTTCCCCGACACATAAAATATTATGAATCGATGTCTGTATATTTCGGTTAGATCGATTTTGAAATCGATACACAACATTCTAAGAATGTTTAAAAAAGGAAGGTCAGCTACGCCGTTGTCGTCCAGTCGTGACAGTGTCGTCATTAGGATGGAGAGTAGTGCTGTGGTTTACTACTATTTTATTGTTATTGTTTGTTTTTTATTTATGTTTATATGTACAAAGTACATATATAAAAAAGAGTGGATGACAGCACAAGATTAAATAAAACATACAGTTTATAAAGGGTCATTTATAGCATAAAAAACCAACAAAAACAAGTTATTTTACGTTATCGATATATCAACTCTTGGCAACACTATTTTGTTTTGGCGCTTTGGCGTACAGGACACGGTAATGCGTTTTTGGCGTGGCGCTCAAAAGGTTAAAGCTTAACAAAACGCTACTGCACAAATTAACTGTTCTTAAAAATACATTTCAAATAGCATTTAAATAAATAAAGAAAAATATATTTTAAAAAGTGTGCAGAACTTAAAGCACCTCAAAGATTGTTTTTAACGATATTATTAATCGAATAAAAATCGATATCTTTTCATCGATTTTATGTCAGTTAGGTGGCAACATCGAGTCTGACAGCTAGGCCCTGTCATGGAATGAAATCACAATTTAGTTCACATTTCACAACTATATCTATACCTATATAAATAGTCACATGTAGAATTCATTTGCGTGTTACTTTGTTTGTTTTTATTTTTGTGAATTTGTTATCGAAGTAACGAACTAGCCTTATAAATGGACTCTGACATTTTTTCCCATCATATAGCGAAAACACGAAGGCATTTGTTGGAAATTCCAGAACTGCGAAATCTTATACAAGAATAGGTTCGACCACAGCAGGTAAATAGTTACAATCATGTGTCATCTCTTCCTTTTCGTCATTCTACAATTGCAGCAATGCTTATTAACTGAGTTGTCTTATAATTATATCAATTGATATAATAATTATGGCTTCTTTATTAGGTACAAGTTTCGAGTGATAGTGTAGTATGCCACGCATGTTGGACTGCAGCCTGGAACCAAATACGACATCCAACTAGCGAACAGGAAAATTCACCAATTAATAGTCATGGACATGTATGTATCAGCTGTGGCAAGTCACTTTTGAGAATAAGATCACACACATTGTTTGGGTCTGATTCTCCACGTGAGGAACTCATAACGAATGAAATTGCCCATCAAATTGCACCACGTGAGGTATGTGTTTTTTAATTTATTAAGTGTGTGTGCTCATATCTGATAGTGATACATGTTTTTACTCTGATTACATCCACACAAACTATATCTGACAAACATACAAGCTTATTTATAACATGGCGATAAGATTAGCTTGTCACCACCAGATAGACTGCTACCGTTTTTACCAACTACCAAGTAATGAGACAATTGATTTTTCATTGTTTTTGGACTACTGGTAGTTTTTAAGTGCTTAATTATTAAATAATATAGGCCATTAAGTCTGCTTTTGTGCAGTAACAATTAACTTGATAAATATTTTATATGTATTTGAGTTTAAAGGAAACAAATCTATTTTATTTTTACTTAGTTCACTTTTTCACCTTTTTATTTAATATTATTTCAGTTGCCAAAGTCATCTCGTGTGTGTCATAATTGTTGGCGAAGGTTTGATAGAGCAGCATCACATTCAACTGCAGAACGGGAACCATCTGAATCATCTAGTTCATCCTCGTTGCAATCTGAAGTCGGTAATGTATTGCACCCAGATTCAAACATTCTAATTTCAATAGAGAATGAAGCTGGGTATTCCCACCTGCTTGGGACACTGTAATTAATAAAATTAAAACCAAACCCAAGCATACCACGCAAGACTTCAGGACAGTAAGTTCATTCTGCGTAGATCGGACCATAAATAGTTATTAAAAAGCTGAAGTTACTCCAAGTTAACACTGATTTCGGTACACCAGTCACCTCAATCCCCCATGACCATGTGTGCTGGAAAGCACCCGAAAGTCGGGAATTAAAAATCAAAGAAATTAAATGCGATAACATCTGTAAAATTAGTTGTTAAAAAACTGTATTTGTGAAAATAAAAACTTTTATATCTTAAAATTCCCGACTTTTTTAAACCAATTTCTTAACCATTTCATTCCTTTAATTGTATATTATCATATCTATATGCTTTTATATGTGGGCACCCATGGCCGAAATGTCTATGAAGAGTGGGTATTCCTCTTTCACAGTACGCTAGCAAGCCGGGTTTAATCCCCGCTAGCAATAATGAAATTGTTAATTGCAATTTTAAGTGCTGATCTACCACGTGCTCGGCGGTGAAGAAAGACATTGTGAGGAAACCTGAACGTCTGTGAAATAAGAAAAAAAATATTTCGAAGACATGTGAAGTTCACCAACACGCATTGGGGCAGCGCGGCGGAAACTTCTTTGCTCTAAAACCCTCTGAGAAATAAGGGGATTCCTTTGCCCAGCTGTGGGGCGTAAAAAGACTGTAACTTAACTAACTTAAGTATTCATTTCGACGATGCGAGAGCCCTGGTAGCTCAGATTGTTAGCTCTCGCGTTAAATTTCACAGTACGCTAGCACAAAATCCCCGCCGGCATCAATGAAATTATTAATTGCAATTTTAAGTGCTGATTTACCTCTTGCTCGGCGGTGAAGGAAAACATCATGAGGAAGTCTGACTGTCTGAGAAATAAAAAAAAATTCCAAGGCATGTACAGTTTGCCAACACTCATATGGGTAGCGCGGCGGACACTTCTTTGCCCTAAAACCTTTTCAGAAATGAGGGAAGGCCCAGCAGTGGGACGGAAATAGGCTGTGTAACTTAACTAACTTAACAATTTCGACGATAATAGTCTGAAATAATTAGCTAAACAAATTATAGCTAGGCAACAATAAAAATTAAATGGATGGATGGACATAAGTATAAAATTGAATAAATATATAACATAGGTACTCATTTCTTTAAAAGGTTCCTGGTACTTGTTGGATTTACTGTATCTACAGTACAATTCATTTACGAATGGTACTGTAGGTAGCAGCAATCTTGCTCCAGGTTAATACATAACGCAACGTTACACGATTTGCAAAGTACATACAGATAAAATGTACACTAAAAAAACAAAATAAGAAATATGTGTCTGAGGTGACCTTAAAAATCACTCAACATATTAAATTAAAAAAATAAAAATTTCAAATATTAAATAATATTAAAATAAAAATATTAAAAAGTATATTATGTAAATACTTTCTAATTTTCTGATTTAATAAATTGTTTAAAAAATTCCGAAGTCTTGTGTTAACATACATGACATATCCAAATGCCACATTAAATTTTTCATAAATCATCGAATAATCGTGGAGTCAACCAAGCTCCATTTCTCTGCTCGAGGGCGCTAGATTCTTTACCATTCTAACCATTCAACCGAATTTGAACTTGATGGAGTATGGCAAACTTTAGTTCCTTTTTTCGCCACCCGCAAAACAGAGAACTAGAATTCACTACTGCGGACGTCACAAAAATGGACACTATTGCACCTATTGCGTATTTACATTAAAATTTTGAAAATATTGCACTTTATCCTCATTTTAATGTACTAAAACTGTAAACGATGAACAATTACACATATTTTAACACAAAACTGACAGTCAAAACTAAAATTTTACGTACATTTCAAGTCAACTTTCCTCAACCAGCATGTTAGTTCTAAGATAGCAGTTTGCTTCATACATATTAAAAAACGATTTTACACGTACTTAATAAGATAAAACACAAAATGAGATTACAAATAAGAAGGTTACTTACCCAGGCATTGTTTTAACACAATTCACCACACAATAAATATAAATTAATACAAAATAATTACAAACAACTTCGTTGTTAGCGCGCGTCAATCACACTAATGGCTGACTCAAGGAACGGACGACATTTAAGAATGATTTAAATAAAATATACTACTAAAGTGTATAAGCTGTGGGGTTTTTATGCTAGCCCTTTTTATCCTGTACACATTGACATATGGTAGAGTGAGTTAGAAATAGCGCATAATGCTTTGTTTCTTCATTAAAAGAGCGGGTAAAAATGTCTAACACTTGGACACCCGCAGTCAACGGAGATATTTTCGTGTTCAAGTCTTGGACATCCGCAGTTGAGAGGATACAATGAGCTAAAAGAAAGAAGGAATTTAGAGGTTGTTTTATATATCTTTAAGGTGATGAGGGGAAAGATTCACAATCCAGACGTATTGCAACAAGTGCGCGTGTGTGTTCCGGACAGATACGTGTGGCGGCGGCGACGGCCGCGCAGCCGCACTAACCTGGTGACTGAAGCGCCGTGTACACGCGCACTTTGTGTCCTCAACCGTAAGGCAGAAGACATAGATTTATTTTGTTTTACTGTAAACTGTAGGTGGATTCATAAGAGCTCTCTTTGAAATAAGCTATGGTCCTACTGTGATATAGATACGATGTTTGTAGTAGCAATAAGTACATACTTATGATAGAAAATTATTGCTGTGTAGTTGTAGTTTGTAAAAAATAGTTGTCTTCATTATCGCATTAGATGATAAAGCTGTAGAGATAATTGTATAGTAGGAAATAAATAAATAAAAAAGTAAGAGGCTACAGCAAGAAATAAAACTGAGTTATGAATGACGGACAGAAATATATTCACGATAAAACTTAAAATAAACATGACTGTCATAACTAATAAAATTAAATCCAAACCCAAGCATACTACTGCAAGACTTTAAGATATTGTAAGCTCGTTCTGCTTAGATTGGACCAAAATTAATTATAAAAAGTTGAACGTAGCCTTCGTTTACTTTGACATCGGGACGTCAAACACCTCAGGCCCCGCCCCCGCGACCATGGTTGCTAGTAAGTGCCCAAAACGTCGGGACATTTTTTTTTTAAATTAAACGCGATAAAATCCGTAAAATTTGTTTTATTCGATGAATGCTTACTTATTTTAAATTGGCAATTTATATACTTTATTTGTATAAGAGCACGATACAAAAATTACTTGTAGGAATTGATACTCAGAATAATAAATCAGACCTGTTCTATACATTCATAATTTTACGTGTCTATCGCAACCATTATAAAATGATTGGTGTCTTGTTGTTGTTGTTCTGTTATTTAAAATATTAAATGTTTATAACAGCCTCTAAAAGGCGAAACTTATATTAAGACATACATTTCAAAAAGTCTATGTCCACACTCTATTAAATATTTATTCCAATTAAGTGATATGCACAAAAAATTATGTGTTTTAATTTTAAGAAGCTTCCTTCAGCGGAAGCTGAAGGTACACAACAATACCGATCAGTAGATCGGTATTGTTAAATGACGATGTAAATGTTTGGGTATATTTTTTTTAAATTATTTTCTGTAACCTGTTGGAGAAGCTGTTTCACATCTGTTACAAAGTTAGGTAAATTAGGGATCATTAATTGTAATTCTTCACGTAATTCGTAAGCTTGAAAGTCACTGCTTTCACCCACTCGCAGGGTTGTGTGTAAATCTTAACAGTTATTTTAATATGAGATGGTTTGGAATATTTTTGACTTGTTTAAATCATAAAGGAAACCAAAATTTTCATAATGTTGGTTTGAAGCCATAAATCTTAAATCCATATTTGTTATAATTGAATAAGCATGGTGTGGAAGAAATCTGTTTCACACTGACTTTTAGGAGACTGTATAGGTTAATCCTTGCCTTCATAATCCAACATCTTTTTCTTTTTTGGCTACTCTTTTTATTTTTAGTCTTTTGGCAGATCATAGCAGTTTTTTTTTCCAATAAACTGTTGGGCAAAGTTTGTCAATATTCTTTAATCCAGTCACAAAAAGTAGACGTTCTAGAGCTTTAATTTTTCTTCACCTATAGTGACAAACCTACCAAAACAGGTACTACAAAAGTTCTTAAAAAGCTTTGTGTCTGTTCCGTTTATCTACTCATGTGTTGTGTACAGCGCGAAAATATACTTACACTAGCCACGTGGGCTGCTGTACCGCACTCTTTACTCGATTGCCACGCGCCCACGATTAAATAAAGTCAGTATTCTATGTCTATCAAACAGAACGGGGAATCCTCAGCCTTTGTCGCCTCCATAGATTACTGTATACGAGTCTCAGTACTGTAGTCGAGTCAGTATACTGGTCGCCCCGCAGCGGGGATTCCCCGCAATAGTAACGCAAACTAATGTCGATAGACTGAATAAAAACATAATATTTAGTTATGTCAATAATATCGATTCATGACAATGGAATTTTTTTGGCGCGTTTACGGTTTTAAGTAATGCATATATCTCCAGGGCGCGAGGCCCCCTGGATCGCGAGGCCGCAGGCGGTGGCCCACGTCGCCCACGCCTTACGCGGCCTCTGAAATAATGACGTCACGGCGTAAAGGCTTAATTTTCAGTCACGTTAGTTTCACTGCAAACCTTAATCCACGAACTAAGTTATTGTTTGGCTGTACTCATTATAGGTTCATTACTGTAATGCTATTTATGAATACGGCTCTCAAATTATACAAACGAAAACGTATGTACTGTTAAATATTTGAGAACATCGAGGCATTTGTATAAGTGATACACTAAATTAAATCTAAAAAAATTACGTAAAGGAATTTTAAAGTATTATTAAAAACGCATCAAAATCGATCAGTATCTTAGAGTTTTAGGCAAAATTTTGCAAATGCAGAGAACTGGAGGCCCTTTTTGACTGGTAATGGCGTATTTTATTTTAATCCTAAGGGGTGAAAATGCATCTGCTGCCACTCCACAACGCCCTGACTTGGGTGCCACAGCATCTATACGATGAAACAACATCTTAAGATATTATAAGATGATAGATATCTTATTATTTGGATTGACTAAAATAAACTATGTTGTGTTTATTTGTTTTATACTATTTGAAACAGGTACAAACTGGTAATACTAGGTATTCGACTACACTGTCAGTAATTCATTCAACTTTTGTTGAATCCATTCATCTACTGCAGCCTTTAAAAGTGCAATAGCCTCCATTATATCCCTTATGTTTGCCATGCTTGACAGGCAGATTGGTGAAGGTAATTTATTTTGCTAGTTATTAATAGAAAAACACTGCTGCCCCTCTCCAGGTTTGTTTCCCTCTAGAGCATCTTCCGCTACCTACAGGACGATAGTGATAGTGGATATTCTTACACCGCCAGTACACGGTATTTTTCAAATCAAATCATTTATTTCGCTAAAACATGGCTACATACTGATGGACACAGAGTCAATATTTGTTTCCACATGTTTTGCCTTTTGTGGCATGCGTAAAAATTGTTTAAAGTAAATATGTTAAAAAACAAATGAAAATTAAAAAAATTAAATTAAAAATAACCACTTTTATAAATTTTCTTTTCTTTTTATAAACACTTTATACTTATGTTTTTAGGAAAAAACAAGTATCACGCAAAATCCTGGATCTATTGTAATTTACTTAGTGCAAAATCAATAAAAACAAAATCAAAATTTATGGTTAAAGAATCCATTGATATTAAAAAAGGCAGTATTTATTAGCCACTGGTTTAAACTTTTTTTATTCGCCTTAATGGCTGTTCACGAATATTTTTAAGAACTTTATTATAAACCTTGATACACATTATGAGGCAATTCCTCTGGAATAATGTAGTTTTACAAGATGGCATGAGTTTGTTTCACTTTCTTCACTATTTGGGTACTAATGAGACACAGGAATGGATAAAATGGAATGAAATGGATCGCATAGCGAACAGGAGGGAACAAGGCTATTTGAACACCTTAATGAGGGCTTTGACGTGGCTCTAAATCGATACCCTCCTATACAGCAGGTTTTTTTAGGGGGCTTTAATGTTTGTTACTAGGACTGAATTTTCCCATACGAGATGACTAACCACGCTCGGAGAGAAACGTGGAATTTTCCGTCATTGCTTGGTTTCTCTAAGCCGGTAAATCAAGCAACTAGTGTACCCGATGTAGATGGACACAAAGTCACCTGCCCCGACTTTTTGCTAACGACCTTTCTGAAAACACAAGATGTTCAGGTTGCCCACTTGAGAAATTCTGAAAACTGTCTGGTATTATCTGTGTCGTTGTAATCTCCACCTAACTAGGATTTCCAAAGTGTGTGGCAAAAATGGCGATACAAGTCAGCAGATTGAGATGAGACGCGGTATTTATTTACATCTAATCTTAGGCGGCAGATCCGCTCCTTGTCTTAAAATCCGTCGAGCTGAACGGATATCATTACCGATATGATACGTCAAGCGATGAAGTATTTCATTCCCTTTGTTGACGTCATCATTATCATTACAGCCCTTCACCAGTCCACTGCTGAACATAGGCCTCCCCCAAGTAATGCCACAAAGCACGGTCCTGAGCCACCTGCATCCATCGACTTCCTGCATGTCTTACCAGGTCGTCACTCCATCTAGTGGGGGGTCGCCCTACACTACGCCTACCGATACGAGGCTGCCACTCGAGAACCTTTCTTCCCCATCGGTTATCGGTTCTTCGAGCTATATGGCCGGCCCATTGCCACTTCAGCTTACTAATCCGTTGGGCTATGTCGATCACTCTGGTTTTACTGCGGATATCCTCATTTCTGAGTCTATCACGCAGAGAAACTCCAAGCATAGCCCTCTCCATAGCTCGCTGAGCGACCTTAAGCGTCCTCATACGGCCAGCAGTGAAGGACCACGTCTCAGATCCGTAAGTCATCACTGACAACACGCACTGGTTGTACAATCTAGTTTTTAGAGATTGAGGTATACCTGACGAAAAGATATGTCGTAATTTCCCGAACGCTGCCCAGCCGAGTTGAATCCGTCGATTGACCTCTCGGTCGAAGTTGGACTTACCTAGTCGGACTATTTATCCCAGGTAAACGTACTCGTCAACAACTTCGAGCATAGTGCTCCCAACAACTACCGGCATAAGTGTGACATGGACATTAAACATGATCTTTGTTTTGTCCATGTTCATCTTAAGACCTATCCGTTGGGAGGCACTATTGAGGTCATTGAGCATAATGCTTAAGTCCTCCAGCGATTCTGCCATAGTGACTATATCGTCGGCAAATCGAAGGTGAGTGATGTACTCGCCATTGATGTTAATACCGTATCCTTTCCAGTCCAGTAGCTTGAAAACGTCTTCCAACGCAGCGGTGAAGAGTTTCGGGGATATAACATCACCCTGTCTTACACCTCTCTGCAGTTGGATAGGTTTCGAACTCTGGTTCTATACTCTGATAGCCATCGTAGCCCTACTGTACAAATACTTCAGCACTTCGATGTACCGACAGTCAACTTGGCACCGCTGAAGGGACTGTAGCACCGCCCAAATTTCGACGGAATCAAAGGCTTTCTCATAGTCCACATATGCCAGGCAAAGTGACAGATTGTACTCTTCGGTCTTCTGTACAATCTGCCGCAGGGTATGTATGTGGTATATGGTACTGAAGCCTTTGCGGAAACCGGCTTGTTCGGGAGGCTGGAAGTCGTCGAGTCTGCGTGCGAGACGATTTGTAATGACTCTCGAAAATAGCATGTAGACGCGGCTCAGAAGGGAAATCGGTCTGTAGTTCTTCAAGAGAGCGTTGTCGCCTTTCTTAAAGAACAAAACCACCGCGCTTCTGCTCCACGCCTCCGGAGTAGTGCCACCATGGAGGACGGAATTGAAGAGCTTCCGAAGGACTTCAAGTACCGGTTTTCCACCCGCTTTCAGAAGCTCTGCTTCAATTCCATCCTTGCCAAGGGCCTTGCAGTTTTTAAGGAGCTGGAGAGCCATTGTAATCTCGCTCAGACTGACGTCCGGGATATCATCGGAATAGTGTCGAATAAGACTTGTTCTTGGATCGTTACTCACACTTACGTGTGGCTCCAACGATGATGTGTACAGCTGCCCATAGAACCTCTCAATCTCACTCAAAATCTCAGGTGTCCCGGAAACGATGTTGCCACACTCAGTCTTCAGCTTTGACAGTTGGCTCTTTCTGGCAGACAGATCTCTGGCAAAGACTTTGGAGCCCTGGTTCCGCTCGATCGCTTCTTTAATACGAGAAGTATTAAAGTTGCGTAAGTCTCGCCGCATGCATTTGGAGATCTGTCTGTTCAGTTGCCTGTATGCTGTCAAATCTGTTGACGATTGCAACCTCATCTCCCGTCTAACAGCCATGAGATTAAGAGTGTGATCGGAGAGTTTTTGTGTTCTTCTGCGGCGGGTCTTGCAGAACTTAGCTCCGACCGCATGGACAGTTTCCACGAGCTTGTCATTCATATCGTCCACTGGATTGCAATCTTCTAGGCACTGAAAGCGGTTACGTAACTCGAGCTGAAAAGTCTCGGGAATCTGGATTAGAGCACGAGGGGGACGGAGCGTTGACTTCATCAGACGAGACCTCTCCAACTTAACGTTTAGGTTCAGTGTGCCTCTAACCATTCGGTGATCGCTGCCAGTTTTCATCCTTGCGATCACTGAGACATCACTGAACAGTTGGCGTCTGGTCGTCATAATGAAGTCAATCTCATTTTTTGTCGAACCGTCGGGGCTCGACCAGGTCCACTTCCTATGGGGCCGCTTCTGGAAGAAAGAGTTCATCATAAAGAGTCCCTCTTTCTCCA
>CAJQZP010000541.1:600000-897500 GCA_907164705.1 Parnassius apollo
TTTATGTCACGAGCAATTAAAATAGGTCAGCCACAGCAAACTTCGTTACATTTTCCAAAATATGAATGGTTTAGTGTTTAAAAGAATTAACAATCTCTTATGATGAATGAATATTATTATATATATTATTATTTATAATAATATTATTAAACATTTATAATGCTTATTAAAAGTTAGTTTTTACTTTCACGACGGGTTTGAAAAAGCTTTTGCCCTAGGATTTACTGTCAACAATTTTTCAGTAACAGCCTGGAGTGAAGTTAGCACTGTTTCATCCCCGTGCCACGGAAAGCATTTAAAGCCTTTCGGACTGTGAGAGTGAAGTAATAGAGAATCAATCTGTGCTTGCGAACGTGCTCTATAATCCCGTCTGAGTCAGTAGTGAGGCAAGCCGCCGTTAAGGAAATTCGGTCTGGATGGCATTTGTTTTAAGATTCTGAAGTAATACAGATGAAAAAAATGTCGCAAATATTATATTCATTTAAGCTATTTTCAAACGAAATCCATACGAAAAATCCTTATCACAGCGCCTAAAAATTCTATCGAAATGTTTGTCAGGTATAATGATTAAAGTTGTTATTGCTAAACACGCGAGTAAGAACAGTTATAAAAATAAGAAATCTGATTCTTGGTCACTACCAAGGCATACGTCGTTGACATTGACAGAACGTTTGTATTATTTATTAATTTATATGCACAATAAGATACAGAAATATACAGTAAGTTCTTACAAACGAAAATGTACTCGAAAACGGCTGAAAAGACTTAGATGAATTATTTCGTGTATTTGAGTGTACTGGATGGTTTAAAAACTCAATTGAACGCGGTAGATGGCGCTGTTGTCAAAATCCAAATCACCCGTGAGAACCCAGGGCGGTTCGCTAGTTTCATAATGTAATATAATGAATAATGAAATAAACTTTAAAGGCTCTGCTGCAGATGGGTATATAATTCAGTTAAATATATCAAACAAGGCAAACCTATCGCATTTTATTTTCGTTCAATAATTCACACATTAAGTACAGAATGCTTCACACGGGGGAGATAGTCACGGATCGTCTGCCATGTTGGTTGACATCCGTAATATTTATTATTTTGAGTTAATCAGGAAGATGTTATTACCCATTTTCTACTTAATTTCGTCATAGTATTTACCCTTACGACAGCCAAGCAATGATATCGGGTAGTGGATATTACGGCGGTAGGTAGGTACCTACTACACGTCAAAAATTTTTCAAGGTCAATTTTAGTTTTTCCTTTTGAAAAATTCGTGTTAGAGAGAAGTCATAACAAATAAGTATACGGAACACAATTTTAATTAGGAAGCTTATAGAAAAAATTTAAGTTAACAAATAATTAATTGCACGCGAGCATTTGCTCACGATGTTTAGTAATTACAAAAATGTTGATGAGTAGGTAACATTAAATTTGTATCTAAACAACGTAACGAATTTGCGGCGTACGTTTTTCCGCGTTTTTGATACATATCTCAAGCAAATCTCGCAAACCAAGCACTAGCGCCAACCAATAACATTCTTTTCACGGTGGAGCCACAATGCGGTGTATAGCTGCATGAATGAATTGGCTCGACCAAGAAAGGATCACGCGTGTAAATGACTTTTGACATTTAATGATTTGTTAAATTTACGCGAACACTACACATTGAATATTTATTTTTAAAAAAATATATATATATATATATATATATATATATATATATATATATATATATATATATATATATATATATATATATGGATTTTATCACGTTTAATTAACTTATTTTTTATTTCCGATTCCGATTGCTTTACAGCACCCATGGTCACGGGGAGGACTGAGATGTTAGACGTTCTAATGTCATAGTTGGCCGAGCTACCTTTAGTTTTTTAATATTAATACATTACCTTTAGTTTTTTTAATATAAAAACAAACTTTTGTAAAAGCTATACGCACGTTAAGTAATAGTTTTTCTTCAATAATACGTTTTGAAATCAGTTATGTGATTAAACCCATTCATTACAGTCTGTAAGAAAACAACTGCCTCCCCATAGACTGCCTCATAGGGGGCATTTTACCACAGTTGCCACATATGGCAGGTGGATGGCAGTTTTTATTATTTGGAGTTGTTGTGAGAAAGATTCGGCTGCCCATCTCCTGTATCAGTATCCCTATGTCACCTCTTAGGACATCCACAGAACAGTACGTGGTGGAAATTTTTACACCACCACCACACGGCCGTTGATTATTTCATTAAAATAATATTGAGTCGAATTTAATTATTAAATTATTAATATTGGACTAATTCCAGCCGCACGATTTCACCATCGCACATCGCGACAAAACTCGCGATACCATCCATACCATCTGGATGACTGGTGGTCCACCACTGTGCGATTTAAAAGAAGTTTTTTTCCTCGCACAACTTCCTTGTGGAATCGACTATCACCACCAGAGATTTTTCCGGATCAATACGACTTAGGAACCTTAAGGAAAAGAGCCTACTCCTTTTTAAAAGGCCGGCAACGCATCTTCAATTCTCCTGGTGTTGCAGCTGATTATGGGCGACGGTAGTCACTTAACATCAGTAAACGTATGCTTGTTTTCCCCCTCTACTATAAAAAATATAGCTGTAGAATCGGTTTACTAACTTTGGTTTGTATTATGCTAGAAATATTTTTGATATGTGTCACAATAACATCAATATAATATATATATATATATATATGTGTACAATCTCGATAACTTGAATGCTAAAAATGGGAAATGCTAAAAATTTCAAGTTAATAAGTTTTTGACTTTAAAAGAATTTCGAATTTTTTCCCAAACATAAACATAAAGATGAAACATTAGGTAAACAGATGTGTTACTCCAAAAGGTTAATGAATGTATTCCTATATCGCACATGTCAAAAATAAACAGAATACAAAAGCAACAAAATGTTTGTTGCCTTTTGGATTTTATTGCTGCTACGGAGTCTGCTTTTTGAATTTTAAGTTATAGAGTATATCTAATATTAACCTTGCAGGGATATAACATTTTGTTCGAATGACAAAGTCTATATAATTCGAGTATATCGTAAATAGGGGTCCATCGGAAGGGAATAGCAATTTTTTTTACTGGGGATTAGGTACGTCTTAACGAGATTCAAATTGTCGTGATTCCACTGAACATGTATATAATCAATTCAATCAAAAGGTGTTATTAATAAGGTTATAAAAGAATTAAAATTGAGTATAAATAAAACAAAACAGAATTATAATCATCAGTTGTGATGATCCCAATGCTAATCCTATAACCCGGCCATAGTCATAAAATTATTGTATGGTCTACAATTTTCAGATTACACAGACGTTTGGGAGAAAGTGAAAGAAAAAATCATGCGTATACTCACATTCATAGATATTATATAAAGACAGGTCAAGCCAAACAAAAAGCCAAACAACGAGTTAAAAATGTAGTCGATTTGGTAACCTCTTAATTATTTTTAAAGTAAATTAGTAATTAATAAAATTCTTAGCAGTATTTACATAATTGAATAACAGGTGCAACATAACAACGATAATTTTATTTATATCATCCCGTCCCGTGGGCATTTGAGTAAATTAAGGAAAGTTTTAATATCTCATGATCACCGATAGATGGCGGTATATATGCAAGATGTAAAGGGTATGTTCCGAAATACAACGCAATGTACTGTCCAACGCAAATGACGTTATGAATCGACGCTATACTGGTGATTCGTTCCAAAACATTGGACAGTATATGACGTCAAACTTTTGCGCCATTTGGAAAAGTGTTGGCGATTATTTTGTCATTTTGTGCTCCAAAAATCATTATATCCTCCTAATGGATATACCATCAATTATTCTATAATTTTTTGTATTTGAATAAATAGAAACAAATTCTGGCATGCTTCATTCGGCAAACACACAATTAAAAATTGTTTTATTATGGCCGGATATCCGACACAATATGGCGGCGGCACGCTAGTACAATAAAGTGTCAAATGATAACGTCATTTGCGTTGGACAGTACACTGCGTTGTATTTCGGAACATACGGAAAATATCCTAAACGGCGAGCGGGACGTCTGACGTCTGGTAGTGCAAGTGTCAAGCTGACAGCTAAGCGTGGCTATTGTGGCATGTATCTCGAGTAGTACAACGGTCTATAGGTTATTCAGTCAGTAGTTTTATAGCCTGATAAACATTCCACTTTAATCCATATGGGTGACCAGGCAAATGTATTTTGATTCTTAATGAGGATATATGTAATTGTTTATAGGCTGTAGCATCTGCTTACTATCATCCTATAAAATAAATCACGACAAAAAAATGTTTTTATGAAAGTACTTTTATACATAGGTCAACGAGAATGCGGCTTACCTGATGGTAAAAGACTATTGCCGTTTATGAACATCCGATACACCAGCGGGATTGTTGGTGATTTGCTGGGCTTTGCAATAAGAGTAGGCTCTTTTCTTGAAGGTCCTTAAGTCTTATCGGTCCGGAAATGGTGTGATTCAGACAATTTATGGTAAATCACACAATCCAATCCAGATGGTATGTATTGCGAGTTTTGTAGCGATGTGATTTGGTGAAATTTAGCGCATATACATATATATTTTCATGTGCAGAACACGGCGATCTAATTGCTTTACAATGGGCTGTTACTTCATTTTTTTACTTTTGAGATAAAATTGGGGGAAATAAAATTAATTTTTTTATAGGATAAGGGTAACAAAAGAACACACAGACCACCTAATGGTAAGTCGATGCTGTGGTCCATAGACATCTACACTTAACATCGATTGGGAATCAAAATGCAGATGCGTTGTCACCCTTGAGGACGAAGATGGAATGCCTCGATTCCAGTAAAACGGTTCACCGATTATCTACACTCACCATACGCAACACAGCACTATTAAGCTGCTATTTTACACTGGTATTCTGTGAGAGCGTGGTCCTAAAGACAATTTTTTTTTGGAAAAATTGGAAAATCAATTAAACAAAAAGTAAAGATTTCATTTTTTATACTTCACGACCTTATTTGGACACTACATAGGTATAATAATCATGTAAATTTTATTCATCTACATAAAAACGCATCTGAGAAAATTTTTGTGTTTGACAGACCAGATATACAAACACACACTTAGGGCAATTCCATAAGTGCTAGGTTTTGCTAATTTTGACAAGGATACCTAATGATGTTATTAAACCGAAGTCAACACGAGCTAAACCGCTGGAAAAATCTGGTTATATAATTGTGAAAACATTTTCAAGGCAAGATGCTTAATTACGTAAGTACTATTTGAGTTATTTTCCTGTTAGATTGTGTCGATCTATCTGCCCCGGGCTAAGTTTATGTTACCGTAATAACTTGCCTGTTTAAAGGCAGTTAAGTTAAATAGTGGTATTTAACTGCTTATACTATGAGATAATTATATTAACAAGTAATAAGCACTAAACTCTGAAACAACGCTGTGATTTTTCTTTAATCTCCCTCAGTCGACCCATATCACACCCTGCGGACGAAATTGTTAATATAATGTGGGTGAACCATGAAAGGCCATGCTCCTTCGAGGGCCAACTATTAAAATTTCATAGTTATTGCCATGTGATGACAAATTACTTCTATTTACACAAACACCCATCGAACTGAAAATCACAGACGCGGCGGCGAATCGCTCGCGTTACTATTTTGTCAGTACGGTCCCTCGCTTCATTAATTTCGGGAATCGACGACGTTAAAGTAAGGTGGGTGTACCATGGAAAGGCCACTCTAACAAATAAACAGTTATTATTCGTTTATTTACTGGATCTGGAATCAACAATAAAAAGAAGTGGTTTATATGTTAAGTAATAAAACAAAGTATTACTTAAATATTTGTTAGTTTCATTTATCCAGTAAATAAACGAATAGTAACTGTTTATTTGTTAGAGTGGCCTTCCATGGTACACCCACCTTATAATTTAAGAAAATTTTTTAGTCGTTCTAATTTAGATGGATATTAGGAGATAATTTAATTCGACTATCTACATTATTATCTTCGTCTAGACCTGCCTAGACTTGTGCCGCACCCAAGGGATCTCAATACCCGACCGTCCACACCCTAAACTCTCCCCTACATAACAATAAGCAGTATAATGTACTATAACTTCGAATATTATAAGATCGATGTAGTACTGTACATCTTAGGAACTAGTATAATCTTGTGATGACCGATAATATAGACTTAGTATTGCAGTCATGGATTCAATTCATTCACTATTTCATACACTTAAGCTTTTATAACAAGGTTTACTCACATGTTGAGAAAGAAAATTAATCTGCTGCTATTTATTAAAAAAAATTATTCTTATTTTGAAAAAAGTTATATAAAAGTTATATATACAACACTATTTTATGTATTCTTATAATTCTTTATATTTACATGAACATTACAATTTGAATTAACCGTCTTTTAGGGATTTTAACGTTATTAATTTTACTTATTTTTAACTACACCTCAGTCCCCCTTTCCCTCGCGACTACTGGAAACGTCGATAGTTAAGAACAATTAATATAAGATTAATAGCGATTAAAGCCGTTAAAGTAGTTTTTATTACCAAGCAATACCATAACCATAGCAATTCAAAAAAATTGCCAGATTCAAAATATTCCAATAGTGATGAGGAGCAAAAGTAATATTAAAAGAGTTAACAACTGGCAACTTAAGGACTAAGATAGAACACCTCGTTACCAGTAAAAAGGATCTTCAGTCCTCTACACTTATCATAAGAAATATTGCCATTAAGCTGCTCTTTTACGCTGGTCTGTGAGATCATGGTGGTTCTCTTCCGGTCGAGCCGAGATAAATTTTATAGAAACACTGTATATAGTACAGATTTCGGAGTAAATTCGTAGTAAAACTCATCGTGCCATTTACTAATTTCCGGTTATAATAAAGTAACTTACAAAAATAATAAATAAATAATTTGAAAAAAACACCTGACCTAATAATGAAAAAAAAAACTATCGTTTTAATTCTCATGAGCAAAAAATATCGTCGAAAATTTCAATTATCAACGTCCAATACAACGTGGGCTTATATATCCGAGCGGCGGATTTGAAGACGGGACTGTCAGCGGCAGCCGACCCACGTACCTGCGACACGCGTCAGTGCTCGGTTTTATGACGCAGGTTTGTTGAAAATTCGTTGTTTTGAGACTGTTATCACGCTTCAATAGCTAGCCGTGCAATGCAAATATTTGAACAAATGCTGTACAAAAGTTCGGCTACAATTTCTTTTTTCTATAGCAACGTCAAACAAGCACACAATATAACTGATGGTAAGTGGATGCTGTTTCATAATTTTCTCATAACAGCTTTGACATAGTGTGTCGAAGAATTACAGTCCAGACATCAGAAGCTATAAACAATAGGAAGTACTATACTGTTCTTAGTTTTTTGGAGTTGGTTGTTACGTTTTGTATTTTATTTATTACTTTATCTCTTTCAGATATACTAAGTAATACTACACGGTGTAGTGGTGGTACAAGAATATCGACTACCCTATATCATCACGTGTCGTAAGAGTAACATAGGGAAACGAAATAGTAGGATGAGTAACAGCGCCTTCCTAATAATAACTAAAAATAAAAAACTGTGGTTGCCAACCCGCTTGCCAAACATGGCAACTATGAGGAAATCTATGTGGGAGGCCTATGTTCAGCAGTGGACTTTAATAAGTTGTATAGGTAGCCAATATCAATTCAACGTGGTAGAGTCATGCTGCAGCTATATAGTAATATAGGTTAGCAGGAATGGGTCGGCTTGACCGGGGAAGGACCACGCTCTCACAGAATACCAGTGTAAAATAGCAACTTAACGCTTCTGTGTTTCCTATGGTGACAGTAGAGAACCGAAGATCTTTTATATTGGAAACGACGCGTTCCATCTTAGTCATCACGGGTGACAACACATCTGCATTTGATTCACAATCGAGGATAGATGTAGATGTCTTTGGACCACAACAACCACTTAGTACCATCAGGTTTGTCGCGTATAAAAAAATCAAGGTAACAATTAGAAAGTCGTCTAAATATCTAGTTACAATAAAAAGTCACCCCTTTTCCCCCTATTTTTTAAAATTCAATGAGTCTCTCTTAATGATTATTATCATGTTTAGTAGAAAATGCTGAAAATGAAAATATATTTTATAATCGGTTTAAAAGCTTTACTGGGTAGGAGTATCTATGGATGATGGAGGACCATTTAAGTTCGCTTATCACTTCAGCTTAATGAAAAAAAACACAATGAAATTGCTAACCTTCTCATTTTATAGTCGGTTAAGAATTAAATGCGTTGATATGAGCCGTGATAGTTCAGGGGCCAAGCGCTCCCTGTTGATTTCAGAGTACGGGAGCAACCTACGTTCGATCAATGCGGTAGCATGTGCTCGATGGTGAAGGAAACATAGCGAGGATATGTTTTAGAAATAAAATATTTCTAGGCCATTTCTCATTCTCATTTCTCTTACAAGCACTGGGTAGTGTGGCGGCCATGAACCATTATCAGAAATGAGAGGAAGCCTGTGTCTACTGGTCACGGGAGACTTGTCTGCTGCAAAGTTTTATATAAATTAAACTAGACAATGACCGGTACTTAAGGTACTGATAATCATTATATATTTTGATTCCAGGTAAAGCTACGCAAAATCCGCGAACGTTTGCTCAAATATTTGCTCGCTAAAATTAAGCATTGCAAACCGAACGAGGACCCAGTGGCTGTGCCGGCTGGGAGCATAATTGTTTAATCTCGTTACGCTTTGTTTGTATCGACAAACTGTTATAGCAGATTTTGTTGAGTTATGATATTTTCGGTGTATTTGCAATTTACTGATGGTATTGCTTTTTATTAAAGCCCGGATTACATTTTGACAATAAATTTAAAATAAATTTAAAGCCTATATAAAGCATATAATAAGCTCTTGCAAAGGACTCTTTGCATTCCTGAGATTTAGGGCAAATGACTCTGTCGTGCGCGATGCAATATTTCAAAATGTTTTCATTAATTTTTCAGAGAAGCAGGCTTCCTCAAGACAGTTTTCTTTCACGAGTATGTGATACGTCGTAGGTAATATAATAAATAATATAATAAATCGTTGTAATAAAATGTATAAAAAATGTAAACGCTCAATTTAAATTAAAACATATAACCGACACTATTTTCCCCAACACCATTTTATCAAAGTGCTAGACTTTGAATCGTATAAGTACGCAAGTTTTCACTGTAGCGAAAAGAAAAAAAAGAACACAACAAATCGTGTAATAGCCGGAAAAAAAATCGACCCCAATTTTCAAGAAGCTAAACTAGAACAAAAACCTCTTATGGGAGCCGCCATGACAGTCTTTTTTTGTCATCGACCTAAGATGGCGCGTGACATCGGAAGCCGTCTAAAACAAAAGAAGTTCAATCGACTGCCCCACCCACTTAATGCCAACTAAAAACTGTACAGGCCGAAAATAGCCAAAAATAAAAAAATTAAAACAGCAATGAGAAACTGTTAAAAACAAAAAGAGGCTTGAACTAGTAACGATTACAGCAAAAAGTGCAACGGGATAAAATAAACTCGGACGTTGGTCGTACTGCAAATCAAGCAATGGGAAACGACGTGAAATCCCGAATTATCCTGTTCGAGGACTGCAACACCAACAAAACGCAACATAATCCCGCCGTAGCTGGCATGCAAACTCGTATAACAGTGGCACATTTACCGGGGAAGGCATCAGGCGACCACTTGTTGCAGTGCTCCAACTTCTCGCTTCTGCGACGACGCCGAACTTTGCTTATTCGTATATTTACCGTTAACTTTCGTCCAATTTATCGCTGGCTTCTATTCACTTTTGAAATTAGAATCGCGAAGTTCAAGAATTAATTTTAGGACATTTAATCTATTGGTTTACGTTAGAACACTATTTCACTCACTTATTTAATTTCAAAGTCACTTTTATCTAACTTTTTAAGTCAGAAACTATTGTAGCTAAGTACAATTAAAATAAACTAAATAAAATTTACCAAAGCGATTCTTTCTACAACAATTAAATACACAATCGATCTAAAGCACCTATTTTAATCCATCACTGCACTGTCTTAAAAGTCTTGAGACATTTGAACGTACTTGCAAGAAAACCGAGTGACGTGCGGCCGAATTTTCGAATGTGTCTTCACAAAGGCAGGACTATGTTAAAGATTAATAATATTTTCGGATTTGGAATTATATAGGAGTACGCGGAATAGTTTTCTCAGTTGTAATATTAGTAATTTAGTGAGTGATAACGGGAAGAGAAGTTGCATCGGTGCACGCCGGGCGAGTTGCAACAGGTTGTTTGGCGGAGAAGCAGGAGCACGCATGCGCTCTGTGCCAATACGAATGCACTCCGCCACAGTGGCTGCAGATATTCACACAAATTCGTAAAATAGAAGGGATTTAGTACTTACAGTATGCTTATCATTCAAATCGTATATAATAATTGCCGTCCTTCTTGTCAGAATTAAAGCAGTCGATATTTTTTATCTATTATTATATAATTTCAAGGCTTACAGGTAATCTCAAGAAGAACGATTGTAAAAGTACAGATATTCAATATGACACGCTAACAAAGGTATGGAAAATGTCTTAACAGATAATTTGTAATAGTAGTTGCTTTAAAACGGCACATGCTTTAAAACGTTTAATTACACCCTAATATTCATCATTCTTTGGTATTTACAGTTCTCTGTGTAATAGTTAGTTTGATAGGGCTCGCTTTGAGAGCGCTAATACTGCCTTTTTCACTAACTTAATATATTACTATATTAAGTTAGTAAAAAAATATTTCAAATTGTAAAAAGTCATTATACTAATTTATTATCTATTTTGACAGAATTAGAGTAGATTAGACCCTCTCAAAAAGGACTAATTTAATCTTAGAGTAATTACATACATAAATTTAATTTAATACAAAATCAATTACATCACATTAATCTGACGCTATAATACCACCTCCTTACTGGATAACCTCATTATCGGTAATTCTGTAAAAGCTAATTTTGTGATCATAAAATTTTAGGAAATTCCAATTAAAAAAAAAAACAAGTTTCTTGTGAAACCTAGTCTTATGATGCATATTCATATATATATATAATTCAATTAAAAAAATTTAAAAAATGCAAAAATAAATCTTATCAATACTAATTACTGCATTATAATTACCACGACGCAAATAGCGCCACTGTAGAACAAGCAGTGCAATCGCTTCGCTCTGCCGCATGAAATTAGGCGCAACGCGATCTAGCTTTTATCCAACCTACGACCAAATCGACATTGTGATATCATCGCTTCATACAGTCCAAATTTCTGGAGATATCGTTCTATAATCGTTAAAAAATTTATAGTGTTATTCTAATCGATTATTAGCACGGCGGCAAAATCCGAATAATAATGGAAAATACCCATTGCGCGAGTGGTATAGTGCTCAAGTGAAGAAAAAAAAAAAGAGACCTTGCCTTCCATGCCCCATATAACATTGTAGGTAAGCGTAGTAAGCTCGAAATTCAAGACATTAATATTGGTTTTGATTTGAATTCGAATCCCAGAACCCGTGACTAGTCATAGGCAGGTTTAGTGGCCATTATACCTAGCTAATCATAAACACAATCATATCGTAAATACTCACGCCTGTCACCCAGAGGGGTAGGAAAAGACTACAGACTTCAATTTGGCACGATCCTGACACATCTCTCTCGCCTCGTTTACATCCATATAATTACGCATACATGCTCGTCGGTTAAGGTTACTCCTAATTTGGCTTATCTTCAATATATTGCCAATTTGTCGATAAATTTTCGTCTAGGGCAGGGATTCCTAAACTATTTTCGGCAAGAGACCCCTTATCCATAATAAACTGATACCTCAGACCCCCATAGCCTAATTACTTTAAAAATCATATTTCTAGTTGTTTTCCTATTGATACAAAATACTTACCAATTTAAAAACTTTGCGGTTGGTTAAGTGAGTAAACTTGACATTATTTTCTAATCAAAATTTAACAAACTAAATAGACATAAAATCAGTAAATATCAAGTGTAATTAAGAATGAAAAAACAGTCAAAAACTATCAGTCATCGATTATTTCGACTCTAAGGAGTCGATATAGACCACTTTAGGAATCCCTGGTCTATCGTGTCCCTTCCCAACTCTGTCATTCACTTCTGCAACATAGATTTGATTTGTCACTCTTTTCTAGTTCATTCTTTCTGCACAACTATATACCTGGATACCTAACTAGGTACAATTACAACTAGACCACGTGGTTGTCAAATAAGATGGAAAAATATCATGTGATGCACAAATTAGGAATTGGATTAGATCTACGGACAAGTTCATTAGATTGAACGAGATTGCGAAAGCCTTACACATGTGTTGCTAGTGTCGCGCATCGAACGCACACAAGCGCGGGGTTTACATGCTATAGCAGACAGAGAAAACGATGCGATATTTAGTACTGACGACACTGGCATCGCGTTATTTATATATAATAATAGCAAAAAGTAAAAAAAAGATCCCAAAACGTCCCCAAGCTTGGCATTAAGCTTAGGCAACTATATCGAATATTATGTGGGAAGCTTATGATCAGAAGTTTACTTTTAATAGAATAGGCTGTAGATAACGTGAACTGAAAAGTTTGTACTGAAGAATGTAAAGTTTGTGCAACATCGCAGATATGATGATACGCCGCCATCAAATACTTATATTCACTGTTTTTCTCGGAATTACAGTAGACGCGAAGCTTCAATAAGGCCCTCATATATCTAAACTAGCTAGCAAAGCTATCATTCGATTCTATTTCGAAGATAAGATATCTAAAAAGCTAGTCTTGCAGCTTAAAAAAAAGTGCTGTAAAAAAGATTAGATGACTCACATGATTAGTTTATTTAAGTTATTTCCATAGCATATTGTCATATGGAATCTTGCTACGTGGTAATGCGACTGACATTGAAACTACAATATTGGTTTTGCAAAATAGTTAAAGTTAAAAAAAAAGTCCGAAGAAATCCTTTAGAGAAAAATTTTAAGAAATAAATCTCAGTATATTTTCGAAAATTTAGTGTATGTACACTAATCTCTATTTTTGATAAAACTAAAGAATGTATATTCTGTACGCTTTCACACCAAAGTCCCAGAAAATATGCAGGCTTTATAAAAAAGACTAAAATCTTTAGTAAGCAAACATTGTTTCGTAAGGTTTATTATACTACTAAAGAGTACATAATTCGTAATAACCCCTGGGAATGCTGTGATCGCTGCTATGCTGTTTCTAAATGTTTAAAAATATTATTGGTTATAGGTTTCTTGCTAATTCTTCTCAGGACAGAGGTTTTATCCGAACCAGTAAAGCTTAAACGAATTTCAATAAGTATTCTTGAATCAATATTGAATAAAAATGATTCGGATCTATTCTATTTTATTCATATCTTTTGATTCAATAAAGGGAAAAATAATGCAGCACAACATAAAATGTAATATAAAATGTGAAGCAATTTAAATTAAATATGTAATCTTTTAATTCATGTATTTTCAGCTATTTCTGAACACCCTACATGAGCCACTTAGAGTTGGACGCAATGCTACGAGTAAGCAACTGTCAGTTTTAAAAGTCAATATTAATTTACTTTTCACAAATTATAAATAATTAATTGTTTAATATTTATTTTGAGATACGTAATATTTTAAATATAATACTTAATGAAGACACCGTGCAGGCCACTACACAGGCCAGGTGAAAGAATATCCACTGTCCCATATACCATGTGTATTGTATGCGGCGACAGAGGGACACTGAACCGGGAGATGTGTAGGACCATTTTACTGATAAAAATTGAATAATAAATAACAAACTGTGGCTACTAACCCGCTCGCCAAGCGTGGCAACAATGACAAATATCCATCCTACGAGAAAATTAATGGAGGAGGCCTGTGTTGAGCAGAGGACTTTTGATAGGCTGTAATAGTTGACTGCCTCGTTGGTCTAGTGGTTATAGTAGTGCGCCTGGTGATTTTGAGATCCTGGGTTCAAATCCCGGGTTTGACCAAAAATCAATTATTGAGTTTTTCTGTCAAGAAATTCTAGTAGCTGCCCGGAGTCAAGAAGTTGACGGTGTCTCAGCTTCGTGCCTCGGAAAGCACGTCCCTGATCTCTCTCCGTCGGTTTACCGTCCCACCGGATTATATAAGTGAAGGAATAAAGAGTGATCCTGTGCCTGCGCATACACTTGGGCACTATAATCCTGTCCCGCGCCGATGGCTTGTCTCCGTTGATGCTGGCCGCTGTGACCGAAATTCGGTCTAAAGCACATTATACAGAAACATTCCCTCATAAGAATGAGGGAATATTTCTGTGTAATGATCTTCCTGTTGTAGTCGATGCAACTCTTAGTATTGAAAGATGGTGATGTGGAATGCCCAGTAATTTGTATCGTGTTATAATTTGTACGCCACGACTCATTACATAAGTGCATTAGCTACTAACTTTACAATAGCATCGGCGGCGTCGCTTTTCTTTAGTCATTTATTCATTTTATTATAGGATAAGGGTGACAATCGAGCACACAGTCCACCTGATGGTAAGTGGATGCTATGGCCCATAGACATCTATTTATCATCAATTGAAATTCAAAATGCATATGCATTGTTACCTCTGAGGAGTAAGACGGAATATCTCGTTTTCCAGGGTATTCCCCGGTACTCTACACTAGGGATATTGCGAATATTCGCATCCGCATAGATTTGGACTTCTGCATCCGCATCCGCATCCGCAATAATCAATGCGGATTTTCATGCGGATGCGAATGTAATACAAGTTGTGACAAGAAAGAAATGAGCGGGGCCAGCAATGGCGCGTGCCGTTTGCACGTGACAAATACCAATGGGAGCGAAAACATCGGTGGACAAGATCCGACGCGTTTCTTGTGGTGCATTGTTTATTGTAAATAAATCATAACGTGTTTGTTTGCGCTGTGGATTGTTTGTTGTGTGGATCATTGTGTGTACTTAAATAATTGTTTATTGGGAAATCGTCAGGTAAATGCCATTATGTAACGTGTACACCAGTAATACGTTTTACTGTAGGTAAAGTTTATCATTTTAAAACAATTTTTTTATTTATCTAGGGAGGTTCCCGTTATTGTTAAATTATCTAACAAGTTAATTAATAATGTCACCACCGACACAAAGTAATATATTGAAATATTTTGAACCAAATAAAGAGGACCTTGATGAGACTGATTGTAAAATATCCAATAAAAGCTACTCTCGCAAGGGCCGAACCACCTCGTCTTTAAAAATCATCTAAAGTCGATGCACCCAGAAGAATTTTCCAAATATGAGATCATGAGTAATGAAAATCAATTACAGAAAATAAAATCTTCGCTTTTTTAGCAAATGTTTAGTCTAGAAATTTATCATAATATCATTATTTAAATAGGTAGTGATGTCTTTTTTTTAACATTTCTTTAGTCGTAGCTGTCTTAATACTTAATCTTTTCCATTTTATGAAAAAAATAGAATGTAAACAAACAAACCTGGCTTGTATAATCCGACCAAATTAAGAAATACTCGTTCCTTTCGCTTTTTAGTTTCTTTGTAAATGTCTGTTAGTTATTTGTTTTATTTTTGTCTTAATTTAATATACTTATTAATTACGACTAAGACACTAAAAAGTTTTATAATTTACTTATTTTTTATATTTGTGATAAATAATCACACTTTGCTATGATAATAATCATAATAGGTTTAAATTGTAAAAGCGACCTCAAAAGAACTCTTTTTACGATTTGTTTACATTTAGATTTAGATTCGTCAAGTGAAGATGAGAGTCAAGAAGTACCAGGAAATGGTAGCACTGAAGCTGTACTCAAAAAGGAATTACTTTAATACCGCTCTAAAAAAAGACTCAATGTGTATGAAAATCCTCTTAAGTGGTGGAGTGTTCATCGAGAGGAATTAAGATATCACCGATAGCACGAAGATTTTTATTCACTCCATCAGGCAGTGTTCCTAGCAAACAATTATTTAGTAGCGCAGGTTTAATTTACAAACCTCTGCGTAACCTCCTTGAATCAGAAGAAGCGGCAGTATAATTCTCGTTATTAAGTATTTTTAACTTCACTTACTAATATGAAAATTAGTAAGTGAAGTTAAAAAAATATAGAAGCATTATACTTAATACTGATTTTCATTAATAAAAATGTTGATAATTACTTTATCATTAGGTTCACTAACTAATATGAAAATTAGTAAGTGAAATACTTAAATAAAAATTGGAGAATTATACTTATTACTAATTTTCATTAACCAAAATTTTAATAATTACTTTATCATTGTTTTAATTCTTCATTCATATACTATTTTTATATAAGATTTTAAACATCCGCATCCGCATCCGCATCCGCGGATGTGAACCTTCAAAAATCCGCATCCGCATTAACATCCGCGGATGTGAAAAAATCGGCATCCGCAACATCCCTGCTCTACACTCACCACGCTTGTAGAATTATAGGCATATCATCTTAGTATTTCGGTGTTCGAACTTATCTGTAGCCATCTTTGATGCTTGTTCTTTGTTGATGCTGTTGGTTGCAAGTGTCTGTGTGCAGCAGAAGCATGTTACTGTTAAGTAATTTGTTACGTGCTCGTTTTATTAGTTTTATAGTAGTTAGTACAGCTTGCTTTTATTATACATTTTCTTACACGGATTCGTAGAGCAGTAAATCATTATTGTCCGTATACACTTACGATACAAGCTTATTCTAATGGTTATTATTTAATATTAGAAATCCGCTTCGGCTTCATATCACCCTGGCATGGAAACATTGCTGCCTAATTTTGCCTTTAGATTAAAAAAGCAATGGCCTTTTATAAAAAAACAGAAGTGACTCGTTGTTTCATCTACAAGTAACAAAACATAAACACTCACGCCTGTCACCCAGAGGAGTAAGCAGAGACTACAGACTTCCATTTGGCACGATCCTGACACCTCTCTTGCTTCCTTCACATCCATATACCTACGATACATGCTCGTCGGTTAAGGGTACTCCTAATTTGGCTTATTTTCAATATATTGCCAATTCGGTCGATAAACTTCCGCCCAGGACATCCCTTTCCGACTTTGCCGTTCACTTTTGCAACATAAATTTTCCTTGTCACTCTTTCCTCATTCATTCGTTCCACATGACCAAACCACATCATGTAGATGATGTATTATATATTTCCAAAGGCAGGAGTTATAAGGGAGCCCCGGCTTCGCACAGATGATTTCTGGATCTCGACAACAGCTTCACCCACCGGCTCCAACTGTCTGGTCCATTTGAATGTAAATCATCCAGGGACGTTTTAGAGGTTTGGAGAGAGTAACGGTCAGCAATTGATTTAAAGAGAAGATATCATGCACAATATTCTCCATCGGTGCCAAAGCTTGCAGATATCTAAAAGCATAGATATTTACAGCGTAGAACCACCAGCGTAAACTTGCTTATTTTTATTGGCAACTAGGTATTCCATTTGACGGTTCGTCAATGTATTAAATGATTTTGTCTGTTCATCTTGACTACTTGACTTGACATATATTTTAGAAAGTCCAAGCTTAAAGGTTCATCAATTGCAGTTAAAGAATTCTTGACAATAACCCGTCAAGCTGTTCACGCTAAAGCCCGGCAGCATTTAGGTATGCGAGATTGCTGGACTCAGGACGGTGTAATTGTGGTGAAAGCTGCTGATGGATCCCGGCATAAGATCACTTCCCTAGACGAGCTGAACTCCTTAAAGCAGAAATACCCCAAATCAGCAGCTGAATCCTTGGTTGAGGGCAAGACCGCAGTTGTGGGTTCAGCGAACTCTCTTTCAAAACTTCGAAAGTGACGACAATTGAAGTTTGTAGTTTCGTGTGTTAACATTTCATTAACTTAATATAAAATTTCTCAATTTTTTTTTAGGTAAAATGTATACAACTTTATTTTGCTTTATTTCTAGTATAGGTACGTAACTCCAAAATGGTTTCTAAGTAGTACTAAGTGTTGTATTTTTTTTCTTTCTAAACTAATTATATCCTCCTTCCTTGTTTTTGTAACATGGATGTCGTATTTATAATTACTAAGATAATATTCGATATTTATTCTTCGAACTACAATGTAAACATGCTTTTGTATGTTGTATGAATAATTGTCAGTTGTCATTTCTATTCTAGTATAATGCCAATTTGACGTTTGACAACTTAAAGGTAATATTTCGAATTTCGGTAACCTGTCACGTTATAGTTTATAGTCTATACACGTTGTGTACCGATTAACTCTATGTCTGTTGTAATACTCAATTCGATACTTATGTCTTTAACGTACATATGATTCGTGTTTTACATTATCTTATTAATTCGTTTTGCTTATTATTTGATAAGTTAGTAATTTAAGGTGCGCATGTTAGCTGGCGGGTGGTGCAGAGATGACAGTACGCCTTTTTTATATAATATAATTTAATTAGTTTTATTTATTTTATATCATATACTATAATAATATAAAACTTCATCTATATTTATTTTTATGAACGCTGATGATGATTCTTTTTTTTCTGCCAACAAAACTGCTACATCTATTAACTATATTATTGGTTTTTGTTCCATAACTGAAACGCTGGGTGATTTTCTACGTCATACATTCGACCAGTCTAGCTCTTCGCTAAATGTGTGTCATATCAATGCACAAAGTGTACCCAGCCACGATAGTGATCGCATTGAAGCCTTTACTAACGTGAACGTTCATGCCATCTGATTTCGGAGAGCTGATTGAAACCCATCTTCTTTCAACACTTACCCCCTCTCTGGTTCACTTTATACGTACATCGTTGATAAGAGAGGGGGTGGTGTTGCTATATACCTCCGCAGTGACTTATCTTATAAACTTCTAGCTTACTCCTCGCCCTTTTACTCAGCATCTGCTGAATTTCTCTTTCTTGAAGTATGTGTGAAGGGAGCTAAAACCGTTCTTGGTGTTGTTTATTGTCCCCCCTCTGTTGATTACTTCTCCAGTCTCGAAACGACTCTGGAGTCTTTAGGGTCAGAATACTCACATGACAACATCTCCTCCACAAATCTCCTGGCTTCGCACTCATCCCGTTCCTATAAGTTCCTTCAAATAATCGAGTCGGTTGGCCT
Organism: Parnassius apollo; assembly: GCA_907164705.1. Lineage (NCBI taxonomy): Eukaryota > Metazoa > Arthropoda > Insecta > Lepidoptera > Papilionidae > Parnassius > Parnassius apollo. Next base: position 619,226 of record CAJQZP010000541.1, read on the forward strand.
TCATGTTCTACCTCTACAAGCCACTCACCACAATGCGGACGGGGAGGACACGTGGCTCGATTTAATGCTAACCTCAAACCCCACCCCTGTCTCTACTCATGGTCATCATTATGCGTCTGGTTTCTCCCATCATGATCTCCTTTTTCCTTTCCTATATCCTGAAACCTCCTAAACCCTCACTTAAAACACTGCACTTGCGTTGTTTTGGCCGTATGGATGTAGAGAAGTTGTGTCAGGATGCTTCTAAAATTAACTGGGACACAGTGACAGCCGCTCCCACGGTAGACGAAAAGGTTAGCGCATTTAATAACATATAAATAATCCATATAATATGCATGCTCCTATTAAAAAAGTAAAGCTAAAGCGGCTGCCAGCACCTTGGATGACAACAGAGATCCGCGTTATGATGAGGCGTAGAGACCGAGCCTTTCAGAAATATAGAAAAGTGCGGTATGAGGAATATTGGTCCATTTTTAGAACTGCAAGAAATCGGTGTAACCAAATGATACCCAACGCGAAACGCCGATATATTCTTAACAACATCATATCCTCTTCCCCTGCAAATATCTGGAAGTTCCTTGGAACCATGGGTATTGGTAAGAAGTCCCATTCTGAATTTCAGAGGACAATTGGTTTGGATGATATCAATCAAAATTTCTCTTCACATACACCTCTGGATCACCGAACCAAGTGTCAAACTGTTAATCAATTAATGGGTTTACCTCGTCCTAATATCGCTCCTTATCATAATCCTTATCATAAAATCATAATCCGCTTCCTTTTCGCTTTCCGCTCATTTCCCATATAATTAACTTCTCTCTGGATTCTGGAGTTTTTCCGTTGCTGTGGCGTAAAGCTTACATTATACCTCTGCCAAAAATTTCTAATCCTTCTTTACCTAATCACTTCCGACCTATATCTATTCTTCCCTTTTTATCAAAGGTGCTAGAGGCTTGTGTACACAAACAGCTATCACATTTTATCTTCTCGAATAACCTGTTAAGCTCATTACAGTCTGGTTTCAGGCCAGGTTATAGCACTGTTTCCGCGCTCCTCAAAGTCACTGGTGATATTGGGGCCGACATGGAGGAAACTAAAGTCACAGTACTAGTTTTGGTTGACTTCTCTAACGCCTTTAATGCCATCAGCCACAACATCCTATTATCAATCCTTTCACTTTCTATGATCTCATCTGAGGCTTTGGAGTGGTTCTCATCTTACATTCGAGGCCGCCAGCAGTCAGTTCGCATTGACGAGTCCTCATCAAGTTGGTGTGACTTGCATGCATGTTCCTCATGGCGGTATTCTATCTCCGTTGTTATTTTCAATATTTATAAATCTCATTACCCCAAAAGTTCAGTGTGCGTATCATCTGTATGCTGATGACTTGCAGTTGTACTCACACGCGAAGGTCGACTGTATATCTACAGCAATTGAGTCTCTTAATAGGGACCTAGAGTATATAAAGAACTGGTCTGACAAGTTTGGTCTTAAAGTTAACCCATCCAAATGTCAGGCTATAATAATAGGTAGCCAACGGATGATAAAGAAACTGGATCCCACAGCTTTACCACCGATCATTTTTAACGGTTTTATTTTAGAACTGAGTAATACCGTGAAAGACCTTGGATTGCACATTGACTCCACCTTGAGCTGGCAAACTCAAGTGGCAAATGTTTGTCAGAAGGTGACAGGTATTTTGCGTTCTCTCTACCGCCTGAATAACTTTCTCCCGTCCAGGACCAAGACGATTATTGTGCAGACCTTAATTTTTCCCATTTTTGACAATGGTGATGTGTGTTATTTTGACCTGAATGCAGAACTCTTGAACAAATACGACCGTCTTCTTAATAACCGCATTCGATTCATCTTTAATCTTCGAAAGTATGATCATGTGTCTACTTATCGCTCTCAACTTAACTGGTTACCCATTCGTCAGCGCCGTAGTCTAAGTGCACTCACTACTCTTTATTCTATCTTGATGTCTCCTAATCCTCCATCTTATTTAACTCCCCATTTTCAATATCTTAGCTCCAACCATGATAGAGTTCTCCGTTGTAATAATAACCTTTTGCTTCAGTGCCCCTCTTTTATTACTAACTTTGTACAATCATCGTTCTTTGTTCAATCCGTTCTTCTTTGGAATGCTCTTCCTTCCGAAATCAGGAGTGCCGAAAACTGGATTTCGATCAAATCTAAAGTGCGAGAACTGCTCGTCAGTAAAATGGCAGAATCAACTTAGTGTTCGTAGTTAGCCGTGTTTAATAATATATTTAATTTTATGTATATATTTATACGCTTATATATGTATGAGTTTATATATATTGTACATACTTCTTATTACACCTACCTCTTTTATCTCTGCACTACTCTAAGGTAGACTGGTAGCTAATGCCTCAGGCATTAAGTCCGCCTATATACTTCTAATGTGTATATGAAGTTAAATAAATAAATAAATGAATATCTGTCTACACACACACCCGCACACCCTCACCCCCAATACACACAACAACCACACACACACGCGTACGCTCCCTCACACGCATACGCACACGCAAACGCATACCACACGCACATGCACAACACACACAGTATGATGTTAGATTTCAAAAAAAAAAATGATTTTACTGTTAATAAATATAGTATGGAATATCGGTGTGTCAAAATACCACGGAAGACTATTTTGTATTTTATTTATTCCTATTCGAAAATGGATATATTTGTCAGTGGACATCCACTCACCATAAAGTGCTCGTTTCTCACATATGCTTCAAAACATGTTCATAACAAAACAACAAATTATATTAAAAACAATGAATTACGCCATGTGCAAAATTTTACCCGGGCTTTATACAAACACGACTTGTTCCATACGGAATTTACCGTATGAAACAAGTTGTGTTTGTATGGCCTACAAATTATAGTAGAGTCGACATAATGTCACACGTGTGACACGTATGGTTAATTTTCTCCAAATCGTAGCATTAAATACTGCAAAGGGATGTGAAATTAGTGTATAAGTTCATTCATTAATTAATTCATTTATTAAAGCCTGTCCAAGTACTCAGTTGAACATAACCCTCGCCACAGATTACCTCATATGGGAGATATTTGCCATAGTTGCCACGGTTGGCAGACGGGTTTTTATTTTCTACACACACAAACACACCACACACACACACACACACACACACACACACATATATATATATATATATATATATATATATATATATATATATATATATATACCAACTTATGAAGTATACATAACAAATACGAAAGTTATAGGGGAAATATTTGTATTTAAGTCATCTTTCACCGCACCGCACCCTACCGTGCAGTAGGTATTATATTTATTATCTTAATCTCTATGACCGCATCTATATTTTTATGAGGGAGATGCAAAATAGGAGATGGGCAGCAGGATCTTCCTTTCAACAAGTCAAGAGGTCATAATGAATGAATAAATTAAAGATTCTAATTAAGAACTTAATCTTATATTTAGATACTTATCAGACACATTAGGGACACAAGCGTCTCGTATTCTATAGCATATTAAATCTCTTTCGCATTCACTTTGATATGAGGTTTAATAACCAAAGCTCCTATACTCCACTTGTTTGTCTTGTTCGCTGCGAGCAACGGAACCTCGTTTTAGGGTTCCCTAGTAAAACAAAACTTGGCTCGCATATGAAGGAAAGGGTTTATTGCGTAAAGTTGAACGCACTGAAAACATTTTGGAGAGTCCGACAACTTTACGTCTGGGCGAAAATATTTAGGAAATTGCTTACCGTTTTTCTCCTCGATGGAGACGTAGTCTAATTAAACACAGCAGTACAATGGCTTAATATGTGCCGTTTTGCGTTTAACTGATATTACTCTCGAGTTATTTTTACCTCCAGTGAATCAAAAATTACAAAAAAATATTTTGTATGTGTATACGATTTTACAAGCGTTTAAAATCATCATAAAATATGAAACTATAAACGCAAAACAAGTCAGGGCAAATAATGATAGTGTAATTTCGCAAAGAAAGAAAAATGTTTTTAACGAATTAAGTTGACTTTACGAATTAAAAATAGTATTAATATTCAACACAAAAGGAGTCCCGTGACGTTAAATATCATACTCAGGTGACAAAAGACTTCAAGGTGTTTTTAATTATAAGCCTCAACCCCAATACTTTAGACCTTGCCCTTCAGAGTATAATTATTTCCACTCCAGCGCGAGTGACAAACTATTCATGACGCGAATGGAGTGGAGAAATGTTCGCACTTAAATTTGAGCACATTTTGACAACTTGTCTATAAAATTATTTTAATTTATTCAAGAACTTTTTTGCTTTAACACTGTTGGAATATTTTTAGTTGATTTGTCGTGAATATTAATTCAAAAAGATTTGAAAATTCGTCGCTACTAATTTCCTTGCGTAACGATTCAAATTGTAATTAGTGACCATTTCTTTAGTTTTACGAAGTACCGTCACTCCATTAGCGTTTTAAGTTTTTTAAAACTGTTGAGACCAACCAACTTACAATCCACCTGTCCATGGACACGAGCAGCCAACTTTACAAAAAATTGGACATGTGTATTGTCATCTCTGAGGACTAACATGGAATGCCTCACAGTCAGTCATTATACTGTCTATAGAGACAGTATAATATATTTACTATATAGAGACATTATAATGGCTTATATATATATATATATATATATATATATATATATATATATATATATATATATATAGACTACCTTGCAAACAAGAACACATCAGTGCAATCGCCATTTCTCACAGGAATAGACGAGGGGGTGTTACCTATCTAGATGGACTCTTAAACAGAACAGGAGTCCCAGCATTCAGTAAAATAATTATTTCAAATGTTATGGTCTCTGAGATCTGCTTACGCGGGCCTTCATATCCAAGCGAAGTATTACAGGCATTCCATGACCATCTTACAGGATATTTAGTTAAAGTAGAATAACCTTAAGACAATTTTCGTCGCATTATCAAAGGAATGATATGCTAATTTTAATATTATCGCGATCTTCATTATTTTCCTAATTTTAACACGCTGTATTGAAAAAATGTCATTAAGAATTAAAAAAAAGTATCGATGAAATTTTGACACGGTTCCAGAAGTTCCGTACATCACTGAAGCCCCCTTCGGGCACCGCTAAAAAGTAAATTTACCTAATATAACTGAGAAACCGAATTGAATGTGCGTGTAGACTGGAATGGAATCTTACCGAGGATGTACACCATGTTCTTAGTCCAGCGTTGGAGCTCCTTGCGAATGGCGCGACGTTCTTGCTGGCAACGCGCGAATGAGCACTCCGCCATGGCACACGTGCGAACCTGCGAACACACGTTCATTGTTACTGAAATAAAATGAAAACTCTTTATCTTCGATATTTTTGAAGTGAAAACTTCTTTAGTTTAGTTCTTTAGCGTTGGACACTTTTTATGTAATGGGTAAAAATTGTTAAACTCGCGTCAGGACACGTGACCTGATCGAAAATTCGTAAGACGGACGACGTAGGAGGGGAAGTATCCCCCTCTCTTTTTACTGCGCGGCGAAAATGATGCCGCACGCTGTTTCGTTTCGGCGGCGCAGGGCGCTTGCGCGAATGTAATATAAATTGTCATGTTTGTGTACGATAGCGCAATAAATAAATATTGTATTCTACCACATAAATGATAGTACTTTTATACTGATAATTAAAGCAATTCGTGCAAAATTATTCCCTAACCATTCCAAAATATCAAAAATGCACAACGTTAATATTCAAGTTTTCACTTCTGCCGGCACTCCCGGAGTGCAACCCGTCGTTTTTTTTTTTAAATAAAATAATGGTGACTAACGATGACACAATCCTCTAGAGTAACCCGCAATAAACAATTTGTGTTTTTCTTTGTCTAACATCTATTTTGGGTTTTTCCATATCGAATAAGGGTGACAAGTGAACACGCAGACGAAGATTCAGTAAAAAGTATGTTAGGTACTTCAAACTAAACATAGGAAACATTATTCTGTGACAGCGTGGTCCTATTCCCGTGAAACCGACCCATTCGTGCTATAATCATTATATAACTGCAGCATGACTCTGCCTCGTCCAAAAAAGGTGTATTTTGGTGTCCGATATTTAGTGCGGCCGACGCGGATATCGCGTTATTTTCTATGTGTTCTATTTTAGGTGAGATCTGCGCTTGTGTACTTGCTTTGCGTGATGCTTGTAAGAAGCTTCCGTGTGAAGTGCGGTTACTTTTTTATAGGATAAATGTGACAAACAAACACACAGTTCACCTGATGGTAAGTGGTTGCTGTGGCCCATAGACATCTACATCATTTCTCAATTACGAATCAAAATGCAGGTGCATTGTCACCTGTGAGGACTAAGATGGAATGGAGTAAAAATGGTGTCCGGTTCTCTACACTCACAATACGAAACACAGCAACGTTTAGCTTCTATTTTACGCTGCTATACTGTGAGAGCGTGGTCCTTCCCCGGCCGAGCCGACCCATTCATGCTACAACCATAATAGCTGCAGCGTGACTCTACCACGTAAATTAAAACAAATCTTTCCCACAAGAGCCCTACGTTCGGTGGATAGATTCAATTTTTACGGGCTAATGATACTTCATAGATGAAGTAAACGAAGAAACTTATAACACCCATTTTAGAGTTTTTGTGCTTATTTTAAATATGTTAAACTCTACTATTTAAAGTACCAAAAACTTAAAAGCAGCTAAATGTTAAATATCATTAGTACTGCGTAGTCTCTGAAAGTTCAAACTGAAATTTCATTACTTCCCCTTTTACTGATCGCGTTTCGCTCAGCGGTGTTGAAAGGTTCTTTAATCTACCACTGAAATTTACAAAAGTTTTGTTTAAAATTCGTGTGGAGGTGGCCTGAGAGAACCCTATTTCGTCCCGTAGGTGATGTAAGAGGCGACTATGGGATATAAGATCTAATGGCTTCCGAATGGCGGTATTACCATCTCTTTTAAGTAAGGTTTTAAATACCCAGACTGGTGACGGGTGGCTGCAAAGGTCTGAAACGTCCAGTGTTGCGACCGTCAGTCCATGTGCCAAGTGAGATGAAAAAATCAAATCCTCCGTACATCTAGAAATGCCGACGTCCAACTGAGATCTTTTGCTAGCTGATGATCGAGAAGAAAATATCGAACAGTTACAAAACTCACGATACCCATTCACATCATCTCTGACGTATTTTTCCGGACCGTTACAATTTAGGAACCTTAAAATATGAGCTTACACCTTTTTAAAAGGCCGGCAATTACTGGTGTTGCAGTTGTACATGGGTGGCGGTCAACACTTACCATCAGGTGAGCTGCGTGCTCGTTGCCCCCCACTCCTATAAAAAATTTGTGGTGTAATATGAACCTTTGCGGGATGACCATGTGTTTGTGACATTATCTGTAGAGACTATCGGTCAATGAGGTTCACTTGCGATGAAGTTTCTTAAGAAACTATATTCGCGATTAGTAAAAGGTTTTTCAACAAGAACTTTGTTTTCTAAAACAAAATAAAACAAAGAGTTTAGATGAAGATGATTCAAATTTTTATTGTATATAGAAAAGTTTGGCAATTATGAATGAAAAATGATATCTGGCAAATGTCCACCACGACCACGCTGACAGATGTCGATTCTTTCATCAAAGTTTTTAATCACTTTTTGGAAAAATGGCGGCTTTATTTCGTTAACCACGTCACGGATTTTGAGTTTTAAGGCCGCGATTCGATTTGATTGGCTCCATATAGACTCTGTCCTTAACATAGCCCCACAAAAAATAATCCAGTGGTGTTAAATCACACGATCTGGCTGCCCATTTAACAGCTGAATTTCGTGAAATTATGCGATCGGGAAATTTGGTTTGCAATAAATTGATCGTTTCGTTGGCTGTGTGACATGTGGCACCGTCCTGTTGAAACCACATGTTTGTGATATCGATGTCATCAATAATAGGCCAAAATTGAGATGTTAACATCTCGCGATAGCATGATCCATTGACCGTTACCGCATTTCCAGCCTCATCATCGAAAAAAACGGCCCAATCACGCCTCCAGACCACATAGCGCACCATACAGTGACACGTTGAGCATGCAAAGGCTTCTCAATAATCGCTTTAGGATTTTCAGAAGCCCAAATGCGGCAATTTTGCTTGTTGACGTACCCTAACAAGTGAAAATGGGCTTCGTCTGAAAAAATGATTTTTTCAGAAAAACCAGCGGGCTGTTCCTGAATGAATTGAGCGAATCTACGGCGATGTGAATGGTCGGTCAGCTTCAATTCCTGCACCAGTTGAACCTTGTAAGGCTTGAAAGCCAAATCCTTACGCAAAATTGGCCATGTGGTGGTTTTGGATAACCCCAATTGTTGAGAACGTCGAGGAATTGACAAATTTGGATCTTCTTCAACACTGTGGCTCACGGCTGCGATGTTTTCGGTTGAACGACCCGGTCGAACACGCGTTGGTGTTGCCAAATTTTGTACCGAACCTGTCGATTCAAATTTAGCGACCAAATTCTTAATAGCGGTCTCAGAAGGACGATTATGTTGTCCGAAAATATCATGAATTTTACGAAACGTAACTTTAACAGAACCACCATTTTAATTATTTTAATGCGATTTTCGAGCGAAATTGAATTCATTGTAGCAATTGCCAAAGCATCTACTACGAATAGGTCAAAAAACTGTCATGTTGTTGATGTTGCCCCAATTGAAAAACAAAGTTCTTGTTGAAAAACCCGTATATTTCCAAGACGAGATATTTCCATATTCGCTCAAAGTAAGGCAATTAACCGAGCTAATACAGTGTCGCATTAGAACTTTAACACCAAAAATATAAATAAAGTCTATATAATTTAGAATTACAAAAACAACAATAGTTTTAATAATTTACATCAAAGCTAATTCTTAGTTACAGTATTACCGAAAATTATGTTATTTTAGCCCATGCATTTTTAGACAAACATGAAAACCAACTGTTTGGCACAGGACTATAAAAAGATAAAAAAAAACTAGTTTTGTAATTTGCTTGCAGTGCCCAACGTTTACGAACGCAGCTAAAGAGGTAAACAGTGAAAAGAAAAATCAAAAACAAGGTGGCGACTATCTGGAATGTGAAATTTGTGTATAGCACATTAACACACGGTGTTCAATGTATAAAAATAATCATGGATAATTTCCTGTAAGTTGGCAAAAAGTTTAGTCTTTTTATAATTTTTTTTTGTAAAATCTAGCAATACTATAACTACTCCAACTTAACTCAAAATACGTAATGCTGAAATATAAACACAACAATATCCACAAAACGCAAAAGTGTCTGCCATCTCAAGAACAATAAATAACGCTCGCTACACCCAACAGAGCGCAGCGGCGTTCAAAGAGCGAAATAAAAGATCGAACGTCCAATTACTATAACATTCATCGGGTATCGACGCCGCCGGTCGATGGCCCCGAGCTAACGAAATTCTACGAAAAACCTCCGCACTCATCAAGGAGATCCCAACCCACCCGAATATGCCGCACCACCCGATCTAAACCCCCAAATTCTTATTTCAAACTCCAGACGACCGGGGGCGCAGCGCGGAGGGGATCGCGAAACTATTCTTATTTGAAAATCTCTCTCCACGGAATATGCCACGAAAGAGGTTCTTATTTTAAAAATATCACGCTCCACCGAAAATTTTGTGTGCGTTTACACCGCTTGACTACTTGGGAAATTGCATGATCGATGTGCATGTGACGACTTGGGACTATATTTACGGTATTTGTAAATTGCATTACAGATAAAATTATAGTAATACAGACAACTTATAACCACTTTTAATAATTTGTGGTACGTAAATAATTACTTATAATATAAAACAATAATATTATCAAATAATGATGTTAAAAGCGTTCCAAATTGACGAACTTTTTAAAAACAAGGTTGGTATTGCGGTGTGAATGCACAGCAAATTTTCTTATTTTAAAAACTTGAGAGGTGGGGGGGATGCGAACGTTCTTCCGAAATCCACCCCGCGCCCGAGTGGCCAGTTATGATATTCTTATTTTAAAATCGCTCGCAGCGTTTCGATTCTGTTATTAAGATGTTGGCTGGTGTGTGCCCGCTTTAACGTGAACGCAGTTTCATAATGGAGCTTTTTATCTCTAATTTATACAAAAATTTATGTTTATTTGTTCGTGTTTTATGGGCTGCCATACCGTTCATCAGGTTGCGGTAAAACTTTGGCAAGTTATGCATGTACTTGCACGAAGGTTATAGGCATAGTACAATTAACTTACACCAGCTGGCGCGCGGATCGTACCGACAATTTATTCGAAAGTCATTTATTATCATACAACTCCATATCATTGCTAATTAAACAATATTACTCTTCCAAATTTAAAACGATATTTCTGCAACTATTTTTTTGCGGCAGCAAGACGTCGGGTACCAGCTGGTAAGCTATAAATCGAATAATTTTATAAGGCTATGATAAGAAACTATTTCTTTTGATATAGATGCTTTCTTTGCTTAACCGAGATGGCTAGAGTTATAGCCATCTCGTTTCGACTATTTAATAAACCTTAAGTATCGAACATAATATATTAGGTTCGTTACAATATTTCTTTATTTGTGTAGTCATTACTTAGACCGTCAGTTGTTTAGTATTTAATCTAAGCTAAATTAAAGCAACAGAAGTCCAATAGTTGTGACGTGACGTGAATTCGAATCCGCTGTTCGAAAACTGTCGTGAACCAGTACTATCTCTATACTACAAATAGTTTTAGTACTCAACATGAAGTAGTTATAGGGAATGTTGGTTATGTTAACTAATTTTGCTGAAAGTGTTTAATTATTAAACAAAAATACAAAAGCTTTTTTATTTTCTCAAATAAATATCATAAATTTTATAAAAAAAATGTCGCTAATTCAAACTTGTCATTCGGGTCTCAGAATTTCTTAACGCAGCTCTAGCTTCGACGCCTGAATGACCTAGTAGTCAGTTGTTTTGTGTTTACTCCACGTCACTGTCACCCCTAGGTTGTTGAACTCACTCACTCCGCATTGGAGTCCAGGGTAGGTTTGCCGTGTTATCTTTGCTGTCGTCAAGTAACACTGCGTGCACTGCTGTGTTCAGGATTGAAAGTGATGGACAGTCGGTATGAAGACAGGTTGAGAGGCATTCAAAGTCAGAGATGATAATCTGGTTAAATTATGATAAGGTATGTGTAATATTTCACCGTCCAGGGCTGTCAGGAGTCCAGGGGCTGCTGTAGTCACTTAGCGTCACGCGGATTATTAGTTTGTTTATCACTTAAATTTTAATTTAAAAAAAACCCAGCTATATTATTATTATTCTACTTTGAAATAGTAACTTGATGCTGCTGAGTTTCGCATGGAGTGTAGAAAACCGGAGATCCTTTTTTATTGCAAATATAGCATTCGATCTTAGCTAGCGCGCAGCGTTTTGATTCTTAATCGAGAATGGATGTAAATGTTTATTGGCTTACAGTCACTTACTATCAGGTGGACTGTGTACTCGTTTGTCATTCTCACTCAATTAAATAAAAAAATAAAACATATGCTTCAGCTTATAGCGTTACACTTGTACAGTTATGCTTAGGCGAGGTCTGTGAGTTTAAGAGAATATTATTAACAGATATCTCCCGCGTTATTGATTGTTTATTAGCATTCGGAGGCTGGCGCCGCAGATCACGAAATTAAGGTCATACAAGATATATGTGAGTTTGAATTGACAAACTACATCAGGATCACAAAAGTAGGTCACTGTAACCACTTCTCTTCACCTACATTCTTATTCCATAAAGAGCCAAGTTTTCTTAATTATACGTAACTGAATTGTTACTAAGCTCTCTAGTCGAGTCATTTACGACTTACCACAATAATTTCCTGGCCTTCATTTAATATTCATATAAAATTCATGTTATAAATTGAGCAAGACAAATATATAACCACAATATTTCGTGAAAATATTATGATGATAAGATAACGAAAAACGCGGTGTCCTACGTCGTCTTCCCTGACCTACGACGTGACCTAGTTGCCAAAATGTTTATCCCATTTTGTATCACGTGGAATGGAGAAGGGCCCGAATTTTGTTTGTTCTAACCCTGCGTCGGTATTAGAATTAGAGGGATGAGGGTTGTTTAGCAAATACACTTTCATGAGTATCTGTACATTTTTTCTAAAAACTCTTAATAAAACTTTTTACCATAGGTATAGGTAAGTTTTTCATTTTGTTATTTTTTAAATAGAAGTAATTGTTAAAAATAAACCCAAATAAGAAAAATAACTTATCTGTGGTTATTTACGACACGTAAATTACGGTGAAATAAAAACATTATATTTTAAAAATAGGTGATATAACAGTATTTTAATTATTTGTTTTTCAAAACTATAATTTTCTTCATCTCATTGTAAAATTTGATAGCAGGATTGGCCATATGATTAACAATAAAACACTCACACATAACAATCGAATGCTAATTCGATATTTGAAAATGAATTGAAAAAATCGAACTCCCTCCAACCAATAGTCTTTCCCGCCAATTTCCATCGCTGTCAAATTTGGAAGCGCGTCGCTGCCACCCCAGCGGCCCCCACGGCCCAGATCAATTTACGATAACTCGGTTTCAGCGCGCCGTCCCGCTCCACCTTAAGACACCCGGCTATGCCCGTCTCCCCCCGGATAAGTTCTAGAACTACACACTTGGCTTTAGGAATAATACGGTATCAGCGCATAATTTTCTTGATATTTTAATTTTTATTTTAAATATAAAAGAATGTTTGTGATATGAAATAAGAAAAGATTTCCTTAAACGATTAAAACATTATAGCCAGAATTTATTTTCAGGTGCACACTTTAAGTCTAAGTTTAAGGGAGTAAAAACTATGCAAATGCTTAATTAAATAAACTAAACAATGTATAACGTAAATTAGCAAAAATTTTGCTGAAAAATATGTTTAGTTACATGGTTTTGCAGTGAATCAGGTAAGGGACCATTCTCTCACGCGGATATGGCCCGGGACTTATTTTTAACTGTTGTGTGCGTCTTACGTGATCGTGTGTGCATGGGGGTTGATTTACGCATGTGTGCGTGTATTTGAAATATTCCCCCGTACGGTGGCGCACAGAATTGATGTTTTTAATTAGTTTGAAACACATTTCGAAGGTGGCTTGTATTCCGCATACTATTTCCTTTTTTCTTTGTATAAGGAGACATTGGTAAAAGTAATTAAAGCTCGAAGGTTCTTTCATCTTTGTTTTCGAAATATGACATTAGGAATACATTTGATTATTATTATTTCGGTAATAAGTTCAGTATCAGATCATTTAAAATATCGGTAATGTTGACTTCAAAAGCACTTTGCTGCGGCTAAAACTTTAATCGAATGCCCCATTCGCGCGTTGAACCATTCCGTCAAAGTTACACTTTAAATGTTTTACATTTTGCGACGAAACTGTGGAGCCGGTAACCCGCGGAGCGTTTCCTGAAACTTTCCCTTTGTAGGCGACAATTCAATAGGCGGGACGTTCGTTCCGGTGACCTAAACCGTATCCCATTGTCGTCAGGTTAACTAACGTTTTTTATATTCACAATAAATTTTAAAAAATAAATTTTTCAAAAAACTTTTTTGAACATAATATACTTTAAATCTAATAGTTTGAATATACACAGTACATTTCTAAAATTCAAGGCCTTAACTTATTTTTAAACGCATCGCCGAGTCTGAATTTAAATTTGGAATTTCTTCCGAATCGCTGGAATTTCATTTGAATACTGGCACATATATCGCCACAGACTAAAAGCGATAACGTTTATCTTTTATGCTACTGCTTAATGGTGGAAGTTTCAAGTTAGATTCGCCTTATCTGTGGGTCGTTCAAAGTTAGTTTGCTGTGCACGTGTATTATGGCCGTATATTTATTGTAGGTTGGAATACCTGTTGCTCGCGCCAAGGCTTTTGTTTTTGTTGATCGTTCAGTAGTTTTGGCGCAGCGCCGTCGGATGGAGTTGAAACAAGTTTATTAAAGCCGCATGGATGGCCTCACAGAGGTTTTTCGAATAAAAGTCTGTGTGTTCACGTTTTCGTTTAGACGATTCCGTCGGCAAACTTCAATTTGCGAATATTTCGACAACCGAAATTTTGCAAAGGCATTATTAGCTTTTGGTTTGTCGCAATTTGTTTTGTTTTGTTGATGATAGTTAAGAACACAGGGAATCGAAGTAACTCAGTATTTTGTTTACTAAATTAGGTAAATAATATAAGACCTTATATATAGCTAACATTTTGATAATTAAAACAAATGATGTATATTCATTATGGCAAAGAAATTTGATAATATATTTACTACCATTAGTACCTATTTAAATCCCAAAAATTCACTAATTACAGTAGTAAAACCACAACACCCAGTTTCAATCACATCGTAGCATCGAAGTCCCGAAAAAATCTTATCCCCGTTTATCCCAAGTTCCGGTGGGGGCTACAGAAGTGTGGGGGTGGGTTGCAGAGGGGGTTCTCCTCCGCGCCTGTGTGAAAGAATGCCGGGGAATCAATACAGCGGTGCACATTAAATTGGCCTGGGTAAGGGTATGCTTGACCCTAATTTTTTTTGGAGTTTTCTCATTTTTCTAAAGCTTGTTAGACGCTTAAAACTTAAAGAAAAGACATATTATAGTCTTTTCCTTTTTTTCATAATGTTTAAAAATTTTAACCGAATTTTGCTTTTTTTCGTAATTTGGATTAACATTCATACCAACTTGTTACAGGATATTTATTTAAAGTTATTAATATAATTAGTACAAAAACCGACCACATTCGCCTTACGGCATCATCAGTTTAGGTACTTCAGTATAAATTTCTGTTTTAAAAAGTACATTATAATTTATCAATAACTAATGACATAATATTATTTTTGACACAGGTATTTCATTTACAAACTTTAAAAAAATTAATTATGAAATGTTGCTTTTTTTTTCAAATTTATGTCCAAGTGAGTAAGCTTATTGATGGCCTGGAAATACCAACTGACAAAAACCTTTTTTTATTTTTTTTTTTTTTTTTTTTTTTTAAAAAATTTAAATAATATAAAAAAAAAAAAAATTAATTAAAAAAACAATGTACAAAAAAAAATCAATTTAAAAAATATTTAAAAAAATTTTCGGGTACGTTATGGGTTTCCACCGGACGGTCGTATCATGATAAACATTAAATTATTGTTTTGTTTTTTACCTACATAGATAGTACCATTCTGAGGAAGCACCAACCACTCATTTTGAGTAAGTAATTTTTTAAGCAAAGAAATGTGCGCCGCGGTGACAATGCGTATTGGCGGACTTCATACGTCATAATTTTTTTATTTCTCAGAAATGCCGGGAGCGTCACGATGTTTCCCCCACCGCTGAGCACGTGGTAAATGAGCACTTGCAACTGCATTTACTTTACTATTTCACTGGTGCAGGCGGGAATCGAACCCGTGTAGCTCGCTTACTGTGACATTTACAGCGAACGCTTAGTTACTAAGGCTCTGTATTTTATAGACTTTTAGGTACTTTTATGTAATTTTAATACAATAAATATTTTTTCAAGAAGTAACAATTAATAAATTAGGTTAAATGAATACTGAGTCTACTCAAAATTCACAAAGTATAAATTTGTGTAAAGGTTAGACCAAAGAATACTATAATAGACGAATTATAGTATTCTATGTGTTGGTATAAAATGATATTGTGGAGTTGGAGTTAAGACTTAAGATTTTTATGTATATCGGGCTAAGTATTCTATATTTTTGCAGTAATGCCATCCCAAGTCTAAGGAAATCTCTGTCAATAACTAATCTTTTCTGAAAGCAGACTGCTAAAATAGAATTAAGATTTTTATGTTTTAATAGAATTCTAACTTATGGGTTAGTGTAGTGCAGCCAGCTTAATCCGAGGTCACATTCAGTAAAAAAACGAGGAGGTTCTTTTTTAAAGATAGAATTGTTCATTATCATTGATACATTAGAGCGTTTTAAAAGTCCACTGCTATACATAGGCCTCCACCATAGATGGTCTAATAGACACAGTTGCCATGAGTGGCAGTGAGATTGGCAACCGCAGCATTCTATTGAGGTGTTGTCCGAAGGATGCGGCTGCTATTCTCCAGTTCCCTCTGCCGCCTCTTCCGACATCCATGTGATGATGTAGGGAAGTGGATTCCCTTACGTCGCAATTGTGCTCATAAAAAGATTAAAAAGCGCCAATTTTTTTATCCATTCAACTGAATCATCATCATCATTACAAATTTATAACCCCACTGCTGAACATAGACCTCCCTCAAGGAATCCCACACAATACGGTCCTGGGTAGAGTTGCCAAAATTTTTAATATAGTATTATCGAGACTTAATATAAAAATAACCTAAAAAACTATATTATTTCGCGAGTAGTATGTTTCTATAGCTAGAGATACGACGTAGCACCTCAGTCCCCAAGCGGTCGAATCCGACCGCGGCGCTATTTCGTCAAAATACAAGCGGTCGGATTCGACCGCGCACACCCACAGCACTTCAAACCATTAAAACTTATATTTAGAGACTACCTTTCTATGAAGAAGGCATTATAGAATCAATATGAAATTTTCTATCCGCAACCTGAAGTAAATGGATGCAGATGGCTTAGGACTGAGTTTTGTGGTATACCTTAAGGGAAACCTATGTTCAGCAGTGGACTTCCGAAGGGCCGTAATAATGATGATGATGTTATTAAAAACATTATTTAACTGAAGGAAAGTTTATTTGTTGCCTTAAATTCGCAGTAATAGCTACATTTCCTATTAAAATTTAACAGATGCGCCTAATATATTTATTTAAATTCCGGTTCCTAAATAGTAAGATAGTAAGTACCAACACTATTAGGTTGGTTATCACCTATCATCACACATTTAAATATATACTTTAGCCTATTTATATAAATTTTTGTGTCACTGGTTGTAATGTGTAGATATATGTAATGTATGTGTATATATATACTATACAGAATTAATATGTAAGAAAAAAAATATTTGTAAAAACTTTGAACGTAGCCGTGGTTATCTATAACATCGGGACGTCAAAAGCCTCAGTCCCCCCATGACCGTGGATACTGTAAATTACTCTTAACGTCGGCAATACAAAAGCAGTTAGTTAATGCAATAAAATCATTATAAACTAGTTCATTCAATGGTAAGTAACTTTATAGGAAAATTAAACTATTATAAAAAGAAAATAAACGACTTAAAAAATGGAAAAGAATGAAATAAATTCCACTGAATTACTTCTGAAGTCAGTGCCTACGACGTAACGCATTCGGATTTATAAAGCCCGGTTTTTACAGTACTTGTATCGCTAGTTTAAAGTAAAACTAGAATGTCGCCTGAATAGTCGTATTGAAATCTTTATCACACATTATTTTACTATCCTTAGGAATAGTTTTTTTTTTCAAATACATATATGTTACAACATAACAATTAAAAAAAACATTTAAATCCTTCACTTGAAACTCCTTGTCTTCGGTGAGTATAATTTTAATATCACATGCCAGAGACATATTATTAAAAAGTATTAAACAGTTGACTTTTGTTACATAAACTTAATACATTTAAATCTAACCTGTTATGCTTCTCTGACAGTTTGCTGACACTAGACACGAGTGTTCACCGCTACATTGCTTCGTAACCATTGTATTTCAGGCGTAGCGTATAAGACTCAAATCTTATAGTAGCGGTGTAAAAATATCCACTACCCCACAAGGCCAGGAGATGGACAGCAAAGTTCCTGATATCATCTTGAAAATAAAAAAAAACTGCGGTTGGCAAACCGTCTGCGAAGCGTGGCAACTATAGCAAATATCTATGAGGCAATCCATGAGGGAGGCTTATGTTCTGTAGTGGGCTTTTGATAGGCTGTGATGATCATGATGATGATGATATAAACATCGGCAGTTATATTTGAACGTACCATAAACAATTTAAATATATTATTGTTCATTTAAAGATTAGGGAAATTGTTTCATCAGGAATGTTTACCTTGATATTACATATACATTTTAAATAGATTACATATTAAATTATACATTTATTACATTACAAATTCCCTGTAAACAGTACAGGGAATTTAAAAATTGACTTGTAAAAGTGGTAAAATATAATTGTAGTTTTATACGTGGTACATCCACGCTGCAGCTATATTATGGTTGTGCGACGAATGGGTCCACACGAATGCTGCTGTGTTTTTTTATGGTGCGTGTAGAGAACCCGAGACCCGTTTTGCTGAAATCGAGGCATTCCATTTGATCCTCAGGAGTGGTAGCACAACTGCAGTTTGATTCTTAATTCAGGATAAATGTAGGATGTGTATGGACCACAGCATCCACTTACCATCAGGTGGACTATGTGCTCGTTTGTCACCCTTATCCTATAAAAAAGTAGAAAATCACAAATACTTTATTAATCAAGTAAAGTTTGGCAAAATCTATTTCTAGTCTTTATACCGACTTCAAAAAGGATGACGTTTTCCTTTCGACTGTACGTTTTTTATGTGTACCTTATAACTTTTCTCTGGGTGAACCGATTTTGATGGTTCTTTTTAAATTTAATCAAGATCTGACCAGTACTATTTTTTTATTTTATTGTTATAAAGAGTGTACATTATTTATATTTTAAATTTTGCCAAACTGTAAGCCAGTTTGTCGGCAGTACCTGCTTGAGTTATCTTTAATGATACGTATTTAATTGATTTCGATTCAGTCGTATTGAAGTCGGTTGTACAATTTTTTCATTTCACCACTTGTTATTAAGGCTGTCAGTGGTCCGTGCTAAAATGATCGAAATAGAACAATAATTGTGAAACCACCTCGTTGTCTGTCTGTCCACAAAGGTTTTTCCTGTGTGTGTTTCACAGGAAAAACCACTAATTATAATTATTATAAGTTTAGACTAATGAGGTTTTATTTTGTGAGGAAGAAAGGAAGTTGAAATATTTTTTAAAATAATAATTGTACATAACATGCAAAATAGATTTTTTTAAATCGAAAATAGTTGTTTAAGGTCGTAATTTTAAAGATTCGATACAAATTTAAAGTTCGCAGTAAGAAGCACCCTTACTCCAGATAATCCGGCTTTATTGTCGCCACCGTGGTGATAGCAGTCCGAAAAAAAAACGCAAATAAAAATGTTATTCCCAAGTTTTTCTCAATAAAGAATCTTAACAAAAACTTCAATGAAAGACAGAAATGAGCCATCACTGCTATAACAATGGTAGGAAAAACAGTGGGGTAAAATTGGTCATAATGAGTGGCGCCCGCCACCCCGTCTTCCCCTTTGGGTCAAGCGGGAAATAAAATTTTAAATTGAAGCCGTGAAAAAGACAAAACGTTGAGACTGAGAAAGCTAAGGACCGTGCACACTGGCCAATTTTATTCTTTTGCTAATTTAATGGTTGAAAACATTTTGAGTAAGTACCTCTTCTTGTGGAGATTTTTTTACATTTCTACGTTAACTAGTTCAATCTTTAGTTTTTGTGTGCATAATGTTCGATATCTTTTATAAAATAATGGTGATAAATGAGCACTCAGTCCACCTGATGGTAAGTGGATGCTTTGGCCCATAAACATCTACATTTATCCTCAATTTAGAATCGAAATGCAGATGAGTTGTCACCCCGGAGGACTATGAGTAAGATTGAATGCCTCGTTTCAAGTAAAAAGTGTTTCCGGTTCTCTACAACTACCAGCAGCAAACTATGGGTGCGTTCGGCAGAAAAAAGCGCTAGCAAGCGCTTGTAAGCAAAATGGCGATCGTAAGCGGTAAGCGCTGTCAAATCGTAAGTAGCTATTTTCCTCCAGGACACGATGTTAGTTTTAACCGGGGAATCTAACCTAATTTAAATATATGTTTGTAAAGTATTCATATTAAAACTTACCAATCATGAGTTTTTAATAGCATGTATATGTTTATTCATGTCATTATATTACTTAAAACTAATATTGCACAAAACAACTTATAAACTCTACTTCAAAACAAACAAATTAAATAAGCAAAATGGCGGATTGTGTCAGCGCTACTGAAGTAGCAATCGTGTCCTGGCCGAAAACTATTTTAGCGCTTATAAGCGCTTGCTAGCGCTTTTTTCTGCTAAACGCACCCTATAACTAACAGCAGCATTAAGCTACTATTTTACGCTGGTATTCTGTAAGAGCGTGGCTCCTCCCCGGTCGAGCCGACCCATTCGTGCTACAACCATACTACTAATATAACTGCAGCACGACCACGGGTTCTGCGAAATTCTACAAACTCAAAGCATGAATTTGTAGTATTTATTTAAATACAAAAATATCTATTATAATCATAAGCATTATTGTTGTCATTCCATTTTCCGCATAATTTTACAAGTACCCGACCATTTTCCGCATAATTTTACAAGTACCCGACCGGACTGAGCTTAGCTCAACGTTAGAGAGAAATATAATTTTTCAGGGCTGACACATATCCAGGAATGCTTGGAAAATATTATCCAAATACAAAATTACATTTAAATCAGAGCGGTTTCTTATACCAATTAACCAATTACATATACTACAAGAATTGTTCAATTAAATTACAGGTGCTTAACTAAAAATGGATTATATAATGACAGATCGCATCTTGATGATATCACATAAAATTTTCAAATTATAATAACTTATGTACCTATATAAGCACGAAACTAACGGCTCGACCGGGGAAGGACCACGCTCTCACTGTATACCAGCGTAAAATAGGCGCTCCACGCTACTGTGTTTCGTATGGTGCGTGTAGAGAACCAGAGACCCATTTTACTGGGAACCAGGCATTCCATCTTAATCCTCACGGGTGACAATGCATCTGCATTTTGATTTGTAGTCGAGCATACTTAGATGTAGACATCTATGGGCCACAACAACCACTTACCATCAGGTGGGCTGTGTGCACGTTTGTCACCATTATGCTATTAAAAAAAAACTGTGTAACATTGTAAAAATAACAGGGTCATCATCATCATCACAAGTCCGCTGTTGAACATAAGCCTCCTCCAAGGAACTCCACAAAGCAAGGCCCGAGCCACCTGCATCCATCGACTACATATCTTACCAAGTCGTCACTCGTTGGAGGCTGGCCTTCGCTTACCGGTACCTACAAGGTTAATAAGAGGTTATTGGGATTTAATTGAAATTAAAAAAAAAAAATGCTTTTTAGTATTTTTACTTCGGTTTTGTAAAGCTTCGATAAAAAATAAGTTAAATTAAAAATACGTCTGTGTACGTACTATTTATGCCACGGTGACCCTCGTCTAGCTCAACTTAAATTAAAATAACGTCTCTAATATACATTCGACGTTCAAATGTATAAGTTTTCCTTAGAGTGATATATCCATGAGTATGTTTTCCCATCAAGGTCTCTTGTCTGGCTGATAAAATCGATTAACATCTAAACCTTTTACAGAGTTTGTGCTCCTTATATCGTTATGCACTCCTGGTACCTTTATAGGATACTCATTCGCTCTTGGTTGTTTTTTAATTGACGTCGTCTATTTAGCGTTATAAGCCTTCTTTATCATGACGATTTCTAATTAATCGACTACGTAGTCGTTTGGTTTAAAATAGTTTTTATTAATACACTTTATATTAATAAAATGAAAGAGTTGATAATTTATCGCGTAAACAGTACTTTTATTTTAGCTTTTCACATGAATGTCAGTCAACATTACTTAACGAAAATAATGTTTTCTGGTGAAGAAATTTTGTTCGTAATGCAACTAAATTTGAAATGCAGAATTAAAATTAAAAATACGTTATTCGAAATTTAAGATAAAATTAAAGTGATTTTTTATTTTTAATGGCAACACCCCAATTATTTTCGGGCTTGTGAATATTATATCGTTTTGTGTGATATTATAATAAATCTTTTTGACTTTATAGTAGAAAATAAAACATAAAACTGTAATATAATAATAAATAATCAAATATAATATATTTGATTACTTTTCTTCGCTCTCATTCTAAGCTAGTGACTAATTTTATCACAGGAGTCCAGAGACAATATCAGGTTTAAATTCAAAGTTTACAATGTCAAAATTCGAGTATCTATTATAATAATTATGTCATATAGATCACATTAAGTTTGAGTGAAAGCTCAATATTGTCTCTGAATACAGGCCGATAGTGGACCAATGATCAAAGGATTGTGACATAAGTTACATATATTATAGGTAGGCGATGACAAAACATGTTATAGAGAAAGATGTCTTACTGACGATTCTCAACAGTAAGCAACCTTTACCTATCGATTTTGGAGAGAAATAGGAAATTCAGTCAGTAATCCATTTCCAGTTTTACTTCCAAAAACAACAAAAAGTTCGAGTTTAAAAGATGCTGCTGCTTCCAAATATAATTAAGACAGTAATTAACGACAATACCGTACTTTAAATATTTAAATTGTATATTATGTTATTTTGTAACCAAACCAGCAAAAAATACTAAATATATGATTAAATAATAAAATTTTTGCTAAATATTTTTTAAAACAAGCTATGCCAAAATCAAATTTAGGTAAGTATTATAGTTTCGTTCTGTATGTCTCTCTTTAAATTTGACGAATAAAGTACATAAAAGATAAGAGGGAAGTTTCACGGATAAAATACAAATAGTTTATTAGGTTCATAATATATTGCTACACTATCTTCCTATAGTCAAACTTACTAATATTCTTTAAAAGCTCGCTACAAAGAGTAAAAAAACAGCATTAGCATGTTAAATTACTTACATATTTTTGTTAAAAACATACGCTGTCCCCCCGGGCCACCCCGCGCGGCTATTGGGCACACAACCCCATTTTAGAACGATAGGACGCTATCTTCGGAACACACACAAACTAATAATTAATCATCCAGCGTCTTCCCCACTTTTCTTCCCACCCCCTACGCCCCCCCAAGTTTAATTCCTGGTGCAAAACACCCCCTGTTTTTTTCCGAAGCATGTTTTCATTTTGTACGTCTGGAGTAAGGAGGGCATTTTCTGAACGTGCAAATTGAATTTTGTGGTCTTTCTGAATATTTTAGAAGCGGAGAGGATATTGGGTGGTTTGTGCACGTCTTATAGTATGCGCTAATTTAATTTTTCCATTTGCTACACTCCCGGATTTACATTATAAAACTATGATACGAAAACTACACATTAAACACTAAGAAAACAGTTCAATAAGTAATTTTATTTTTAATAAGTATGCTATCCAAAAACAGCTCAGTAGTCTGTCTCATAGTGGACAAACTAGATATACGAGTAGGATAGAAAATTTTGTACAAAGGATAAAATTATGAAAGATTCTTAAAACATAGAAGTTTTATTCCCAACAGTTAAAGAATGTAGGCCTTTTCTAGACATTCTTTGTCCCTTTGCTTCCTTTTAATGAATGGGATGGATAAAAGTTTTACAGGAAGTCAAGTTCTGATCATAGTTTTGTAAGTGGACCATTGATTAAGATGGCATTGTCTTTACATTATTTGAAAAAGTTAAGGATACATTATTAAGGAGTTAATTTTTAAGCGTATAATGAAATTTTAACAAAATGAAATATATAAATAGTGAGGCGTAGTAGCTCAGTGGTTAAGCACCCGCTGTAAATATCAAAGTACGTAGGCAACCCGGGTTCGATATCCGCGGCACCGATGATATTGGAAATTGCAATTTTATGTATTGATTTATTACTTGCTAGGCGGTGAAGTAAAATATCGTGAGGAAACCTGCATCTCTGAGAAATAAAAAAATATTTCGAAGATATGTGAAATATGTATGAAAATATTTCCAAAACGCGTTAGGGCAGTGCGACGGACATTTTGTTGCCCTAAAACCCTCTAAGAAATAAGAGGAGGCCTGAGCCCAGCAGTGGGACGTACCTATATAGACTGTAACTTCAACTTTAACTAACTCTACTAAAATATGGAACAAATAATGTTATATTTAATATTTTAAAAAGAAGCTAATACATATCGTATAGTTATTAGATTATTATTATTTTATACGTTTCATGCTGAGTCTTATTTTTCATTAATTAAAAATAACATTTTCAGCGTTGATCAACACCATTAATGTTTAATTACTATAATGTTAATAAAGGGAAATATAATTAAAAAAATTAAAAGTACCTATTTTATCATAAACAGTAAATAAAAATTGCCATGTGGCGACGAAGTTACAGGAACCATCATCCTATTCGTATTGTGGGTGTGGTAAGATGCGATGGTAAATGCCATACAAATCTTATGGCATTCGATAGATGGCGGTATACTCATCTCCTTAACCATACATCCAAAATACTCGGTGCCGAGACCAGCGACGGGATACAGCATCAAAAATGCGACACGTCTGATAATGCACTCGTGAATGTCATCTACCAAGCGACACGATTAAGTGAAATGCTTCTGACAACGGAAGAGGCCCACATCCAGCGGTCCAGCAGGATTTAAACAGGCATTTATACGTGGTAGAGCCACGCTGCAGCTATATTATGGTTGTAGCACGATTGGGTCGGCTCGACCGGAGAAAGACCACGCTCTCACAGAATACCAGCGTGATATACCAACATAAAACTGCTGTGTTTCGTATGGTCAGTGTAGAGAACCGGAGACCCATTTTTAATAGAAACGGGGCATTCCAACTAACATTTCGACTAAGATTAGTCCTCAGGGGTGACAACGCATCTGCGTTTTGATTCCCAATCGAGGATAAATGTAGATGTCTATTGCCCACAGCATCCACTTACCATAATTTGGACTGTGTGCTAGTTTGTAGCCCTTCACAAGTCCACTGCTGAACTGGCGTAAGCGACATGATTATACTGCCATCTATAGGAAGCCATAAGATACAGTGTTGTGGCAACATAAGAGAAACCATCACACCATTTCATCCTGGAGGTATCGTAGACTATAGGAAACGACAAGTTTTCTTATATTTCAATAATATTTAAAAAAAACAAATAGAGTTTCCAAATGGGTAAGACATGTTTCCATATTTTGTATAGGTCTCCCCCACGGAATGCCACAAAGCACGATCCTGAGCCACCTGCATCCAACGACTCCTCCATGAAAAACGACCTGGTAGGTAAAACAACAGTTGTTTCAGTTCATGCAAGACGTGATGATTTACTTACCCTGTCTACTATTTGATAGGCCATGTTCTATAGTGGATTGGTTTCGCGTTGATAATTATAATGTAATGACAAATCAACTCCCCAATAAGCAGAGTAAGAGCTAACTGTTCAAATTATGAATACGATAAATAGGATCATGTGAAAAAATAACATAAACATTAATATCGAACATAAAAAAGTTGGGAATTAATAAAGTTTACAAAATTTAAAATGAAACGCTATAAAATTAGTTATATTAAATAATATTTTTGATTTAACTATCAAAAACAAAGAGGTAAATATGTTTTTATTCTTTTATTTCCTTTAACACTAGCATTGTTTCTTGTATAGTCGTAAGAATGTTTAAAAAACATATTGGAGGCCGTAAAATAATAAAAAGTTTTTCTTGGCTAAATTTAACCACAAAACATTACAGACGCAAACGGAAAGTTTGATAGTTGATGTTATTATCACCCAATATGTCAAATGATACGCATCTGCATGTAAATAAGATTAATCTAGAGCCAAACTAATCTCAGCAATTTCTTGTTGAAGGTTTGAAGTTCGAACCCTAGACTCAGGGCAAGCAAATCCGAAACATAGCATATCCAAAATCTAATTAACCGTTGCACCAACAAAGAATCCTTTGTAACATCTTACGTTCGTTGGGGTGGGAGTGAGTCCACGAGAAAAATGCACTCCCCACCCCCCTCCGCGTGGGGGCGACCCACTCCCTAGCGAAAGGGTGGCTGTATACATTTTTTCTTTTCCTTTTCTTAAGACGAAAATTTGTTACGCTTTTTATACCTATATACTCGGGGTGGTTTGGGGCCCGATCAATAGTAGTGGGTCGCCCCCTTATCATGGCCTCCCTTTATCAATTTTTCGTTCTTTAGTTTTTACTTATTATACGCCGTTCGCCATAATTAATTAACAGGTTAGCGGTACACGTCTACGGTTCTATCTGTCGAACGACTTTCAACTGTAAGCCCTTGGATTTAGGCCTCAACGGTAAAGTTTATATTATGTTTGGACACGTGACCTAATATCTCGTTTAACCGGCGATAGAATGTGGCACCATGCCAAATTTTTCTGGTGATCTTTACATTGTAGTATCATCCCAATACAGATTATTTTTTTTTAAATGAAGTGAACTACTTTATCTAAAGGTAAAACATGTATGGAATAAAAGGAAATATATTAGGTCTGCACTTATGACATTGTCGTTTTGTAGTGCAATAAGGTAATAGCTATGTTTGTATGTTTTAGACATGCTATTTATTATCTTTCTAGATTTATACGAGGTGCAGCGCCAGTATATATCTAATGGCAGAAATATGTAGTCATTAGCCCTGTGACTTATATTGAACCATTTGCTCAGTTGAGCCGCCTTTGATATAATTATTTCTTATATTTATGCATATTAGACATTTTATAAAACCAATTTTACACGTTTTATGCTGTTTAATTTTAACTGTTTTATTTCTGCATCGTAGAGGTAGTTTACAACAAGACCCGGAGCAATTAGCAAATCATTAGTTCCTTGTGGGATTAAAACCTATGAACGCTTAGCGTCGTAAACTTAGTACAAATCCACTGCTCTATTGAGCTGTTAAATTCCCGTCATTTTTTATCATTTATTCATTATAATGACACATTGGCAGTAATAGTATGAAAATTAATCTTTAATGATATTCAATTTGCAGTTACGTAAAACGTAACATAATGTTTATAATTATTACGATAACACTTTAAGAACTTAACCCTATCAATTATTAATTTAATAGTTAATCTTTCGCGGTTATTCTCGCGTTGCATCTCTATAAAGAAGCCTGAAAATTATCTCAGCGTTATAGAGGGGCGGTATCACAAATTATCTTCAACTTTCAGAGATGCTTTGAACGTAAAGTGGTGCACCTTGGCGTGCCTTTTTTCACCGTTTCCCCCTCTTATCCTTTTGCGCCGCTATTAAAAAGTCCCTGAGGTGAATTATAAAAAGACATTTTTCTTTACCAACTGGCTGAAGCTAGCGTTTATTTATTAAATTTTGCTCAACTATGTCTTGCATTTTTATGAAATTTCTGATCTCCAAAATGCGCATTTACAAAACACATTAGACCACCTGGGAACACTGCGCACGTACCGCTCGTATGTCTTCTGTCTTTAGTAGATATGTTCTTAGTTAACGAAATATTAAATGGTTACGCAGTTTCTTGTTAGCTAAGGATAGAGTTCATCATAACCATCATCATCATTATCATCATTACAACCTATCAAAGTTTACTACCGTATTTCCGCTTGTCATTGTGTTTTCTTTTAGAATAAGAATGGCAAACGAGCACACAGTCCACCTGATGGTAAGTGGATGCTGTGACCCACAGACATCTACATTTATCCTCGATTAAGAACCAAACGTGCACACAGTCACCTGATGGTAAGTGGATGCTGTGACCCATAGACATCTACATTTATCCTCGATTAAGAACCAAACGAGCACACAGTCCACCTGATGGTAAGTGGATGCTGTGACCCATAGACATCTACATTTATCCTCGATTAAGAACCAAACGTGCACACAGTCACCTGATGGTAAGTGGATGCTGTGACCCATAGACATCTACATTTATCCTCGATTAAGAACCAAACGAGCACACAGTCACCTGATGGTAAGTGGATGCTGTGGCCCACAGACATCACATTTATCCTCGATTAAGAACCAAAACGCAGATACGTCGTCACCTCTGAGGAATAAGATGGAATACCTCGTTCCCAGTAAAATGGATCTCCGGTTCTCTACACTCACCATATGAAACACAGCAGTCTTTAATTTTACGCTGGTATTCTGTGAGAGCGTGGTCTTTCCAATGTCGAGGCGACCCATTCGTGCTACAACCATAATGTACGTGCAACGTAGTTTCTACCACGTATAAGTTGTTGGTAACCCATTGAGCTATTATGTACTACGTACTAGAGGAGACACTGCATTCAGCTACTCTGTTCCACTCAACTGCGGTGCATGCACCGCACTTTTATCAGTCGCTCGCTAGGCGCTTGTAGAGTTGTCACATGTTATGTTGATTTAAAAAAAAACCTCTTGATAAAAATATGCCGTCTTGTGTACTTAGGTATTGCACAAATAATTCAAGAAATGTCAGTAAAAACCAAGGAATTACTTTTCATCGGTTAATAAGATACTTAATCAATAAAAAAGTATTATAAATTAATAATAAAACAAATTATTCCTAAAAAGCCATCTCGTATCATGGATTATAGATTATGAAATTAATATGTTCAGATGCGACATTTCTGTGGATACTTAAGTATAGGACGAATATATTTATTATACACATTTTTTTGTGGAAACATATATAAGATATATATAAAAAACAGATTTAAACATGAAAAGTTAGGCTAAATTTTTCATGTTTAAATCTGCTTATTATTCTTTTATTTTAGTTTTAGGTTTCCACTTCAAAGTCAAAGTGTAATAAATTCGTCCTTTTTTAACTCTCGCGTGCCCAGCATTTATGAACGATTATTTACAACATTTCTGATTCTAATTTAAATAAATATATTTGTAATTTAAATTTTATGTTAATAAGTTTTGTTAAAACATACATTTAGTACGTTTTTATATTTGACATAGATACCTTTTAAAATATTCAGATAAGAATATCATTAAAATGTAATTGTGATATAATATTATGTAATATTATATTAAATAAGCAAATATAATATACAAAATAAATGACAAAATTTAAATATTGTTCTCGATATAATTTACCTATTTAACACACCTATGTTTATTTTATGATAAAAAAACCAAACGCGCGAACACAGAGTAGCGTACATTTTTTGTTTGAGATAGCTGTTCTAGTACGTAAGTACATATTACTTCAATGTGGTAACCACAGGTTTTTTTTTTTGGGTTTAAATTATAGGGAACACTACTGCTCATCTCCCAGTGTTTTCCTCTGTCTCCTCTTGCGACACATATAGTCTTTGCCATGTGTGGAATTCTCATATGATCATCATCACTCCATCTTGTGGAGGGCCGGCCGCCCTACACTTAGCTTACCTTAAGATTACTCGAATACCTTGTTTCTCCAACGGCTGTCGGTCTGCGAGGTGCGTTGCGCTATATCGGTTAATCTAGTTATTACCTACTGCCGGTATCCTTATTGTCAGCTTATCAAACTGCGAGACGCCAACTTAAATGAAAATAAATTTAAATTTAGATCATGTTTTTATAAGACTACGCCAGAAAGAGGGTAATATTTTTCGTGTGTGTGAATGTATGTCTATTTCTTTAGAAATTCGTTTAGGCTACGCTGTGGGTTTGTTTTTAAATTATCTACTGTTTTAACTTTTAAGCTTGTACATTCCAAATTTAACTAGATATGTGTCATCCCTGAGAAAATTATATTAATATTATTTTTTATTCTAACGCCGAACGAAAATCGAGTCAGTACTACATAATTAGGTCATTTAATTTCACGACGACTGGTAGCTTTTATATATTGTGGTCGATCTTCTATCAATATCTATTAGGGATTGTCTATGAGATACATAGCTTCAAATTTTATGGATTAACTAATTTTTTTAATCATCCACATTTCCATATAAGGGGAAGGGGTTACAATATATCTACAATCACATTTAACTCTAAATATTTGTCGCAATAAGAGTTCTATAGAAATTTGAACACGTATGTGTTTACCTTCGTTAATATTCAAGTAAGCTTCAAACATTATGTTGAATTTTGAGAGAGTCTAGATGTTTTTTTTTTAAAATATGACAATAGGAGTAGAGCAAATTAACCTACTTATTTCGAATTGTTGGGGAGTCTTTCATTTTGTTTCACTGAAATATGGAGCACGATTAATGAATTAAACAGCTGGACCAAGGCCTATTTAGGCAAGGAAGTGTCTACCGCGCTGTCTTCGAATTTAATTTTAATATCTGAGACATGCGGAGTTTCGAAGTTAATAAGTTGGTGCCTGCGGGAATCGAAACCCGATCGCGCGCGTACTGTGAAATTCACAGCGAGCACTTAACTTTCGAGCTGCCACGGCTCTTATTTAACATAACTATTTCTTTCAACCTAACTACATGTCCGGAATCTACAAGCCAAAAACATCTCTGATGGCTTAGAGCAGCACCGTTATAACATATTCTTAAATATACTAAAATAACAAAAATAAAATAAAAAATAAAACAATACATATACAAAGCTTTGGATCGAATTAAAATCTAATCGAAAAAAATGATACCAATGTTTACCGTTATTTCATTTATACGTAGTAGAGCCACGCTGTAGCTATGTTATGGTTATAGTATGAATTTTTTGGCTCAACCGGGGTAATGGTACGCTCTCACAGAATACCGACGCAAAAAAGCAGTTTAATGTCGCTGTGTTTCGTATGGTGAGTGTAGTGCACCGAAGATCCTTTTTACTGCAAACGAAGCATTTCTTATATTTCTTAATTCTCAGCCGAATTTGACTATCATTCAAGGATTGCTGTGGTTATATATTGGTCGCATCCACTTACCATCAGGTGGACTGTGTGCTCGTTTGTCATCTTAAAACACTAATTATATAAAAATATCGCTTAATGTTTTTAATGTAAATGTATATTAAATTCTATACAAACGACGTTGCGGAACAGCTTATACTCTATAAATTCAATAGAAGTTTTACCAGCTTTTATTAAAGTTCAGTTGTGGGTTCGTTAGTCGGTTTGTTGGTGAAATCTTGCAAACTAATTTGAACCTACTCTTGAGCATTCGATCGCTTTAAAGTTAACTCATATGTTGCTCCGCTGCAAGTACAATAGACGCTTTTCTGAAATCATGAAGCATTATTTGGCGGAAGTTAAAGTAAAGTAATTCAATTAAAATGTTTCGTAACTTCCACAGTTAAGTTTTATTATGTAGTATTTTAACTAATTTATGGTAAAACATGTAGGAAGTCGATGGATGCAGGATGGATCCACTGCTGAATAGCCTATATTGAGCAGTGGACTTGTGAAGAGATGATGAATGATGATTTTATATACGTTTATCTTCAACCAAATCTCTTTGACACCCAAATCTATTATTTAGCTCTTCACTTCTGTTTGTTATTCATCAGACCGTAGAATTCCACTGCTGTACAAGTCTCTCTCGCTGTAGTCCCAATTTTACTTGACCTGCGGATTTACAATCACAGTACCAGACGTCTCGCACCTTCGATGCTGCTTCCCATCGCCCTTTTGGGTATTTTAAACCTGAGATGGTTATACTGCCTTCTATTGGAAACTATAGTTAAGAATCTATTACAAAGAAGAGAGAAAGAATACATATATTATAAACCTGCAAAGTGAGGATGATACGCTGGCATAAAGGAATCTAAGCCATAAGTTTCATAAATTCGCACTAAGGACTCTCATGGTAGTTTTTCTGGTTTAACGGCTCGGCAGTGTAATGCTTAAGCTGCGAAGGGCTAGCGACCTGGGCTGCGATGTTGAGTGCCTTCAGTACAAATGCAACGCAGAACAAGTGTTTGTATTATGCCAAATAATTCTTACGGATCTGTATGCTTGTCTGTTCACAATTTTTGAGCATCGATGCGTCTCCACGCAAAGAAAGAAAACACTAGTGCAGCGGTAACTTTATAACCAAAAAAAAAAAAAAATATTTTGAGACGAAGACATTAAATTGGCAATTAAATTTTTTTATGTCTTATAGTTGCATTTTCATGTTTCGTAAAACCAATTATGTAATATTATCTTGAATTCTTGAACCCTAAAAAGTATAACAAATGTTATAG
Source organism: Parnassius apollo (assembly GCA_907164705.1). Lineage (NCBI taxonomy): Eukaryota > Metazoa > Arthropoda > Insecta > Lepidoptera > Papilionidae > Parnassius > Parnassius apollo. Next base: position 651,244 of record CAJQZP010000541.1, read on the forward strand.
ACGTGGAGGAATTTAAGTATTTAATAACTAAGTATGAAGTTATTTTTCATCTTTTGATTAAGGTTGCAAAATAGGTATCTACCAACCAAAACTGTTGAGAAAGATTAAATTTGTAATATTAATAATCATTGAAACTTTATAATATGTAGGTAGTCTAGACTCTAGAATTTGCAATTTTAATAATGGAATTATTTAAAAAGTACAAACCGACTTCAGTTACCATCTAGTTGTAAACTAAATACCTACAAAGTAAAATTCTAATGTTATTTCACAAAAAGTTATGATATCTATGAATATTCTTAAAAGGGACCATCAATCGTAAAGTTTCTTATCATAAGCTTTATACAACGCGCAACCTTAAAAGGCCATTTAAACGCGCACAAAAACAATACTACGCTTCATCAAACACGGCAAATGCGCAGTCGCTAAAATGCTAATAATCCTATTAAAGTCCACTTCACGGTGAGGCGAATTTACATTAGATGGTTTGAAAAATTCACCTAAACCGGTCATCTAATTGTCAGAAACAATAACATGTTGCGCGGGAGTGCGGCGCCATTTTGTCGCATTGACCAATAAGCGCACGTTGTTACAAGGTCGCGCGCAATGTCAAAACTCGCTTCCTAGTAAATTGTCTAGGCCAACGGCTGTTGCTACGTTAGAAATCGGTTTGGCAGCCATTTTGTTTTGATGCGCGCCTATCTTTTATCGTTCGCGTAATGGAGTTCGCAGTTCGACGATAAGCCGAACAAACACTGGCCCTTGTGTTAACGACTAAAAGTTAAGGTCGATATTGCAATATACTCGATGTTTTGAGTAATTTGTTAGGTATATATTTTATTTACTTGAAATTCCATCGATTTATGTTTAATTAAAATTTTATTCAAGAAGCGTTGCTGATTTCTTATTTTGAGATGGCGACCTTTTTCTGTTTGTTGTTCCTACCTACGAGTATGTAACACTATTTTTTTTTAATTTGATCATTTTATGAGTTTATGGTTAAGACTAAAAATTGAACTTTAGTGTTAGGTGTGTTTAGATTTACTTTCATAGATACTTAAATTGTTTTATTTTTGACAAACGAAGTTACAGTTCACCCAGTTTTGAGGATTTGCCTATGCCTGACAAGAAGGTGTCTCCCGAACGCTGCCCAGCCGAGTTGAATCTGTCGATTGACCTCGGTCGAAATTGAACTTACCTAGTCGGGCAATTTGTCCCAGGTAAACACATTCGTCAACAACTTCGAGCTTAGTGCTCCCAACAACCACGGGCAACTTAAGCAAAGAAGACTGCAGTATGGGTTGACACCGCTAAGGACTAAGATGGAATGCCTCACAGTTTGTACCCAATTATGTAGGTATATTGACTTTGCGATTTATACCATTAGCAGCGCAAGCACATCACGTTGAATTTATGCAGTTATTTTACGCTGGTATTTCGAGGGGAATGGCCAACCACGGTCAAGCGTTTTTAAGTAGCAACTCGTTATGTAATAGGTATATACTAGGGATGGGCCGAATATGTATTTCACCGAATACGAATATTCGGTAAAATTTTTACCGAACCGAATATTCGGCCGAACATTATTCGACAGGATAACCTCGGGACCTAACCAATTTATGTCGAAACTTGTTACCGTAAAGTGCGCCGGATTAGCGCCGGACCCTGCCTCTCGCTCCCCCGCCACACCTGACAGTTATTGCATCATCTGGTACTGAGCAAATTGCCGGCATATGCTTATGTTTCGACTATTCTTGTGATAAAAAAAGTATTTCGTTGTTTTATTCTTAATTAAAGTTACCGCCTATATACGTCCCACTAGTGGGCACAGGCCTCCGCTCATTTCTGAGAGGGTTTTAGGGCAAGGAATTGTCCGCCGCACTACCCTAATATGCTTCTTGGCGAACTTCACATGTCTTCGAAATATTTTTTTTCTTATTTCTCAGACATGCAGGTTTTCTCACGATGGTTTCAAAAAAATTTGTAAATCAGCACTTAAAATTGCAATTAACAATTTCATTGCTGCATAGCGGGGATCGAACCTGGTTTGCTCGCGCACTGTGAAATTTGCAGCGCGCGGTAACCATCTAAGCTACCACGGCTCTTTATTCTTAGTGAATAAGGTAAAGAGCTGTAAGAATTTTATTCTTAGTGAAAATTGATAATTACATGATAAACATGACCGGCAGGAGATTTACTATTTGCACTTATTTTAGAGAAACTGACGACATAAAGTAAAGTGAAATGTACTAATGTAATGTAATGTTTCTTTGTTTGATTCCAAAAACATTTTATCAAGTTTCTATTTGCCATAATCGAAAATAAATCCACAGTGCCTCAAAAATATAAATGTATAGATGTTTGCATTTGAGGCACTCTAGTGTAAGTAGATTTAAACCATAAATAAAATATACTTTCAACAGTAAAATACATCGCATTACTCAATTCGTACATTTCAATACATTGGACACTATGAAAACGAATATTCGGTGATTTAGCCGAATATTCGGCCGAATACGAATATTCGGTAAAGCTGCCGAATACCGAATATAATACGAATATTCGGCCCATCTCTAGTATATACAGTACCCATACTGTTGCAAAAAGGTTCTACCAAGTGTGTTATAATCACTTTTAATAGGCAGAACTATCTAAAGACATATCCTAAGTAGATGGCTAAGATTCCTTTCCTGCATAGAAACTTGTTTAGATAAGTTCTAACCTTTACCTGTTCTGGCGCCAAGTAAGTATCAGTGCACGCACTGCTTCGGTAGTATAATTAAGGGTTTCTTTCTTGTCTTTCTTCTCAAAAATGTTACCCCCTATGATTATACTCTACACTATGATTTTCTTCTGTATCGTGGATGCAGTTTACATACATAATTTTCACGACAAACATATAGGCCCTGAACAATTATATGTAGGGCAAACGAATACTTGTACCGTGCGGGATTCGAGCCCGCAGCCCTGGCGCCGGCACTCATTGCTAAGCCACTGCGCCACAGAGCTGGCTGAAAGGCATTTTTTATAGGATAAGGGTGACAAACGAGCACACAGTCCACCTGATGGTAAGTGGATGCTGTGGCCTATAGACATCTACATCTATCCTCGATTAAGAATCAAAATGCAGATCCGTTGTCACCTCTGAGGACTAAGATGGAATGCCTCGATACCAGTAAAACGGGTCTCCGGTTCTCTACACTCACCATACGAAACACAGCAACATTAAGCTGCTATTTTACGCTAGTTTTCTGTGAGAGCGTGGTCCTTCCCCGGTCGAGCCGACCCATTCGTGCTACTACCATAATATAGCTGCAGCGTGGTTTACCACGTAAATTCCCTTCATAATATTCCTCAGTATTAACAACGCACCTGTAGCCTTCGGTGTTTAAAGTTGGTTACAGGTGTTCAGGGGCTGCAGGAGCCATTTACCATCAGCTGGACTGCTAGATCGCTTGTCACTTCAATTTATAAAAAACTTAACTTTTGCTGAATGTCTAGTGTGGTGATTAACACTGACTCTGTCAGACCTAAGCACTATATCGCATATCCAATCCATCCATTACAGTCTACAAAGATCCACTGCTAAACATAGGCCTCCCTCATAAATATCCTCATAAGGGGGATATTGCCATAGTTGCCACGCTTGGCAGACGGATTGACAACCGCATTTTTTATTTTAATTCAGTTATTATCACGAAGATGCTTTATTATATTATTTATATCGCATAATACGGAATAATAAAGGAGGGTACTTCTGCATATTCTATTCAAGAAAACCTAGAAAAACAATCAGATATGAAATGGTTATTTAATCTTATATGAACAAAAAAATTTGCACATAATTTTAGTTTTCTAAGAGTTGATGTCTGAGGACAATTCTTGGAAGCTTACCTACTGCGCCCAAACAAGCTCCAAAAGGCAACAAATATTAGTTACAACAAGTCCTGGCAGCCCGAAGTTTCTAAAGGTACAGGTTATACTTTCACCCGGGCGCGAATGCTTTGGGATGAATGTGTGAGATATTCGAGAGGTGGTTAATCAAACGATAGTTCACGGCCGCGCGAAAATACAGGTTTGAATTAAATTATGAGTAAGAAGTTTGTACGTACACCAACCTTTTTTATTTTTTGTACAGGGGAAGTAGGTTATAAGAGATAGAGCCACGCTGCAGTTATATTATGGTTGTAGTACGAATGGGAAAGAACCACGCTCTCACAGACTATCACCGTTTCGTATGGATAGTGTAGACCGGAGACCCTTTTTACTGGAAAGGAGGCAACCATTTTAGTCTTCAGGGGTCAACGGGTCTCCATTTGTTTCTTAGTCGTAGACAGATGTAAGCGTATATCACAACGTCAGATGGATTCTGTGTTCGTTTTTCTTCCAAGATAACAATTCTCTGTTAGGGGAGAGATGGAACAGATGGTTGACAGAGGTCCCCTTGGACTGCATTGGCAAAACATCTTAATAAAATTAGAGGTAGAGAAGAGAGATTGAGCGGTTTAAAATATTGTTATCACGTCCAGCCAGTCAACAAAAGACGAAAGGTACCAAATAAAGTAAGATAAGGTACTAAATAATAAAAAATAGTCGCAATGATTCATTTGAATAATCGATCCGAATGTACTAGTACGCGTGACGAAATGTAACTGGAATGCTGTGTTTCCTCTCTGAATAGCAAAGTAAAAAAAAACTCAATATTTCGGATAAGTTCACTGCTACTAAGAAAACTTTTTTTTTTATATCAAAGTTAAAGTTAAAAGGTTTTTTATATTAAAGTTTTATTCCCAATGTTTTGAGAGTCTTACCCATATTCATAAGAGGAATAAACTGCTGGTAGTGCTACTAGTGCAGTAGTGTGTTTTTCTTAGTTAAGGGGGTAAACGAGCATACGGCTGCGGCTCACCTGATGGTAAGTAACCATCCATGAACGAATGTAACAACGGAGGAATTGCAGGTGCTTTGCCGGCCTTGTAAAAACGAGTAAGCTCATTTCGTGAAGGTCCGTAAGTCGTATCGGTCCGTTATGTGTGGTTAAATTAGTTTTAATCAATGTGTAGTATTCGTGTAGAGTTATGAAATTAAGAAGACAATTGTTAAGTAACTGTAAGTAAGTGACGCTACGTAATTAATGTACATTTATAAACACAAGTTAGGTGCTTAATGTCTCCATGTCATGCGTTATTCGTGGTAGAGTCATGCTGCAGCTATATTGTGGTTGTAGCACGAATGGGTCGGCTCGACCGGAGAAAGACCACGCTCTCGCAGAATACCAGCGTAAAATAGCAGCTGTTTACTGTTGCTGTTTCGTACGGTGAGTGTAGAGATCAGGAGACCCTTTTGACCGGAAACGAGGCATTCCATCTTAGTCCTCAGGGGTGACAACGCGACTGGGTTTTGATTCTTAATCGAGGTTAAAGTAAATATCTATGGGCCACAGCATTCACTTACCATTAGGTCACCCTTACTCTATAAAAAACGTACAGTAATACAGTCTCGGATTCTCTTCCAGGGCTACGACATGGAAGACGCGATGATAATCAACTAGTCATCGTAGATATTATTGTTACGAATCTTATCACGCAGAGAAACTCCGAGCACATGATATCTGATATTAATCATGTTTTATGATTGATGACGAATTTTTTGATTCTAGTATATCTCAATTAGTGAACATCTTTGACGGCAGATCAATAAAAATACCACCATGTAGACATGAATAATTTTGAAGTTTGTCCAGAAAGAAGAAGAGTTTTGTAATTAAAATTAGAAAGAACTTTTTCCAGTCCAGATGTTCTGAATTATTTTTGCTTTTATAACTGGTATTGCACATTCATCATATTCTGAGAAAAAGGATCATGAGATATTGTTCGGAATCCTATAATTAATAAAATAAAGTCCAAACCCAAGCATACCAAAATTTATTGTATCCAAAATCATGAGATATCGTTGCATTATGTTGTCTGTTAGCAATCTGACATTGGTCACACAATCTGACACAGGTGATTTAAAAAAAATGCTATACATTATAATGTACATATTTTTTCTTTAGCGCTAACCTCAGGCATTAGGTACTATGACTATATCGAGTCCTTTCACGTCTTCTGCAAATCATAACATCAATGAAAGGCCTCAAATGCTGTTCGTATTTTATATTTATTTTATATTTTATCTAGTGGGGAGACGCCCTACACTTCGCCTACCGGCAAGAAGCTGCCACTCGAGAACCTTTCTTCCCCATCGGACATCTAGATGGAGTAACGACCAGGTAAGCGAAATGTTAAGACATGCAGGAAGTCGATGGATGCAGGTGACTCAAGACCGTGCTTTGTACCATTTGTTGGGGCAGACCTATGTTCAGCAGTGAACTTTGAAGGGCTGCAATGATGATGATGATATATTTTACAATAAAAATACAACATTTATGTTTTCACAGCATACAATCTCTTAAACACAAATGATGTAAACAGCTTTATCAAAAAATAACAATATTCAAATGCAAACTACAGCAATCTCATGATACAGTACCTAAATCGTAGCGACCTCCCCCGAATAGTGTCGAGCAAATTGCTACAGCGGGTCATTCGTGGATTAACCCGAACGGCGACAGTTTGCACCGGCAACGGCACAATGTGCTCGGTTAACCAAATAGAGATGTGGAACGCATCGATATTATTAGTACAGATGTTACGTAATCAGCCAGGAGAGAGATTTCGATAAGGTTCGTATTGTGCAGTCCCTCTGAAAGGTAGTCGAAGGATTTGGTTTATTTTTATGTGATATAAATAGAACAAGTAATCTTTTTTCGTTTCGTTTGTGCTTGCAGTTTTAGTACTTAGTAAATGTTAAAGGCGTGAAGCACTATTTTTTTTAATTTTTAAAGACACGTGATGTATATCTTTGTAACAAGTATGTAATCTAAATTATAAAATGGCTAAAATAATAATAACTATTGTTATCTTATATTAATAAATAGAATTTTCACTTTACTAATACTACCATTAGTAATAAAAATATAATTTGTGCTAAAGATTTCATCTAGGCAGACTACAGTTATTGCCATTAATATTTTTTATACAGGACAAACGAGCACACAGTCCACCTGATGGTAAGTGGTTGCTGCGGCCCATACACATCTACATATATCCTCGATTCCGAATCAAAATGCAGATGCGTTGTGAGGACTTAGATGGAATGGAATGCCTCGTTTCCAGTAAAAAGGGTCTCCGGTTCTCTAAACTCACCATACGAAACACAGCAGCATTAAGCTACTATTTGACGCTGGTATTCTATGAGAGCGTGGTCCTTCCCCGGTCGAGCCGGCCCATTCGTGCTACAACTATACTACTAATATAACTGCAGCAAGGCTCTACCACATAAAAATTAATCTAGAACTGACATGATTTAAAAACTAAACAACCCTTAATAAAAACGGATTTAAAGATATTATAATACCAATCTATAGACTTAGGAAGAAAATACATGCCACGCAGTCTTGCCTTGATAGATGCAGTTACAAATAAACAATGCCTGGCATTTTCTTGTAAAATCTTCATTAATTGATTAGTCTCAGGACTGTACTCTCCAAGATTTACGTCATCACTGAAAATCAGCTTTGTAGTTGGATTGATGAACTCTTTTGGCATGACTACCGATGTACAGTCAAATTAATACATTTATAAGTTATTAATTTATACATTGATTTGTAAGTTAAAAGATTTTGGTAAAATATTATTTCTTTCTTTCTTTTTTGTAAGCTGTAGTGTAACCATTCATGTACTTCAGATTGAATGTTTGGATTGAGGATGAGAATATATTTCCAGCATCCGCGCATGAAAATAAATATTTACACAAAAAATAAACCTAACTAATTCCTATGAACTTCTGGTCTCTGAAGTTCGAATACATTATAGTTTATAAAAGGATAATTGTGATGCAAATAGCTCCTTTTTTAGTGTGAAATCTTAAAAAGGTTTTAATCCTGTAGGAATATATACAATAGCTGCCAGAAAAGAAGGAAAATAGTTAAGTCGTTGTGTTAAAATTATCGACTACTTAGCACATTGGTAACGTCACTATTTATTTTAAATAGCGTTATATTACAATCAGAGACTATAACGCGGTGGCGTTTTCTACTCTGAAAGTTTCAGCGGAGGTTTACAAAGAGTTTTCAGTCAGTAAATTCTCACAGTAAAATGAACCTTAACTCCTTGGAGCTACCAACTGGAATCTTCTGCGAAGACGGTGATGTTTTCTATGTTGTTTTCTGATGCAAGTTGCAAAACAACATTTGTGAAAACATGAGTAAGTGGGACAGCTACAGTGATGGTTTGCTGTAAGTTGGAGAAGGAGAGAAATACGCTAAATTTACGAAGCCACAGGTGGTGCACCTCGGGTACAGGCGCAAGCAAAATTAGAAATAGTGGAAATATTTTTGCTGTTTTAATGATTAGGAACGTATTTGTCAGATATATAAAAGCAAATAGCCCGTGGTGTGTAGGTCCCACAGCGCAGCAGGGTACTATTAGCTGGCCACGCTGGATTTGATCCGCACAAGAGCGTTTTTGCAGACATCACTTCTTCAATTATATCCTCGAAACATTTTTCTTAAAGTGGATATAAAAAATTCCATCGGTAAAATTTACAACAAACGCTTAGCCCTTGAGCTACCTCGGTTCGTCTACTTATTACATATGACATTAATAATGATAACTTCGAGGTAATATTTAAACTTGACAACACCCAAATAATCGGTAGCTTTCCACTACACTTACATTCCTCTAATTTTTATATTTATGTATAAAAACATAATGTTACACTAGGAGTTCCTTCTGTACCGTGGAGACAGTTTACATACATAAATTGTACAAGGAGAAATATCCAGACCCAGAACAATTGTTTGTAGGCCATACAAATATTGTCCCGTGCGGGATTTGAACCTCAGCGCTGCAACTCATGCTAATCCACTGAGCCACGAAGCCGTTAACTCATCAAAGGTAAGGATGTATACATACTAAAGTTTGCAGTATGTCAACATATACAGGATCGTTCAAACTATTACCTACATCAAATTTGATACTTATACCACAAACCCTTGGAAGAATCACAGGATAACAATTAAAGATAACAGCGTAAAATAGCTGCGTGTTTCGTATGGTAAGTCTATATATCAGAGATCCATTTTACTTGAAACGAGACATTCCATCCTATTTTTTTAAAGATTAGGGGTGAAAAAACATCACATATTCCAGCTGATGTTACTCTCTCTATACTATAGAGTAGTAGGACATGTACAGTACATGCACGTTCGATTCCCAGGAATGTCATACTTCTTTAAGTGAAGGGATGATCCACCTTTGAGAAGTTCAGCCAGTTCAAGATCTGACGCTTGAGCTTCGGCCAATGTATTGAGATTGACTGGCACTTGCAGTTCAGTACAAAGACGGACAGACAGACAAAATTTATCCTTAATTAAGAATCAAAATACAAATGCATTACCACTCCTGAGGACTGAGATGGAATGCACCGTTTCCAGTAAAAAGGTTATCCGGTTCTCTAAAATCACTATACGAAACACAGCAGCATTAAATTGCTAATTTACGCTGGTATTCTGTGAGAGCATGGTCCCACCCCAGTCGAGCCAATCCATTCGTGCTTCAACCATATTATACAGGATGTCTCAAAACGACCTGACTACTTTATTTTTGAAAAAAAAAAATACATTAAACTTATTTTTGTATGCATTTATTGGTATGAATTGAAAGATAAGGAACAAAATTTTACTTTTTAAGCACGGCGTTCTTTAAATGACGGCACTCCTCAAACCGTTTGCGTACACTTTCAAAAACTTCAAAAAGTGGTCGAGGAATACTCCTGATTTTTTCTTCAATATTGTTTCTTAAATCTGTCAAATTTCGTGTATTATTCTCGTGGACTATGCTTTTAACATAACCCCATAAGAAAAAATCAGGTGGGGTCAAGTCAGGGCTCCGAGGTGACCATTCAATATCACCTCTTCGTGAAATCACCTTTTCACGGAACAACTCGTGCAATGCAGCTAAAGAGTTGTTAGTGGTGTGCGATGTGGCCCCATCCTGTTGAAACCATGTCAACCGGTTATAATGCTCACATTGTTGCAGTTGAGGCCCGAAAAAATTGCGTATCATGTCTACATAGCGTGCCACATAGAAGTTACAGTCACTGCATGTCCTCTGTTATCTTCATAAAAGTACGGCCCAATAATGCAGTTAGCTGACATAGCAACCCGCACGGTCACTTAGGGGCTATGGCAACGGACGTTTATGTAATTTCTGTAGATTCATTTCTCCCTAAAAACGACAATTTTGACAATTGACGTATCCGTCCAAATGAAAATGTGCCTCATCGCTAAAGAACTAAACTACCAAAACAAATAGGTGTAAACCAGATCGCATTATGCGGTGAATTGTCGCTCTTGATAATCCCAACTGAGACTCACGCTTTCTAACACTGAGTCGAGGTTGTCGGCTTACAGAATCTGCAACTGACTGAATGTTTCCAGGCGTTCTTGCTGTCCTTGGACGGCCGTGATGGATTTCGCCTATAGTGTTTCCAGTAGTATTGAATGTCTGGATCCAAGTTAAAATTGTTGCATTGCTTGGAGTTTCCACAATATTGCGCAGTCTATAACGTAACCGATATATCCGTCGAACGCGAATGAGTGATCGACTGTTCTCGAAATACGCGCGCACGCAAAACGAGCGTAGCTCTCCCGTATACGGTATGATGGCAACTAAAAATTTAAGGGACACTCTAGTAAACGACGCCCGCGCCACCACTCCCCCGCGCCTTGTTTGCTTCTCGCTCACTCTTGAAATAGTTGGATCATTTTGAGACATCCTGTAGCTGCGTGGCCCCACCGCGATAAATTCTTATTCATCAGAGGTGACAACGCATCTGCATTGCAGTTTTTAATCGAGGATAGATGTAGCTATCTATGAACTACAATATCCACTCACTATTGGTTGGACTGTGTGCTCGTTTATGTCTCTTTTTCTATAAAATAATTAATTAAAAGTTTTAATTCCTATTACCGTATTCAGGCATTAATATATAGATACTTCCGTGCTCAAGCAGAAGGCCTTATTGAGTTTTAAAAGAAAATAAATCTATACTCTATTTACGGTGCCAACGTACCAGCGTAACTAATTGCTATGCCGTTCAGCACATTTCTGGTTGTCCTTAGTAAGCTATTCTGTCGGTGTTAAGAATAGCCCGCTTTACGTTATATACTCACCTAAACACACATCGAGACCGTGATTTTTCTACTAATTATGATGCAACTACGAGTCAAGCATATCTATAGATAATACTTTTTATCTATCACTCTTGTAGCATCAATAAGTAAAACGCTTTCCGTACGAAGCAATCTAAATTTGGCAGATATATTTTTTAAATTTTCTATTATATATTTTAACACATTAACTTTAAAAAGATAAAACAACATAAGTATTAAAAATAGTGATACTAAACAGGTCTCTAACTCAGCATATTGTTGTAAAAGAAGAAAACGCTGCAGCGTTAGTTTTTATTTGAAACCCTGTGATATTACCCAAGATTCCAGCTGAATAACAACCAGTCTTGTTAATTTTTCATTTAATATGACACCCCTATACGATCCCTTGAAATCGCGACAGATTTGCTCTACATGGCGGTGATCTTCCATTAGTACGCTAAGAAGAATTTGTACTATGTCTAGGCATTTCATTGCGTATGAAAGGTACACGTTTGTATTGTACAGTAAAATCGTAGGTCTTAAAAACAAGAACGTACCACATCTGGGCACAGGCCTCCACTCAATTCTAAAATAGTTGTCTCCGACACCTTAATGCGTGTCATATATTCTTGAAATATTTTTTATTACTTACATAAAGTTTTCATCATGTTTTTCTTCAACGCTAAGCAGTTGAAAAATAAGTACGTATTTAAAGTTGTAATAATCAATTTCATTAGTGCTGGCGGGAATCAAGCGATGGTTGCATGTGTACCTACTATGAATATTAAGGCGAGCGCTTATATCCTGAGTTATCAAGGCTCGCTTTTATATAGATCTAGTAGATACCCGCTGGCTTCGCTTGGCTAGCTGGGCTTCGCTGATATTTTATTGAGGAACCTAGATGTAAAGTATCAAGAATATTTTTTTGATGGGACTATCGTAAAATCCGTTCCTAGTGAGCATCTACATTGTGATATGAGTAACTATACTAAATTTCAAGCCAATGGGGTGTAATGCTCTTAGCTATTCGAACCCGAAGTTGGATATAAAACTTTCAAAGAATGCGCAAAAATCTAATTTCTTAATACGGGAAATATTGTGTTCATTGTTTTATGATTATGTACAGAACAACTATAATATAGTTACAGCACGGTTCTACCACGTGGCACATGAATAGAATTTGTTTATAAAATGTGAAGTGAATTTTTTTGCCATTTGAAGTGTGCGGTTAAACGTTATAGTATTTTCCAACGTATGTAAAATACTTAGATAATAAGCTGTAAACATTTTAACAGCAGGTATATAACACGCCACAAATGGTGCACAAATACAAGCTATCAGGCTTTATATCGCAAATAAGGGTTATAAAATATAAAAAAGACTCGTTTACATACGTACATGGCATTAAGAAACACCAAGATTATTTACGTGAATGTTATTAAAGGTCACTGTTTTGTTAGTTAGTTGATATGTTATTGCGATATTTATTAATAATGTCTAATAATTTGCAATCGTATCGAACTACTAGCGTGGTACTGTAATTGTAACTGGGTAAAATCTATTAAGATGGCGTCATTTGAATTATTTTAAATAATCACCAATTCGATCATTAAATCGTTTACATATGTACTTCAAGTTTGTTTGATGCGGACATCCTTATTAATGGAAATAGGACATTCCATCTTAGTCCTCAAGAGTGATAACGCATCTACATTTTGATTCCTAATTGAACATAGATCTATATGTCTATAGGCCATAACATCCATTTACTATCAGGTACACGGTACGCTTGCTTATCTATCATATTCTGTACAAAATATATATAATAATAATGTCCTCCAGACCGAATTCCGGTCACGGCGGCCTGCCTCAACGGAGGCTAGCCATCGGCGCAGGACAGGATTACAGTGCCCAAGTGTATGCGCAAGCACAGGTGCACTCTCGATTCCCTCACTCTCATAATCTGATGGGACGATAAACCGACACGACCGGAGAGAGATCGGGCGCAGGACCAACAGCTTTACGTGCCTTCCGAGGCACGGGGGTGAGACACCGCCAACATCATGACTCCGGGCAGCTACTGAGAAATATATATAGACACGAGTAAAGATAAGTTTAAATGGTTAAAAGGATCTGTGGTTCAGGGGCTAATCATATGCCGTAAATTTCACAATAGATACACATAATAAGGCAAGAGTGTTTTTGGGCTTTTGTTACGCTATGACAGTCCGATTTCCCATCTAAGGCTGCATAACCACTTACTACCTGGTGGAATTGTGGTCAACCACTGGCTTATATAAAGGTAAAAAAATATATTTTCACGGTACTTTTTGTCGCAGCGGTGGTGGTAAACATCTTGAACTTGAGGAAACCAGCATGTTTGAGAAACAAAAAAATAATTCAAAGACATGTGAAGTCCGCCAACACACATTGCGGCAGCGTCGTGCACATTTCTTTGTCCTAAAAACCTAAAACCAGAAATGAGAGGTGTCCTGTAGTGGGACGTATATTAGCTTTGACTTTACTTTTTACCTTAAATTAAATGACGTGCGTAATTAAATAAACATACATGAATATAAAACGAGTTTTTATTACACTCTGAACTTATCTAAAGGGCTGACAAGTGTTGTAATTGATATTTGAACGAACGATCCTCATTGGCAACAATGAAGTTGTTTATTGCAATTTAAAATGCTGATTCAACGCGTGGTACGTAACTACCTAAGAAGATCTGTAAGTCTTAGAAATAAAAAATTGACGCTGTGATGTCCATGAACACACATTGGGGTCGCATACTCTGCTCTAAAATATCTTAGAAATAACAAGAGGCATGTGACGCTATAATGTTGATACTTTACTGCTTCAGCAAGTGAAGCCAAAACCATGCTTAACTTTTTGACACGCACTCACACACATATTTCTTTCAGTATGAGCAAGTAAATGTCCACAGCTGGTCGCACACATATGTTGCTATTTATTTAAATGCTATTTTAGAATAGGTATGGGCGCGAGAGATCGCGTTCATACGAGAACAATAATTTCAGCATGGTTATAGCTGCACCTAAACTGTACGTTGTTTCTATATTATTATTTGTTGGTCTGAGAAAACGTACACGTTTTTTCATTTAAATATTTTGTACAATAAAACGAGCTATTAATATGGACATAAGATATAATTGCATAAAAAATACAAACAGAACGTAATTTACTTGTTACAACGTTACATCATTTATGTATTTTACAATAGAAAAATGGCTGCCGTTACACAAAAAATACACAAAGAATTTAAAAGCAATGCAAAATTGCACGTCTTAATGACATAATTTGACGTTTGTTTAAGCCTCACGACTATAATTTGTTTGAGCACAACTATCGGATATTTAGAAATCGGGTCGGAAAAGTGTCGTTGTATGTACGTGATGTTATAGGTAACGAATTTTTTTTTAAATTGAAATCACACGATAAAGGTGCATATCGTAATCGTATTGCAAATTCATCTTACTTCGGGGGAGGGGCATGCCCACCTGTGGATTAAGTATAATGAGCGGCAGTAAGATTCAATAGAATCAGACGCGATTGTTTTATGTTTTTATTGATATTTCGATTTATTTATGACTATAATTACATTTTTCAGAGTTTGGGGAAAAGGGACATAAACCGACTATCGATGCAAGCAGTATTTTGGATAACTCTTTTCGTATCCAAAATACTGCTTGCATTGATAGTCCGACAACCGATGCAGGAGAAAGATTTTCGAGAGTGGAAGCCTCGTACCGGCAACCGAAGCGTAGGGTGGTCCTCAGTAGATGAAATGACCACCTGGTAAGACATGCAGGAATTCAATGGATGCAGATAGTAGGAATTGTCCGTCAGGGAATCCCAGTTCCTCCATCCCAAGACCTCAGATAACCCGGGACGTAAAAGAGGCTTCTTTTTATTTATTTCAAAGTAATGCTAATTGGACTGTGGCCATAAACACTCACATCTAATTAAAGGCACAGATGCGTTGTCATCAATATGGATCCCCCGTTTACCAGTAAAAAGGATAACTGACCCAACAAAAATTACGGCTCGTACCCTGTAAAAGGTCTCAGCATTACAAAACTGAAAATCGACTAAACATAATAAGCCTGCATAATTATTATTTAACGAATGAAGACACATTACGTGGGAACCGATCCAAATGTCCGACGACAGAGACATGTTACGCTTTTTACCTATTTCCAGGCTAAGACTGGCATGCATTGTAATGCCTCAAGCTAGCAAACAAAGAAACACATTTACATAAAGGTAATGTAATGTATATTTATATCATCAATCATCATCATCATCATTACAGCCCTTCACAAGTCCACAGCTAAACATAGGCCTCCCCCAAGGAATGCCACAAAGCACGGTACTGAGCCACCTGCATCCATCGAAATCCTGCATGTCTTACCAGGTGGTCATTTCATCTACTGAGGGCCACCCTACGCTTCGGTTGCCGGTACGGGGCTTCCACTCTCGAAAATCTTTCTCCTGCATCGATTGTCGGTTCTTCGAGCTACCTGACCCACTTCAGCTTACTAATCTGTTGGGCAATGTCAGTTACTCTGGTTCTACTGTGGATATCTTCATTTATAAGTTTATCACGCAGAGAAATCCCGAACATAGCCCTCTTCATGGCTCGCTGAGCGACCTTGAGCCGTCTCAAATGGCCAGCTGTGAAGGAGCAAGTCTCAGATCCGTAAGTCGTCAGTGGCAACACGCACTGGTTGTACAATCTAGTTTTCAGGTTTTGAGTACCTACACCTGACGAGAAAATATGTCGTAATTTCCTAAACGCTGCCCAACCGAGTTGAATCCGTCGATTGACCTCGCGGTCGAAGTTAGACTTACCTAGTTGGACTATTCGTCCCAGGTAAACCATACACAATAATAACTGCGAGCTTAGTGCTCCCAACAACTACTGGCATAAGTGTGGCATTGCCGTTACACATAACCTTTGATTTGTCCATGTTCATCTTAAGACCTATCCGTTGGGAGACATTATTGAGGTCATTGAGCATAGTGCTTAGGTCTTCCAGAGATTCTGCCATAAGGACTATATCGTCGCCAAATCCTGGTGAATCATGTACCTGCCATGATGTTATTACCGTAACCTTTCCAGTCCAGTAGCTTGAAACCGTCTTACAATGCAGCGGTGAGGTTTCGTGGATATAACGTCACCCTGTCTTACACCTCTTTGGTTGGATAGGTTTCTTAATCTGGTTTTGTACTCGGATAGCCATAGTAGCCCCACTGTATAAACACTTCAGGACTTCGATATATCGACAGTCAACTTGGCAAAGCTGTGAGGCCTGTACCACTGCCCAAATTTCGAAGGAATCAAAGGTTTTCTCATAGTCTACATACACATTTACCACGTTGTAGAGCCATGCTGCAGTTGTATTAGATGTATAGTTGTAGCACGAATGGGTCGGCTCGACCGGGGAAGGACCACGCTCTCACAGAATACCAGCGTGAAATAGTAGCTTAATGCTGCTGTGTTTCGTATGGTGAGTGTAGAGAACCGGAGACCCTTTTTACTGAAAACGAGGCATTCCATCTTAGTCCTCACGGGTGACAACGCATCTGCATTTTGATTCGTAATTGAGGATAGATGTAGATGTCTATGGGCCACAGCAACCACTTACCATCAGGTGGACTGTGTGCTCGTTTGTCACCCTATCCTATAAAAAAAAAACAAGGTAAAGTGGTAGATTGTACTCTTTGTTCTTATGTACAATTTGCCGAAGGTATATATATATATATATATATATATATATATATATATATATATATACATATTCGTCATATAGAAATTGTATATTAAATAAGCTATATTTCACTTTCAACTCTCAGTATATTTAAGTATTATCTATGCCTTAAATAAATTATTATATATGTAAAATGCCTTAAACTGCACATTAATACATAAAACACAGATATCTAACATGCTAAATGTAAAAGAAACGCTTTCTTGCCCATTGAAAAAGGAAAATTAGTAAAGATTCACAGCTCATTAAATCTGTCGATAATTATTTTGATATCAAGATTTTAAAATTTTTTGGCAACAATGTCTACTCTGCGCGACTTTTTGACGCTAGACTATTATGTGTTTGACAATTGACATTCGCAGTGTTATGAACGTAAACAAAGACTTTTATTTTATGCGTTTGTAACATATTTTCTTCTCTTGCTTCAAAAATCAATTGCTGTCCATTAGTGTCGCTAAAACTCAAAAACAGCTCGATAGGTTTTAATGAAATTTTTTGTGTGTTTGAATGGATCAAAAGCACGCTGCCGCAGACCCACGTCCAAACGACAACCAGGAGGATCTCTAGAGAAGGATCAGACTCTTGAAGTAATACCATAGGGTGGCAGTAGCATTTGCCATGTAATAATGGTGTTAGAAAGTAGACATAGAACGAGTAGTGATTCTCCGAGTACTCGGCCACCCGAGTACTAGGCCTAAATTGAGTCGAATACTTGGCTTTAAAAAAACGGGATAGCGTGCGTCGCGCAGTTATTTCCCTTACACAGAGTTAAGGATGAAACGATACGAGTACATATATGTACTTACTCGGCAGCAAACTAGACCCAAATAGGGCCAAAAACTAGTGTTTTTTCATCACAATCTTCCTCTCTTAAATTTTAAATATTTGTAATAGTAATTTCTATTATAGATGATGGTAAGATGTACGTTTTTAATATTTCTGCTTCATGTTCCTGATGTTTAAATGAGTCTAATATAATAATGATAAAGACTGATTTTTGTCTTTATTTTTCTCTGGAATATAATTAAGGCCGAGTACTCGGTGCTCGGTCGTTAATACTCGCTGCTCTGGCTGTCTAAAGGCCGAATCCGCCAAGTACCGAATCCAAACTGAGTACTCGTCCCATGTCTATTAGAGAGTTCATCACCCATTCTATATCGTGCCAGTCGTAAGAGATGATATTAAAAAGATTAAGTTTAAATTTAATGTTTCTTTTTGACGTTTATATCCAAGATTAGCATGTTAATTACAGTAGGTAGTTGGTAGGTAGGTACATAGGACGTAAATAGGTAAAGGTGATGTATTGGCCGAAAAAAATAAATAAAAAAATGGGTATTAAAGGTTTCAATATAGTGCTGTTTACCTCCAATAAATAAATAAATCTTGTTTACGCCAGTTACTGTACGTAGGAGAACCATGGCTCAGTTATATTACGGCTGCAGAAAGAATATGTCGGCTCGACCGGGGAAGGACAACGCTCTCACAGAATACCAGGATAATTAACATAATTTGTGTGGTTAACGACAATAGCCTAAGACCCATTTTACAAGCAATGAGGTATTTCGATCGGAATTTGAGGGCTAGATCCGTGACGTAGTATGCTCATAAATTCGATAATGGTTTGTGCTTTTTTATTTTAATTTTTGTAAGGGTGTTGTGTTACGCCTAACGGACACGCATTACTGGCTCGATGAATACAGTTCCGAGTTGATGACGCTTGATTTTTTCTTCGTTATAATTTCACTACATTCATTTATTCTCGATACAGTATTCTCCAAGATTCTTAGTTGTCACTCAAAATTAGTATTTCACATGCTGAGCGATGTTGTTTTTTTTGACATAACTTTGACGTACATACGTTTTTATCACATTTTTATTTACTGGGTTTTCGTATATCTGTTGGGGTCCAATTTAGTAATAAAAAATGTCAGAATTACAACAAAGGAAACAGATGACAGTGTAAAATACGAAAAAAGTGTTTTTTTTTAAATATCTGATAAGTATGAGCCCGTGGTTTCTAACGCGTGTTGCGAATAACCAAGTCTCGACGTACGTAGACGTATCACTTTAACTTACTCTATTTAAAAGTAAAAGACCCAAAACCCCCCAAGAAGGAAGATCTAATTACTTTCACTCACTACTGTGTATGTACGTAAATTTTTTAAATATTGCTTTGTGTCACAGTGGCGTGCGCCAAAAACGTCATTGGGATAATGCTAATCCGGCGAAACTAGGTGTAATGAAATTAAAGCGGGCAGACCGGGACAGGACAGATGCGGTCCTGACGTATGTATTAGTAGATATGTAAGGGAAATGCTCTAGTTAACATGGTTCTTCGCGTTGAGCGGTTTGTGATGTTTTATTAGTCTATAGTACTCGTATTAATTTTTTATAGGATAAGGGTGACAAACGAGCACACAGTCCACCTGATTGTAAGTGGTTGCTGCGGCCCATAAACACCTATCTACATCTATCCTCGATTACAAATCAAAATACAGATGCGTAGTCACCCGTGAGGACTAAGATGGACTGTCTCATTTCCTATAAAAGGGTCTCTGGTTCTCCATACTCACCACACGAAACACAGCAGTGTTAGGCTGCTATTTTACGCTGGTAATCTGTGAGGGCGTGGTCCTTCCCCGGTCGAGCCGACCCATTCGTGCTACAACTATACTACTAATATAACTGCAGCATAGCTCTACCAAGTAAAAAACTAGCAGTGAAGACTTTTTTCCTGCTCAGGAGTCCGACTGAGTAGCTACCACACTGTTACCTATCTCTGTCCCCAAGTAGCAGCGCTTGCAGTGGTATGTTCTGCTCTTAAGGATATAGAAAACCAGTAGTAGTAGTTTTTTTACGTGGTAGAGCCATGCTGCAGTTATATTAGTAGTATAGTTGTAGCACGAATGGGTCGACTCGACCGGGGAAGGACCACGCTCTCACAGAATACCAGCGTGAAATAGTAGCTTAATGCTGCTGTATTTCGTATGGTGAGTGTAGAGAACCGGAGACCCTTTTTACTGGAAACGAGGCATTCCATCTTAGTCCTCACGGGTGACAACGCATCTGCATTTTGATTCGTAATCGAGGATAGATGTAGATGTCTATGGGCCACAGCAACCACTTACCATCAGGTGGACTGTGTGCTCGTTTGTCACCCTATCCTATAAAAAAAAAAAAAAAAAAGTATAATAAGCTGACATTCTATCTTCGTCCTATGAGAACGCATCTGTAGCGTTCTATTATTTGAATTTGAAGGTTCGTTTATATTTTTCGTTCGTTTTATAAAAATAAAATTTCCACGCTTGGCACGCGTGTTTTCAACTTTTTTTTTATCAGTGGGCTTGGGCTTTGGGCAGTGGGTTAAAAGAAATACCCAGTCCGCGACGGCGAGGAGTGATGAAAGTACTAGACATATGGTTAATGATCGCAGTCATCCAGCTACCAAGAATGACGCTAATGGCATATTTGTGTGCGTTAATGGCAATGAAATATATATTAGACATCGGGCTGTAATTAGAATCTGATTAGCTGTTATCAAAATCATAGGTACGATCAATTTAAAAAAAATAAGATAAGGGTGACAAACTAGCACGCGGAACACTTGTTGGTACGTGAATACTGTGGCTGATCGACACGTTTGTTTTATCCTCGATTTAGAATCTACATGCAGATATGTTGTTACCGCTGGACACTAGTACGGAGTACCAGTCTCTTCATTCACCATACAAAACACAGCAGCATTACGCTATTTTATGTTGGTATTCTGAAGGAGCCTGGTCTTTCCCCGGTGGGGCCAAATTATTTTTGCTGTAACTAAAATATAGTTACAGCATGACTCTACCACGTTAGGCAGTTTATTCCCATTTTCCTATTTCGTTTTCCAGTTCATATATCAGGAAGGTCCCTTATTATTATCACTTTATAATGAGAGATTCTGGTATATCAATCAACAAGATGCACTGAGTGTGGATACAAAGCTTACATTTGAATAAAAATAAATATTTTTCTCTTAACAACACCAAGCTGTTGCTAATTACTTGTACTGTATGTACTTAATTTATATTAACATAACTACATAGCACATAGTAAGAGCCGTGGTAGCTCAGATGGTTAACGCTCGCTGTAAATATAACAGAACGCGAGTAACCTGGGTTCGATCCCCGCCGGCACCAATGAAATTGTTAATTGCAATTTTAAGTGCTGATATACCACGTGCTCGGCGGTGAAGGAAAACATCGTGAGGAAACCTGTATGTCTGAGGAATAAGAAATAAATATTTCGAAGACATGTGAAGTTCGCCAACAAGCGCATTGGGCGGACATTTCCTTGCCCTAAAACCCTCTCAGAAATGAGGGTAGGCCTGTGACCAGCAGTGGGACCTATATAGGCTGTAACTTTACTCACTTTTAACTACATAGTTAGCTCAGATGCTAGGCGCTCGCTACTAATTTCACAGCACGCCAGCAACGCAACTTCGGTCTGGGCTGGAACTAAAAAAATTGTAGATTTCAATTTTATTTACTACATTCTCGGCTGTGAAGGAATACACCGTGAGGAAACCTGCATGTATGAGGAATAAAACATTTCGAGATGTCTTATTCAGCAACCGGCACTAAGGAAGCGTTACGAACTTATTGGTGCATTAACTCTCGAAGCAGACCTGAACCCAGCAGAGGTCTTGTCTTCAAATCGACACTGGCTTCAATATGAAGATAATGAATAAGGAACTGGTGGACGTTCAAATATGGGTTTTGACTTTGTAAAACACACAATTTACGTTTGGCAAACGTTGGTATTCGAATACTGCCTGGTCTAGGTTAGTGTGCTAAGCTTGAGTCGAACAGTCATTCATTCCCGCGCATATGAAAACATATTATATGAGTGTGTATATTGTATAGGTATGTACACCACTAAAAATTCATAAGAATTAATAAAAAGTTAAGCAATACGCATCGATCCGAATTTGTGATGATACAAGGTCCATCCATCCATAACAGCCCATAAATGTCCACTGCTAAACCTAAGCCTTCCTCATCAGGGGTATCTTGCCATATATTAGGGCTCGGCAATTTGAGTTGGCAACCGCAGATTTTCATAATTTTCAGTCTGTCCATCATCTGTGACAATTTCCCACTGTTGCCTGCTACGACACCCACGGGTCGATATGGGGTGGTGATAATTCTTACACCGTCCCTATATGGTTAGATTCTAAGTCATTATTATATATTTTTTTAACATTGTATTGTCATAAATCCTTAATACGTCTGTAAAGTTTTAAATTATACGAAATCTGGAAGTGAGTGAAGACTGAATTATAAAACTCCATAAGATACATTCGTACCCACGTAGACCATAGATACAGCTCATATAAAGCATGGAAAAAGACATGGCAAGTGTTCTACTGAAGCTTCGCAGAAAAATAACGAAATCAATAATTAATACAATTTAATCCAAGCTCAAGCCTCAAACAATGACAATCTTCAACAATTACATTTTACGTATTTCCGAACATAATAATAGTTAAATATTATATATTGATTATGGTGGTTTTTATAAATTGGTGGTGTTTGAACATCATACCTCGGAAAGGACATAAGGCCGTTGATTCTGCGTCTGATCCCTCTCCGATCGTGTTGGATGGCCGTCCCATACGAACACGAGATCTAGGGAATAGAGAGGGCACCTGTAGTAGCGTACACACTCGTGTATTATAAATTATAATCCTGTCCTAAGCAGGTGGCTAGTGTCCATCGACAGTAGACGCGGTGACCGAAATCGGTCTCAAGGATCATCCTAGAGTCATCCTTACGTCACGAAGTACTTAAAACGTGGGGATTTCATAGTAAGTAAAAAAAAATATAAGTATTAAAAAAAACAAATTTTGGTTTTAATAAATATGTAGCGTATACGTATTAATCATTTAAGACTACAAACATGTGGATCACATCCTGTTAAGAAAAGTGATTTAGCAATAGTAATTTAAATTAAACAGTTCCAAAACAACGTCCCGGTGTACACTAACTGTTGCTCCTCGAGCTACAGCTATATCCAGCCGTACGGACAGACGCGCACGTTAAAAACACTTCCATTGTATTGATTTTGCTCGATTCTGACCGAAGTAGACGGAAAAAGAGACCGCTCAAGATACTCCGAGCAAATATCACTGGTGTACTGTATACACGTGACAGACTTCCAATTTAATTCGCGCACAAACAATTCGGAATTGTGTTATTGTGATGGACATTCAAAAATATTACTTCGTTAATTTATACATTGCACTTAAAGTAAAAATAACTTTTAACAATTAGTAAAAATTGATTGTCAAGAATTGAAATTAAAAACTTCACATTGTTTACATACACAATGTTTTAGCACGAAAGAAGAAAGAAAAAAAAGCTCGAATAGCAGAATGTGACATTATTTTATTCTTTAATATATAATATAGTTTTGAAGTCAGTTTTAAAGTTTTATTAAAAAGTATATTTTATCCCTCAGTAGTGTGCTAAGAAATACATTATAAGAATGTCGCTATCTTAATTACCTTAAGGTATGGATATTTTCCATCAAATTTATATGGAGTATATATAACCTATATAACTATAAAACTATACCTGGAGTATTACAAATATATCACGTTCCAAACATATTAAAAATACGGTCGAATTGTAAGCTTGCTTTCTAATCGGCTGCAAAATAGAGTTACAGCGGCTATACGTTCCCCTACTCCGGTCTCATCTCATTTCTGAGAGGGTTATGAAGCGATTAGCCTTATGAGTATTGTTCTCCCGCGCTCCTTCAGTGTGTGTGTGTATTGGTGAACTTCACATTTCCTCAAATTATTTTATTCTTCAGACGTGCAAGTTTTCTAATAATATTTTCCTTCACCGCTGGACCGTTTTGCTGTAGGTACTTGCTTCAATGCGAAGTTATTGTGAAATTAAATAGTTAAAATTTTCTACACATTCAGGTTTCTTAGCAATGTTTTTCATCACCACTGAGCACGTCATTCATCGGGATTGAACTCAGTTGCTCACGTACTATGCAATTTAAGGCTCAAAAGTAGTTTAAAAAAAACATATTTGGAATTTTCAGCGTAATTGTTAGCGTATAAGTTAGTTAACAAATAGTTTTTATATTTATTAAAAATTCAGAATTTACAGAATTCCAAATTAAAATAGTATTTACTATTTTAATTTGGAATTCTGTTATATACAATTGTTTTCTATGATCCACTTCTACTCTTACTCCACATATACCACTTCTACTCTTTTCTGTAAAGTTTTAAGTTAGTCCTATTGACTGTCAAGTCTCACAATTTAAGGTTTTTTTAACCAACTTCAATAAGGAGAAGGTTCTCAATTCGAGTGTATATTCTTTTTTTGTTACGCGATATCCTCTTGTGTTTGTGAACCGATTTTAATAATTCTTTTTTATTAAGTAGGCTTTACCTTAAGAATGTTACTATTAAATTTTGAAGTAAAAATTCCGCCCCCAAGGTTGGAAAATAGAGGAAAGAATTTCATATTGGAGTATTGTGTAAGGAATTTCATATGATATATATGACATATATCTTTGTAGATAAAGAACCGATTTTAATGATTCTTTTTCTCTTAAGTAGGTTATACTTTCAAAGGAGGTCCTATATAAATTTGGGGGAATATCCTTCCCCCCCCCCAGAGGTTGCAAATAAACAACTTCTTTTTGCTTTTCGCTTTTTTCGAAGTCGGTTTTTACTATTTCTTACAAGTTATAATGATTATTATAGTTCATAGAGTTAATGCCTCATATCTATTCACATCCACGTATTTACACGGGAGAGGAGCCTTGAGTCAAGAATGCGTTTAATGCTTAAATAAATGCATAATAGCTCGTGTGGGGATCGCGTATTAGAACACATAGTATTAATAATATTAATACTATGTGCCGCAAAAGGCAGCTATGAGAACTGCCAGAAAAACATTTTTTTTATAGGATATGGTGACAAACGAGCACACAGTCCACCTGATGGTAAGTGGTTGCTGTGGCTCGTAGACATCTACATCTATCCTCGATTACGAACCAAAATGCAGATGCGTTGTCACCTGTGAGGACTAAGATGGAATGTCTCGTTTCTAGTAAAAAGGGTCTCCGGTTCTCTACACTCACTATATGAAACACATCAGCATTTGTCTGTTATTTTAAGCTGGTATTCTGTGAGAGCGTGGTCCTTCCCCGGTCATGCCGACCGATTCCTGCGACAACTATACTATTAATATAACTGGAACTTTTTACTGGAAACGAGGCATTTCATCTTAGCCTTCACGGGTGACAACGCATCTGCATTTTGATTCGTAATCGAGGATAGATGTAGATGTCTATTGGCTGTATCACATATAACATGGTACCCAGCATACTGATAGCTGATTTAATAACGAATGTGAACTTATACAAGTTAGCAGGTAAGGTGTGTGAACACAGAAGACATTTATTCAGTCATATGTGTTATAAAAACGGCGAATTTGTTTTAACATACAATCTCAAGTAAGTCGTGTTAGGCCCTAATCTATAAGCGCTCTTAAAATTTCACAGTACACGAGCAAACCTAGCACCACTAAAAATTTTTTTGCAATTTTAGGTGCTGATTTACCGCGTGCTTATAAGGGAAGATATCGCGAGGGGTCATGCATGTTTGCAAAATTAAAAAAAACTTTTGAGAACATGGACTTCGCTAACACTTCATCATCATCATCATTATTACTGTTAAGACCACTGTTGAACATTGGCCTCCCCCAAAGAATGCCACAAAGCACGGTCCTGAGCCACCTGCATCCATTGACTTCCTGCATGTCTTACCAACACTTAACTTGTCCTAATACTCTTTAGGACTAAGGAATGTGTCCAGTAGATGCGTGTATTAGTGTGTTACTTTGCTTTACTTCACAATATCAAATGTATGAAGTGCCGTCAGATAATTATTGTCATGAAACCGGAATATAGCAATATGAGACCATATAACGATAAAAGGAAACCTTCGGTGCGCCAGTGGGACGATTATAGGTTGTTATCAATACTTATGAGGCAATCTGACGGCTCCGTGGCGCAGTGGCTTAGCAATGAATGGCTTCGCTGTGGGCCGCGGGTTCGAATCCCGCACGGAACAAGTATTTGTAAGGCCTACAAATAATTGTTTCGGGTCTGGATGTTTGTCCTTGTTAAATTTATGTTTGTAAACTGCCCCCACGATACAGGAGAAAATCCTAATGTGGAGGTGATGTTTTAAAAAAATCTATGAAGGTAAGGTGTCATATGTTCAATGGTGAACTTGAAGATAAAGTTATTTTGAGAAAATAATAATATATTTATATACATATATACATACATATATATACATATATATATATATATATATATATATATATATATATATATATATATATATATATATATATATATATAACGATAATAATAGAGAGCCGGAGACACTTTTTGCATCATGAGAACGCATCTGCATTTTGAGATTATTGAGGATAGTTGAAGATGTCTACCAATAAGCCACAGCGTTCACTTACCTTCAGGTGGATGTGCTCGTTGATCACACTTGAGTACCTATTGTATAAAGAAGTTAGTAGAACACTCAGTTTTCTTTTATATTTATATAATAATATGTTTAAATATATTTGAAAATATAATATCACTGATAGTTTCACTTAAACAAAAATAGTATTACACTGCTTACCCCCCATGGGATTCCAAGCGTGAAATAAAATGCATCTTGTGCATCTAATTTTCAACCTAGTTTACCTTCTAAGCCATCCATAAAAATTTCGTTAAACCTCCTTCCCCATTGTCTCAGTGTCGTCAGTCGACATTTTAAAAAAGGGGGTGGCAGCGGGCGAGCGAAAGTGGGGCGAGCAAAATCGATAGGTGGTGTCGCTGGGGGTTGCTAAGTGAGTGAAACAGATCGGCTAGGGGAATGCCGGCTTTGGTGGACGTACTCATGTTTTTTGTCAATTTATTAATTAATATTATTAAAAATACAGAGCTTAGGGTCATAAGTCATAACTACAAACTAAAGGGGGTATTATCTGTTTTCTTTATTTATTATATTGAGTCTAATAACAGATACGTTAAAAAAAATCTGTTGCTGACGACCCCTCAGCGCAGTGGTTAAGCATTTGAATGTGATGCTGCGGGTCGCGGGTTCAAATCCCGCATTTAAGAAGTAGAAGTGAAAATCACAAATGAGCACAGTCTACATGTTGATAAGTAAATTCTGTGACCTATTAACATCGTGATTGACGAGGAATAAAAAGGCAGATGCATCGATGATACCAGTAACCAACACGATGCTGCTGAACTTCGTATGGTGTAAAGAAACAGTGACCCTTTTTTTCTCGTTCTCACGAGGCATTCCATATTAGTCTTTAAGTGTGAAAACGCGTCTACATTTTGGTTCTTAATCGAGGGTACTATGTGGGTCACAGCATCCACCTAACATGAAGTGGACTGTGTGCTCGTTTGCTTCCCTTTTTAAAAAAATATATATAAGCGTTTTGGTTTTTACCGCCTAGCGTATCACATACCATACCAGTACATTAGAAATGAATTCAGAAGTGATCGCGTGAAACTTATAATATTATAACTACTATTACTATGTATTTATGTATGTTATTCTAAATTGAAAACGGAAAATATTGTCGATTTAATCAAAATTAGCATACATATATCCGTTTCTTTATCGGCGGATACGGATATCCGATGTTCTAGGGATTACTCTAGCATCACTTTCCGGTTGTATTCACTTTTATCTCTATTTTTCTTATGTCTAAATAAAATTAGGACATATAAATTAACACAACGGAAGGCGACTTATGATTGAATCTGTTTTCGTGATACCTTCATCACTGTTACAGCTCATCACAAGTGCACTGCAGTGCATCGATCTTCCTTAATGAAAGTCCAAAAACTTGGTCCCGAGTCACCCGCATCTAACTACTCGTATATAATTCATTCCATCTATTCACTATAGACTATAAAAGTCAACTGCTCAACAATAGGGTCTTTCCCATAGATTGCCGCAAGG
The DNA here is from genome assembly GCA_907164705.1 of Parnassius apollo. NCBI lineage: Eukaryota > Metazoa > Arthropoda > Insecta > Lepidoptera > Papilionidae > Parnassius > Parnassius apollo. Next base: position 679,364 of record CAJQZP010000541.1, read on the forward strand.
GGGGATGCTGCTATAGTTGCCACGCTTGGCAAGCGTCTTGGCAACCGTAGTTTTATTATTGTATTCAGTTTTTTATCAGGAATATGCTATTAGCTATCTCCTGCTTCAGGTCCGCTAGTCACCTCTTACGACACCCACGGGAACATATGGGGTAGTGGATATCCTTACATCGTCACTACACTTACAGGTTGTATACCTGTAACTATAGGTGTAGTTGAAGTTACAACCTATATACGTTCCACTGCTGGGCAGAGGCCTTCGCTCATTTCTAAGAGGGTTTTAGGTTCTGAGAGGTTTTTAGGTTCTGAGAGGGTTTTAGGGAAAGGAATTATCCGCGTACGTAACGTATGGTAGTGAAAGTTGGGTGTGGCAGAAGAAGCACGAGAGTAGAATAAACGCAGTAGAAATGCGGTCGTTAAGGAGTATGTTAGGGCTGAATCTGAATGACAGGGTAAGAAATTGCGTAATAAGAGAAGAGTGTGGTTTGCAAGATGATGTTGTGACCAGGATTAAAAAAGGAATGCTTCGGTGGTTTGGTCATGTGGAAAGAATGAATGAGGAAAGAGTGACAAAGAAAATTTATGGTGCAGAAGTGAATGGCAGACTCGGAAAGGGACGTCCTAGGCGAAAATTTATCGACCAAATTGGCGATTTATTGAAAAAGGGCCAAATTAGGAGTAGCCATAACCGACGAGCATGTATGCGTAGGTGTATGTGAAGGAGGCAAGAGAGGTGTGTCAGGATCGTGCCAAATGGAAGTCTGTAGTCTCTGCCTACCCCTCTGGGTGACAGGCGTGAGTGTTTATGTCTTATGTCTATGAATTATCCGCCGCGCTGCCCCAATGCGTGTTGGCGAATTTCACTTGTCTTCGAAATATTTTTTTTTATTTCTCAGACATGCAGGTTTCTTCACGATGTTTTACTTCACCGCCGAGCACTTGTTAAATCAGCATTTAAAATTACAATTAACAATTTCGTTGGTGCCGGCGGGGATCGAAACCGGTTTGCTCGCGTACTGTGAAATTTACAGCGGGCGCTAACCATTTGAGCTACCACGGAATAGTATCTAAAAATAGTTACATCTGTAATATTACTGTAAAAGATGTGAGCGATGATGCTGGATCAGCTCCATTTCGTTCCATTAGTGTCGTAAGAGGTGACTATAGGAAAGACCAGAAACGCCACATTACTTGTGATAGATCGCGGTATAAGCGTCTCGTTTACGTCAGACATAAAATACCCAGACCGGCGACAAGTACCATGGTCAAGGGCAAGACGTCTGGCACAGTGGCCGTTTCGCCTGCGAAGTGTGACAATGAATGCAAATCCACCTTACAATGGGAGAGGCCAAAGTCTAGCTATCTGTTAAGAAAGAAGGAGATAAACGAAATGACAGTCCATCTGATGGTAAGTGGAATTATATTCCATTTACTAACTTCAAAACGATGAAATTCACATATTTTTAGGAATAAACCCTGGGGACTAAGGTAAAAAGAACATTCTGCAGTTATTATAACGATATATTCTTACTGAAATACATTACACATAAGATAACAAAAAAAAACATTAAATGTTCTATATCTTTTTATCTTTTCTCTTTTAACCCCCGACGAAAACAAAGGGGTATTATTATATCTTTGTGTATCTGAGTCTGTTTGTGGAGTTGTAGCTCCTAAACGTAGAACCGATTTCGATTGACTTTTTTTCGTTGAAAGGGATCTTAATCGAGATGGTTTTTAGCTATGTTTCAAGAAAATATGTTTAGCCGTATGAAAATCATCAGCCCTTTTTCCCCGGTTTTTTAAATATTTAATTCAAGTTGTTAGGCTCTTTATAGCTATATGTGTTATATCCACGTCCTGTCAGCCTTTCGTCGCCATTGCTGTGCTGGTGTTGACAGACTTGTGAGACATGAATAAAAGTAATGAAAAAAAAATAACACACAAAATGTATGTTAAGTTTTTGCGCATGTTACTATCGGTGGAAACGATTTTTTTTTCTTTTATAGGATAACGGTGACAAACGAGTATACAGTCAACCTGATGATAAGTGGTTACTGTGGCAAATAGACTTCTATCGCCGATTACGAATTAAAATGCAGATGCGTTATCACCCTTGAAGACTTAAATGGAATGCCTCGTTTCCAGTAAAAAGGGTCTTCGGTTCTCTATACTCACCATATAAAGCACAGCAGCATTAAGCTTCTAATTTACGCTGGTATTCTGTGAGAGCGTGGTTCCTCCCCGGTCGAGCCGACCCCTACGACTATACTTCCTATATAGCTGCAGCATAGCTCTACCACGTATATGTTGGATGATATAAATCTCAAGATTTTTAATCGCTTGAGCGAATTGAGATATTATCATCTTGAACTATCGGCCGGGTTAAGTTGTCCTCAAAATGTCCTAAAAACGACACGAGAGACCGCAGCGAGATGCATGAGCTTATTGTGAAGAAATTTATTAATAAAAAATTCACATCATACTAGGCTGAACTTTTAATATTTCGACTGAAGTGTATTCATGGTAATCAACAAATAAAATGTAAATAAAACTTAATACTAGTACTGTAATTAACGATTTAAACTAGACTGAAAATACCTGTTTTAGATTGGCAGCTTTGAGCTCACGACTTTAGTTTTATAGTCAACACCCGTAAATATTACGAGCATGCTACTGTAGCGTTAATGAAAGTAAGATTTACAGCCAAATGCATAATAATACTACGGACTGCAGGTTCAATTAACGCACGGAAAAAGTATTGGTATGGCTTACAAATAATTTTCTCAATCCAGGTCTATTACATATTATAATTACTTGTTTAACAAATAGTTCTTTATATATGTTCGTGTTCTCAAAAAGGTTCTTGAGTGGCAGCCTCGTATCAGTAGGCAAAATTTAGGGCGACCCCTCCTACGTCACTCAAGGGAGTGACGACCTGCTAAGACGTGCAGGAAGTCGATAGATGCAGGTGGCTCAGGACCGTGCTTTGTGGCATTACTTGGGGGAAGCCTATGTTCAGCAGCGGACTTGTGAAGGGCTGTGATGATGATGATGATGATATGTTCGTGTGCAATCTATGTATGTAAAAAAGCTCCATGTACATACAGGAGATACTCCTAGTGCATTTTACGTAAAAGTGAAACAGCGACGCAAAATCTGCAAATTTGTTCAAATCTGGGACTCAGCGAGGTTCAGCTACAAGCATTGCCCACTGATGCTGAAGCATTTTATTATTGAATCTCAATATTCCCCGGTCGAGCCAACCTATTCGTGCTAAAACCGCTGCAAACAGCTGCAGTGTAGCTTTACTCACGTACAAAATACAATAACAAATATAAAAAAAAACATAAACGTCTCTTTTGGTACTCACTTAGTCACGCGCTCGTCAGAAACTAATTTTTACAGCATCTACATAGCTGACAGTATACCAATTAAATAAGAAAAAGACTAAAAAACCAGTGGTTCGGTTTTGACGATAATTTTCCCAAATGCATGCTAACTTTTACGAGTCAAATAAAAATGCAAGTAAACAACCCCTAAATGTGGTTTCAGTTTCGCTTGCGAGAACGCTATCTTATGGTCTGGAGTATTTAGTACAGAGTAAAACGTTAGACAGAGGATTTTTTTAATTTAAGTAGTCAAAACAACACGGCATACGGTATATAACATAAATAAAATAACTTTGGAATAAGAGTAGAATTTATCAAGGAACTTGAATGTAAGATCTATACGGCTAGACGACTTGCTTATACCCATAGCAAAAATAGATCGGCTCGGCCGGAGAAGAAACACACTGGCAAAGAATACCATCGTAAAGTAGCATATCTTATGATAATACCACAAGCATGCAACCCTAACACATAACGAACTATGGAAAAGCCGTTTCTGGAACAAACTGACCTGAGTTATTTCGCAATTCATGGAGTCCAGACCCAAAGTAGCCCAAGAAAGGTGTCTTTGCAAATGTGCGGCAGTAACTCACGCCGAGACAGGTATGGCTATGGCGTAGGCTGACAATAGTTTTATTTTTACTATATTTATTTAGAAAGTTAAAGCAAACTTTCTCAATAATTAAAATTAAAACAAACTGCTGGTAAGTACGCAAAGTACTGATGGCTTTGAAATAGTTGAAGTGCCATTGAATAGTATAGAAACATAGTATACTTGGACACTTTGTATATAATTAAATGAATCGTAGCCAAAAACTAAATATTTCTTGAGTACAAGGAATTAGTTTACCTCGAAAAAATCGAAACTGGAAGAGGCGACAGTGTTCCAGACATTGTTACAGCCACGATTCACCCAAAGCCAAAAGCCAGCAATTTGCATTTAGGATACCATATTATTTCTCGAAATAAAACACGTTAAGGCGATACCCCGACCAAAACCTTGCGATAGTGCGTTTTCAGAGACTATTATCTCATTAATTAAGATAAATAAACCATACCTAAAAGCACATAAGAACGTTTAAGCTACAGTTTTTGAATAATACTAATAACGTTAATAATATTATGACGGTTCCGTGACGCAGTGCTAACATTTAGTTGGCGCGCTAAAGACAACGGGTTCGAACCCCACACGGAATAACTATTTGTATGGCCAAATAATTATTCTGGGTATCTAATACACGCTAAACAGAAATTTTGCTGTGAGTTTATAAAGGACTTCGATAGTTATAGAATAATTATTAGTTATTTTTACTGTTTTTACATATGAACATTTATATTTTGACATTTGTAAACGATTGAGTGACAGATGCGTTGCCAACCCTGAGGGCTGAGATGGAATGACGGGGCATTCCATCTCAGCCCTCAGGGTCCTTCCAGTAAAACGGTATCCGGTTCTCTATACTCACCATACGAAACATAGCAGCATTAAGCTACTATTTTACGCTGGTATTCTGTGAGAGCGTGGTCCTTCCCCGGTCGAGCCAACCTATTCGTGCTACAACTATACTACTAATATAACTGCAGCATGACTCTACTACGTGTAAAACATACATCTTGCTATCCCTCTTTATGAATATATAAATACATTTAAAAATATTTAAATATTATATTTGAAAATACATTTAGAATATCTAGATTTTAAAAATAACACATAATATTCTGAATAAGGCAGTAATTCCACGATGAGCGTGAATGTAGTCGTGTAGAGACACAGGTTACATCACACGTTACCGATGCCCGCCTGAATCAACAAGTACGAATCTACCCGCGGTCGTATCAGTAGTGCGGCACTAATAATTAAAAATTATTTTATGTTTATTAATTGATATCATACTCGTAAGAAAATGACACATTGATCTTTTCCCTACACACCATGTCCCTAGTATCCTATTCAGTCAACGATATCTGATCTACCTAATACATAGATAATAGGTACCACACAAATTTTAGTTTAAAGCGGTGCTCGAACCCTCTCCTCTTTAAAAGAAACAGTGACAGAGTAACATTTTTTTTTAATTTATACACGACAAGTAACAATATATAGAGAGAACTATCTAGTTAACTTCCACAGTTAACGAAATCTTGTTCCATGGAGCGTTTTACCATGTGGAAATTGTCAAATCTGCGATTTAAAACAATTAGGTTATGTCCACTACTTATTTTAAAATTTAAGCTGTGATAAATTATTACTTCGAGGTTTTAGTTCAAATACTAAAACTTACTAATGAGCGTTATAGCCGTATAGAGTACATAATTCTTCATCTATTTTGACAGCTCTCATATTTATTTAAAAGATTCTAATAAAATATAGTCCAACCTATAGGTACGACTGTTCACCCTTGGCTGCCAACACACACGCACGCTCACATCCACAACGCTATATTGGATTTTGTTTATGCAAAATGGCTTCCTTTTCGTCCTTTACTTTGCGAGAATTTCTAATAAGGTATACTTTTTGTTTACTTCCTTTAATTTCTTATTGATTTCAAATCCGCAATGAAATTTAGTGAAAGGTTGCTGCTGCTTTGAAACTTTTCATTTTGTGTCTCTTAAAAAGTTTCTCTGTTTAAATATTTCTTATTGATTTTGTCGCGTACATTAAGTTATTTTATATTCCCGTTTCGATCAATTTACAGCACCCATGGTCACGGCCTCCTGTGTCCTGTGGTGTGTCCTGATTGTGGTGTTCGAAGTCCCAATGTCATAGTTAACCACAGCTATCTCCAGATTAAATTTTTTTAATTATAGAATCTCAAGCAGATGGTAGCACCTAGCCCTCTTCTCTATTGAAATTAGGACGTCTTTTTATTTCAATAGCCTCGCAATTCATCCTTGGAAGGAATCCGTGTTGTTTAGCGAGGATTTGTTGTGTATCAAATCTGATTTAGTGACGGGGGCGATCATGTACGTGTTCAGAAAACTTCGTTAAATATGACATTGGGACGTCGAATATCTCAGTCCCTCCAGTTACCATGCGCTGTAAAGTGCTCGAAACGTCGGGAATATAAAATAAGTTAATGTACGCGACAAAACCTGTAAAAGTTTGTTCTATTTAAATATTATTAAGTTTCTACAAATCATTCCGTATTCTAATGTCGTTACTGCGTGTCACTCATACTTTTTGCTTTTCTTTTAATGAACGTATATACGCACAAGCCAATAGATATATTTTTTAAGGAACAGTGCACAATAAGGTTGTTTCCGGTGCTTGTCAGAGGTCTCTCGTTTCTAAGGTCATTTTTAAGAGGGTAATAGAGCAGGAAAGAGACTGCTGTACCGCTCCAGAGTGACTACGTGTAGCAGACTTTACGTGTTTTTGAATTTTTTTATTATAAATCAGCCCAATTAAATCGTGTAAGTGAAGACTGAACTCAATATGCTCACTTACTGTAAAATGTTATGACGAGCGCTTACAAATTGTCTCAGCTTACGTCACTAATCTGAAGATGACAATTGAATAAGTGTGATATTATGTTTTTTTAGCATTTGGTGACAAATAAGCACACAGTTCACCTGATGGTAAGTGGATGCTGTGGCTCATAGACATCCACATATATCCGCAATTGAGAATCAAAATGCAAATGCGTTGTCACCATTGAGGCCTAAGATGGAATGCCTCGATTTCAGCAAAAGGGGTCTCCGGTTCTGTACACTCACCATACGAAACACAGCAGCATTACATACCTATTTGACGCTGGTATTCTGTGAGAGCGTGGTCCTTCCCTGGTCGAACCGACCTATTCGTGCTACAACTGTAATGCTTAATGCTACTTTTATATTATACAATATTTCAACCAAAATATACCCACGTGTGACTAAAGGAAAAAAAAAATAATATTTACGTAGTTAATATTAATAATTATGATAAGGCTAGACAAGACTAGACTTTTAAAGTCTAGTTTTTACGATATTTTGTGACCAGCGATCATTTATTTATGTATATAATATAAGAATGACAAACGACCCGATGGTAATTGAATACTGTGGCCTCATAGACGCCTACATCTATACTTGGTTAATAATCGAAAAGCAGAATGTGTCGTCATTCTGAGGATAAAGATGGAATGCTTCGTTTCCAGCAGCAATAAAGGCCACTATTTACGCTTACGTTTTTTATGACAGCTAGGTCTTTCCCTGGTCGAGCCGACCCTCTCTTGTCACAACCATTATATAGCTCCAGCGTAGCTCTACCTCTTTTTTATAGTATAAGGAAGACAAATGAGCACACAGTCCACCTGATGGTAAGTGGATGCTGTGGCCCATAGACATCCACATTAATCCGCAATTGAGAATCAAAATTCAAACGCGTTGTCACCATTGAGGACTTAGGTGGAATGCCTCGATTTCAGCAAAAGGGGTCTCCGGTTCTCTACACTCACCATACGAAACACAGCAGCATTACATAGCTATTTTACGCTGGTATTCTGTGAGAACGTGTCCATCCATTCGTGCTGTAACCACAATCTAGCTGTAGCATGGCTCTACCACGTAAAAGATAAAGTCAAACTGATGTTAAATGACAACCGCGTACATGCGTACAGTAAAGATTGAATTAGCCAGTACCTGTCAATCCTCCGATTATAATGATCTACTTTGATGAAAAGTCTTCGACACGAGTGATTAGGCTTTATTAAGCAAGTCGTGTGCTTTATCATGATATGGTATCATGATAAGCGCACGACCTTACCATCAACAAATCAAGCACTGGCTAATCATAAGTAAAATATTATAAATCATCCCATAATCGCAACAAACCTGAGCGTTGTGTGATAGGTAACTTTCTTATAAATTGTATAAGCAGAATATGTGCCATCCTAATGTGTTTGCGTCGGGCGAATTAAAAACCACACTGTCGCCTCTAACAAAGACCTATTTTTACGTGAATGACAGCGCTTGTTTGTTTGTTTAACACCTTCGGATTCCATTACACAGTATATACTGATTTTGTATTATTCAGCCACATATTTATAAGTAAGGCGTGGAGCTTGAATTTGAATATTATCTTACTCTAAAACTTTGCAGTACATATTACTCGTATACGTACACGTTGTATACTATGATGTTTTTTTTATTATTAACCCTCAGACTTGAAGCTCACAGCACTGCAAGCTACTGCTATACGAACCGTTGGCAGCAGTAACAGGTAAGAGTAACAGGTAAGAGTAACAGGAAAGAGTAACAGGTAAGAGTAACAGGTAAGAGTAACAGCTAAGAGTGACAGGTAAGAGTAACAGCTAAGAGTAACAGGTAAGAGTAACAGGTAAGAGTAACAGGTAAGAGTAACAGGTAAGAGTAACAGGTAAGAGTAGCAAGTAAGAGTAACAGGTAAGAGTACTAGGTAAGAGTAGCAGTTAAGAGTAACAGGTAAGAGTAAAAGGTAGGCAAGAGCAGCTACCCAGATGGACACCTACGAAAAAAAGGAGTCCTATACATATAGTATGCTTTTTAGAAGGGTAACAGACCACAAAAGGCAACTACTTCTTATAAATCAAATGCAGATGTATTGTCAACACTAAGATCTAAATCGGAATACCTCGATAAGGTTACCAGTACAATGGGTCTCCGATTCTTGTCATACACTATACGAAACACAGCAGCCTTATAGTCATAGAATACTATAATACACAATAGAATGGCTATCAACCCTATTTTGTACGAAGATATGCGTCCCAGGGAGCATACATACAAGCAATCACATCGTATTATCAGTTAATCACTACTACAAAATCGATTCGCTGTGTTGACAGATGAATTTTAATACATATTTATTAGTACATAGCGTGCAATTTGGTATTTTCTAAATAATTAGCATGCGAAATTTGGAAACGATTGTAACGTCAAAACACATCTCATGTTGACATTTATACGTGTGAATTGACGTGTTAGTGGCATTTTAGTGGCTACACGGGCTCCGGCTGAGAACTTTACGTTGATAGAGATACCGTGCGCGGACGATTCTTTTAAATACGTAGTAGAAACTTCTTAGCTCTACGAGTTGCCACTTGCCACCCGTACTATAATATATAGTATAGCATTATAATTCCAATAGTACTGCAAAATAATACTATATTTTTATCCTTAATTCAGCTGTCACGCTTTTTATATTAATTGTGATTGGAAGTCTGGAACAAGAAGTTTTACGTAAATTATTTTTTCTATCTGAATGAAATCTGAATCTAAATTACTCCAACTCTTATAATTATTTTAAAGATAAGGTGGTAGAAGGTAAGATGGTTAGATCATTGATGGCAAAAGCAAGAGCAAATACAAATATATATGGAAAAATACATAAAGATTAAAAATAAATGTGTACTTTTTTACTGAATTTCTGAAAAGTACAACATTTTTGCATCTTTTTTGGGAAAAATACTATATATTATTCAAAAAAGAAGGTGGCAATATATATAACATAATCTAACTTTCATATATTATAGAGCAAATATATGTTTTATCGCAGAAATCTTTTTGAAACAGTTGCAGTACCTATAAATAAATGTCGATATGTAGTTTTCATTTCGATTCATTTTATTACTACATGATATGGCCCGCGTATACGAAACGCCTTCGCCGAGACCGGTGACCTAGTACAAACAAGTTCAGTACTAGAGCCAATATAGGACGATTCGAGTAGTGATAACAGCAATATCTATAGAAGTTGACTTTACACGGGTTCGTAATGAGAAGAAAATGGGCAGCCGGATTCCTTAATGCCTTTGTTATAATTATGTCAATAAAGTAAAAGATTAGGTAAGAGAGGTGACACATATAGAGTGAGAGAGAAAGAGGGAGTTAATGTTGTGTAAAATGTATTTCGTGCGGTCGATTTAATTAAATATTTTATCGATAGTCCATTATGTCAGTGTGAACAATGATTTTTTTTTACTGGGTGATGTCACTCAGGTCAATTAATCGGATGTTTTACTAAAAACACCTATTATAATCGAATTCGATCGCATAACTTTTGACTAGACATCAAAACAAAGCGGCCTATTCACACGACGCTAGATATAAAAACAAATATCACTGTTCTATGACCTTCTGTATAATAGTGAATAGGTCATGTTTAGAATCTCGCGTCCTTATGCATTGTCTCCATTGAGCGATTTGAGACAATCGATTCTTTTAAAAATATAAAAGGAAAGTTTGGTTTCAATAAAAATACTTATTCTTATTTAAGTAACAATACACTTAAACAGGCTTGAGCTATTGTAGCTAAGGGCAGAGCGTTCGTAACATTTCACAATACCTACGTAAACACCAGGTTCAGTTCTCAATGACAGCTCATAAACCGTCAAACGCTATTTTATTAAATATTAGAACTTGTGATTTCTTATATTCGCACGAATCGTGTTTTTTATAGGATAGGGTGACAAACGAGCACACAGTCCACCTGATGGTAAGTAGTTGCTGTGGCCCATAGAAATCTACATCTATCCTCGATTACAAATCAAAATGTAGATCCGTTGTTATCCGTGACAACTAAGATGGAATGCCTCGTTTCCAGTAAAATGGGTCTACGGTTCTCTACACTGACCATACGAAACACAGCAGCATTAAGCTACTATTTTACGCTGTTATTCCGTGAGAGCGTGGTCCTAATACCGTAGAACTAATATAACTGCAGCATGGCTCTACCATATATAAATTATTTTATTTTACATCCCCGATGTTGGGGTCGTGGGTCGTTTTCAGACTTAGTCTCCTGTGATCATGGTAAAGTACTTTATAAAACCCGTAAAAACTAGCTTCATTTAAATGATAGGACTACTTTTGTTCGAGTATGGGTAGAAGTACATTGGAGTAGTTACCACGCGTATAATATAGTTAGTCAGAATAATTAATGTAGCTTTTATTGTTCATCGGTTCTGTACAACAGCAGCTAAGCTAAGCTAAGCTGGTTTGGTCGCAACGCTGCAGAGCTGTGGGTTCGAATCGCGCACCGAGCAAAGGTTTGTTAGACAGACCCAAAATAATTGTTCCTGATCTGGACGTCCTCATCATGTACGTAAGTCGACTCCACGATACAGGAGAAAATCATAATGTTAAAAAGGTCCATGGCTGTTGTAACCAAATCCATGAGCATGGGTGGTAGTTAAAATGGTCCGTGGGGGTAGATGCTACTTGGTAGATGGTAGATGAACTTACAGTTCGTTTACCACTCCAATGTTATAAGTTGAAGTACTCATAACCAACTTAGTCGGCACATCAGCACATAAAATTGTGATGAACAAATTAATTATGCCAGGGAAGGATCGAATTCGGGTTGCTTGCGTACTATGAAATCAGTTGCCCAGCTCCTTAGCTACTATAGGGACGTGATAAAAAGTTAATATTTTTTGCTAAAATACATCAATGCTAACTTCTGTAAGAAATAAAGGGTACCTGCCTATCTAAAACATTAAAAAGAGTATTTCGAGGAACATCAGACATCGGGGTAGCGTGACGGACTTATACACTTATACTTTAAAACCCAGACAACTTCTGGAAAGTCACGCAGTGGTGACCGACGAGCATCCAGATGATGTGTATGGTATTTGTAATTTTATCGATGACGGTAATACTTAGCGGCTTGAGTTAATCCGAACTTATCCGCGGAGTGTGCCTATTCCGTAGTACTCCTTAGTTCCTTCTCAAGTATCTTCGCAATGCTTAAGAAGTGAGGAGTGAATTCATTAGATCCTTTTTTATATTGATATTATAACAGATAGTGATCTATATTATGCTAGTTAATAATATGATCCTGATGTATTCTCACCTTTCAAATAAGAGATGGTATGAGTATGCCTCAAGGCACTAAGACCGACTTTTGTATTCTTTTAAAAAAGAATAAATGAAAACGGTAAATCTACCCTTTTCCATAATCACCTCTTAAATACACTTACGCGACGGATTGATGTGATGTAGATTGAGTTGAAAAACGTTTAGCTTCTATAAAAAGTGTGACCTACTTTTTATTCCATGTCATACATTGATTCTAAAAATTTAAATAACGAACAAAACCTAGCAATATTTCAGCCACGCCGAAGGACACACGTTTTTTTGCGCGTCTATAATGCATTCTTTTTATTATTCGTCTAGACGAAACTGCATTTCGACAAGGTCGTTGCATTGGCGGCGAGTTTTAAAGTGCCGGATATGCCTGCGGTTAGAAAAAAATACCTATTACGTATTCGATTGTAACAGACACTGAGATAAAATGATGCAATTGATTCGATTATATTACCTACTAGCTGCGAACGTTGTTCAGACCTATCTGGTAGGTGATGGGTTTCGCTCCGAATTTGGTCTTAATATAAAATAGAAATAATGATGTCTTCCAGACCGAATTTCAGTCATGAATCTCAAGTTAGACTAGCAATCTGTATAGGACAGGATTATAGTGACCGAGTATAACAAGCATAGATGCACTCTCTACTCCATCATTCTCATAGTCTGATGAAACAGCATCACGAACGGACAAAGATCAGGTGCAAGATGGTATTTACGTGATTTCCATGGCACGGGTATGAAACACCGCCAACTTACACGACTCCAAATTGCTACTAGAAATTACTTGGCAGAAAAATTCATTAACTGATTTTTGTTTGCCCGACCTGAGGAAGTTACTGTCAGCAGTCGCATTTGCGACCACTGGACCAGTGATGCAGTCAATGAAAAAATGTTGTGTCGATTTAACCACAGTGCTGCTGGATCAACATTTTGTACTTTCTTTTTTGGCATTAAACCAACATTTACTGTGAACATGAATAGTTTTGGTCCATCAATATTTGTTAATAACTTGACTATAACATCACCTACCAGGTCCTATCATAGCCAACATGATCCTTGGTCTAGACAAAACATATCTCTTGTGAAAATGTGATCTCAGTTGTTTAAATCCAGAAGTTACACGATCACTAACAGACGCTCTAACGAGAGCGAGATGAGGAATTGTTTTTTACAATATAACTTCGTTACCAGTTTAAGATCCCGTATTAAAATGATAACATACATATATTGTTACATGTATGTATTCATTATGTTTGGGAGCTCAAATTAAAATAAGCTGTAAAGTTATTAGTGTTTTGCGTTCACTAGATTGTAAAAATTTTGGTCATTATAAACTATTTTGTTCTGATTTTCTGTTCTGATTTTGAAATTGTCTATTATCAATTATGCACGTGGCACCCCGATCAATCCTTTGGGATCTTCTAGATAAATTAGAGCACCCACTCAACAATTACATTCTCAGATTAGTAGTTACCTATGCCCCCGTTCTAGGCTTAAATTGCTTTCTATGTGCAATAGGTGAAGCTCAGAAAATTTCTGGTATCATCATCATCATCACCATGGGGAAGGCTTATATTCAGCAGTGGACTAGATAGACAGTTTAAGTCGTTAAATATTACAATCCGCAAAGGTTGTACGGGATTGTAATATTTATGCAACTCCCGCGAACACAATTCTGAGCACGAATATTAAAAGTAGGGAATTCCGAAAAAAAGCTACCAGCAGCAGGAAGGAAAAGGAGATAGAGAAAAAGAGTAGATGTAGCATAAAATTTAAACTTATTCATTCGACCCCACGCAGACTACTCTCTGTCCGAAACTATTACATGATCAGCAGTCGACTAACAGTAAGCCAACGAGGCAATCAAATGACCCAATTATACTGGTACTGTTACAATGATACTACGCAGGGGATGAACTGCTGTCTGGTAGTAAAAATGGATATGAAGTCGGTACCAATAAGGACTTGGGCAGGTAGTACACAAATATTATTATTATTACATTCGGTTCGACCGGGGAAAGGACCACGCTCTTACAGAATACTAACGTATAATAACAGCTTAATCGTGCTGTGTTTCGTATGGATGCCTATGGGTTACAGCATCGACGTACCATCAGACCGACTATCCGCTGGTTTGTCACCCTTATTTTATAAAAAAAACCTGAATAAACAATGCACCAGCTTGAAATATGTGCTGTGTAGACCCATGATGGCCTATAGACTGTATTTTGTGAGGTAATGCCCCAATCGAGCAAGCCTATTCGTGCGTATGATGAGTGCCAAGACTGGAGACTTAGCAAGCGGTTTGCCAACCGCAGTTTTTTAACTATTAGTGAGTTGTAATTAATTGGATATACGTGGTGGAGACACCTATACTACTTATACATACTCGTAGCTACATCACGAGTGGGTCGGACCGACCGGGGTATAATTATGCTCTTACAGAATACCAGCGTGAAATAGGAGAATAATCGCGCTGTTCCGTATGGTGAGTGTAGGGAATAGGAGACACTTTTACTGGATACTGGAAACGAGGCACTCCATCTTAGACCTAAGTGTGACAACCCATCTGAATTAGACTCTTGATCGATGATAGATTTAGGTTTCCAAGCCATAGTATCCACTTACCATCAGGTGGACTATGTGCTTGTTTGTCCCCTTGCTTGAATGAATCTTATTCTATAAAAAGAAAGATATTGCTGCCCACCTACTTCAATTTCACTCAGCATCTTACGACATTTACTCGATGACATGGTGTGGTAGATTCCCTTATCCCTTCATTTATTCCTTCAATACAATCTTAGAACGCTGATGAACTTAGGCTCCTCCAAGATTAAGTCGGTTGGCAAAATAGTTTATTTCCTTTTCTAATTTATGAAATGATTTATTTACGAAGCCACTGTTGAACTATCTGCCGGTTTATTTAATTTAATTTATCAAATATTATCGTATTGAAAAAAGTTTATACTTCATATAGTACCAGGCCTTCATAACTTACTCACACGTAGAACTCCGAAATATCATTGCTGCCCACCTCCTTGTTTTGTTTAATTTAATTTATCAAACATTATCGTAATTTTAAAAAAAAATGTTATACTCCGTGTAGTACCAGCCGTTCATAACTTACTCACACGTAAAATTAATATAAACTCCAAAATATCATTGACGTGCCGACACCTATGACATCGCTTATTGCTCATGCAATGAGTCACAACAGATGTGTACGTAATCTTTGATAATCAAAGCTTCTGACACGTGGCCCCGATTATGCATAACAGTTATTAATGTGTCGGTGACTGTGATCAACCAAGTTAGTGTCACGAATTTCGAAGATACACGAACTAACAGTCCAACAGATAGTAAATAAATTATGGCAACTTTTTTACAGTTCGTAAAGAAGCCCACGCTGCGTCTGCGTGCCTGAGAAAAAAGACTTAAGACTAGAACACAGCAGTACGCGTCAGAAATAGTGAAGAAGATGGAATCTTCTCGTGCGGGCTTCAAGTCAGAACAGGAGTCCAGTACTTAGCATTCACAGTCTATGGGTATACACACACACATATATAATTAACGAATTATCTAAATATATAATATATTTTACGTGTTAGAGCCACGCTGCATAGTTGTAGCACGAATGGGTCGGCTCGACCTGGTAAGAACCACGCTCTCATAGAATACCAGCGTAAAATAGCAGCGTAATGCTGCTGTTTCGTATGATGAGTGTAGAGAATTGGAGATTCTTTTAACTGGAATCGAGGCACTCCATCTTGGTTCTCAGAGAAGACAACGCATTTGCGTTTTGATTCTTAATTGAGGGTTAATGTGGATGTCTATGGGCAGCAGCATACACATACCATCAGGTGGACTGTGTGCTCGTTTGTCACCCAATGCTATAAAAAACCGTTCTTTTGTATCATATCATACCGTATCATATAGTTGACTATGTGAAATATCAGGGTTTATAGGTCGACGGAATTATCATCTCTCACATAACATTAGCTTTTATATCAGCTTTCATTATTCTAGAGATTCCATTTTTTATTTTTTATAAATTAGAATATTAAGGCAACAATTTTCATCACCATCATCATCAGTGCAGCTAATAACAAGTCCACTGTTGAACAAAGTCATTGCCCAAAGATTCCTACAGTCACTTAGCTCGGTCCCACACTTATATATCAACTCCCTTCTTTTCCGCCGTCGGCTTTCAATTACGACTTAAGCTAAAAAACGTAAGAACACGCTCACAACAATGGCGTCGAATAAATGCTTAGTCGTTGTTTTTTTTTAATGTAATGCTAAGACAACATGGCGTTAGAGATAAACAAAATTCTATCGGCGTCATATATCGCACGCTCGCGTGTGAATATCGCACGAAATTATTTCGCATGCAACTTGACCTCCGCTAAATGGATCTGCAAAGCTACTACTGAATGTTCGATACGTATACATAAAATGCTTATTTGTTACTTATACGGAAATGGTGCTTGAAGAAAGGCATTAGATTATTAAATTAGCCATTTTATCCACTTCTGGATAGGTCGTTTGAAAATGTGCCAAATGGTATCTACACCTGGAATCATTATCATCGCTGTAGCTTATCAAAATAAATTGCTGAACACAACCTCCTCCATAGCTCGTTGAGTTAACATTAGATTCATCAAACGGCCAGCAGGGAAGGACCTAGCAAGAGATGCGGGAAGTCGATGGATTTTATATAAAATGCGGGTGACAAACGAGCACATAGTCCACCTGGTGGTATGTGGATACTGTGGCCCATAGACAACTTACATTTATCTCCGATTAAGCATCAAAATGCAGATTCGTTATCAACCCTGAGAACTACGATGGAATGCCTCTTTTGCAGTCAAAGGGTATGTTGCTCAGGGCTGTGCTTTGAGGCATTCCTTGAGGCAGGCCAATGTTTAGCAGTTGACTTGTGAAGATCCGTGATGCTAAAGGTAATGATGTCACATCTAACGATATAGATACGAAATTGATAATAGATTAAAGCCACTTCCACATTTACTTACAGACAAAGCTGTCCTTAATGCAAGGGCATACGATTTAATAAGGTATCTAGGATTAATCATCGTGTTTTCTGTACGACTTCGGTCATGGTGACTTATAAGTTTGTGTCACTTTTAGGATTCAGTATGGTAAAGGCAAAAACGGATAATATGTAAAAATGTATGTAAGTTCATAAGCATAAATAAAGGCAAAATAAGCAAGCCAGATCCAGATATATATATATATATATATATATATATATATATATATATATATATATATATGCAAACTGAACATAGGCCACAAAACGCCCCTCCACCCCGGGCCCCCCCCCCCCCCGCCAAACCCCCCAAAAAAATATATATATATATATATATATATATATATATATATATATATATATATCTGGATTTACTAAAGTTTACTTGTACGTATGCATATGTATCAAATAGCGAAATTAAAACAGAACCTAACTTGCACGAAATACTTTTAATCGAAAATTTAAGTTTTTAACCTTCTTTACTCTACAAAAGTTCACTGATGGTCATGGTAGTCTACTGGTGATCCATTGTCGGGGAAATTTGCCTCACCTCCTTTCATCGAATAGTATAGGACTACGACACCACTAACGAAAGTGGAATTTTGATGTAGGTAAATTCATGTTTTTATCTTGAATACGCTTGTTCAAAAACACGATTGTATAATTTAAACCCGATCATAATCATTTGCAAAAACACCTCTAAAAATCACTATACTTGAAATTACAACGAAATTACCCAATCTATATGTTTGGGAATCACTCAAATATATTCATAACATCAATATTCGTAATTTACTTCCTCATTATTTTGATTAATTAAATCAATATACGTGGTAGAGCTATGCTGCAGTTATATTAGTACTATAGTTGTAGCACGAATGGGTCGACTCGACCGGGGGAGGACCACGCTCTCACAGAAAACCAACGTAAAATAGTAGCTTAATGCTGCTGTGTTTTGTATGGTGAGTGTAGAGAACCGGAGATCCTTTTTACTGGAAACGAGGCATTCCATCTTAGTCCTCACGGATGACAACACATCTGCATTTTGATTTGTAATCGAGGATAGATGTAGATGTCTACGAGCCACAGCAACCACTTACCATCAGGTGGACTGTGTGCTAGTTTGTCACCATATCCTATTAAAAAAAAATTAACAATTTTTAAAAAAACATTTTAGGACTCTGACAATTTCTAAGCGGTCTTAATCGTCGCGGCCGCTATGCAATTTTAGACCCTATGACGGCGTTTTTTAAGTTTTTATAGAAAGTATGTATTCACTCGGGTCAGTACGGCGATAGCCAGGAACCACATTTTTGACGTGTCGTCTTAATCGCCACGCTTGGCACGGGGGTTAGCCATATATATGTATATGTATAAAGTAAAGAAATCGCTTTGTATGCTAATAGTCACGAGCTCCACCTTTTCAGAAGCCAAAAATTACTTTGTCTTGTTCGCGATTAACACCGAAGTATTGTTATGATGCATAGGATGTGACTTCTCGGTCCTTTTCTCTTAACATTTTTAAAGACACTGGGCAAACAAATGATTGTTGGTTTGCAGTAACTTTCGACCATACAGAACACTGTTGTTTTCTATCCAGAATTTAATAATTTATCCGTGTTTTTCTGTACCTGTCATAATATCATACAAAGCATCTGAACGACCATGATCAATATTTATTTAATTTTTTTTACGCTAGGCAACTTCAGCCCGTTACTGGGGTGAGTTAATGAGCAATTCGCTGGGAACAAAATTTTCGAACTTTTCAATTTTGATAAATTTTTTTATTTGACTCATCATCATCATCATTACAGCCCTTCACAAGTCCACTGCTGAATATAGGCCTCTCCCAAGGAGTGCCACAAAGCACGGTCCTGAGCTACCTGCATCCATCAACTTTCTGCATGTCTTACCAGGTCCACACTCAATCTAGTGGGGGGTCGCCCTACACTTTGCCTATCGGTACGAGGCCGTAACTCGAAACCCTTTTTTACTATCGGTTTACGGTTCTTCGAGTTAAATGGCCCGCCCATTGCCACTTCAGCTTACTAATCCGTTTGACTACATCGATCACTCTGGTTCTACTGCAGATATCCTCATTTCTAAGTTTATCACGCAAAGAAACCCCGAGCATAGCCCTCTCCTAGCTCGATGAGCGACTTTGAGCGTTGTCATACAGCCAGCAGTGAAGGACCACGTCTCAGTTCCATAAGTCATCACTGGCGACACGCTCTGGTTGTACAGTCTCGTTTTCAGGTTTTGAGCTTGGCATCGCTGAAGAGACTGTAACATACGCCAGGGAAAAGGCAAATTGTACTCTTCGTTTCTCTGTACAATTTGCCGAAGGGTGTGTATGGTAAGCTTTTTCTGAAACCGGTTTGTTCGGGAGACTAAAAGTCGTCGAGTCTGCGTGCGAGACGATTCGTAATGACTCTCGAAAACAGCACGTAGACGCGGCTCAGAAGGGAAATCAGTTTGTAGTTCTTAAAGAGAACATTCTCACGTTTCTTGAAGAACAAGACCACCACACTTCTGCTCCATGCCTCAGGAGTAGTGATGGAGGACGGAATTAAAGAGCTTCTGAAGGACTTCAAGTACCGGTTTTACAGCCGCTTTCAGAAACTCCGCTGTAATTTCATCCTCGCTCTGTGACTTACCGTTTTCGAGGTGCTGGAGAGCCATTCCAATCTCGCACAGACTAAAGTTCGCGATATTATCGGAATAGTGTGGGATAAGACTTGCTCTTAGATTGTTACTCACACTTGCGTGTGGCTCCGATGACGTGTACAGCTGCCCATCATACCAAAACACAAATGTCCCCGAATCTCCTAATGTTATGCGCTGGTTTTCTTCAATAATCCGCCTGACAATAGCCATATTTTTCCCAGTGATCGCAGTTGAGGGACAACCTTTAAGAATTTCATCATGTAAAGAAACACAGTCATGATCAAATTCTGCATACCAATGCCTTCGGTACTTAAATCAGGTGCTTCTCTCCCAAAAGTATTTTGAAGACGAGCAGTGCAATCTTAAGAAGAGAGTGAAATTTAAAAATCATGAAAAAAACATAGAATGGCGATGACTTCCCGCCAAAATTATTTTAATCATTAAATGAGTTTCTTTTGATTCAAAAAAATATAACATTCGAAATTCAAACATTTATGAGCGGCCGGGTGCTGCATTTTCATTGTGCTCTATTTATAAATGTCACTTTCTTCTGAACTTAGTACAGAGCCCTAAATCAAACCGATTTTTTTAAAAGCTGAACTAAAATAAAACACCGTTTTAGTTTCGCGTGACGTACTATACACGTAAATATTTTAACGACAACGGCGTCAAATTTGTGCAAATAAAACCGTAGTGACATCGCGTTTCATACATTGTACCTTCGAACTTTAGAGACGCTTACGTTTTGTTTGCATGTAACGTGTGGTTGCCGGGTTCTTATTTTACAATGTAACTCAAATCTATACACTTTTCAGTACAGTTTATGCACTTTAGAAAGTCTGTACCAATATTAAATTTCTTTATTTGAATTTAATACATTTTAGTCGTTAGTTTGAATATATTGTAAATAACTTTTTATTTTTTTAAGTTGAGTTTATTCGGCAATAAAAATACACACTGTAAAATAACAAACGACTAACATACTGTGTTTTTTAAATTAACTGAAGTGAAAAATGAATTTACACCTTACAGTCTACCTGATGGTATACTGCAGCCCATAGACACCTGTAGCCGGCTACAAAGAAGGTTGCAGGTGCGTTGTTACCTTTGGGGACTAAAATGCCTTACATCCCGTTATTTTACTGGCTTTCTATATCGTTCAGACGAGAACTCAGCAGGAAAATGCTGCTATTTGGAGGCACAATTAAATAAGAGGATGTGACGTACCCAGACATACTCATAGACAGAAAAAGTAATCTACCATCTAATGAAGGTAATATATTACCACATACAACTGCATAACCTTATTTCGGAGTTTTAGACCACGGTGAGAAGAAGAGTTTAAATCTCTTCGAACCAACATATTTAATTTCTGAAACATACAGGTCCCTCATGATGTTTTCTCACCGTCGAGCCCGTAGTAAATCAGCATTCAAAATGGTAATTAACATATATAGTGCCGGCAGGATCCGAACTCAGTTTGCTCACGTAAAATTAAATTTTAATGCTAGTGCTTATCCTCAAAGCTACAACAGACTATAATGTCCTGTATACTGCGGTAGCTACATTCATTAATTCGTTCATGTATTACAGCACAACACAAGTTCATTGCTATTTGCCATAGTTACCACGCTTGGTTGGCAGGCTGCCACCCGCAGTTTTTTTTACTAATTTTATGTTGTTAGGAAGATAAATGACTGCCGATTGTGTATTTTAGTTTCTTTCAAATGCCTCTTACGGCACCCAAGGGATGGTATAGGGAAGTAGATTCTCTCATGCCACCACATAGGAATGCAATATTTTTCGTTTTACTTTAAGTATGAATATAAAAAATATAAAGACATACGATACACATTTTAAACCAAATAATCACGCTCTGATATTTGCGAACGCCATCATTAAAACATCTACTTGAAACTTTCATAAACGTAAAAAACAATTTTGGATACAAATATTTTCTTGTTGTAAAAACGAAAACATCGTGCCGATAAAAATATTGCGTTCTAGAAACGTCGAAACAGAAACTCGATGAAATCAAATCGTCCTCTCCACTCCAATACCTATAGTAGTAAAGGAGCACAAGGTCAGACTGGGATCTAGGTCGTTAGACCAGCGTTTTGGTACCTAACGAGCGTGCTCTATCTAGGTTAAACACATTATTTGTTGATGCGATCACTTTTGTTTTCGGTGATTATAATATTACGTAAGATATTTTTCATCACAAACGACACTCGTGATCAGGTAATTATTTCACTTACATGTTTGTACAAAATATAGTTTTAGATTTTCACATTATTTTTAGTACAAATGTTTATGTTATGATACTGGAACGCGATGCGAGTAGGGATATGTTAGGATTTTAGCGATGTACGGATATCAAATTATTTTGGATATCGTTTATAATAATGGGTTTAGTTATAGTAATGTATTATTGGGTAATTGACATCATCATTAAAGAAATTGCCATATCATCATCACCATCACAGCCATTCACGAGTTCACTGAACATATGTCTTCTCCAAGGAATGCCACAAGACACTGTACTCAGCCATCTGTTTCCATCGAATTCATGTCTCACCAGGTCGTCACTACATCTAGGGGGATCGCTCCCTACTTTATTTACAATTTATTACCGGTACGAGCCTGCCATTTTAAAGAAAGCAAAACATATAGATACGGGGCTGCCGCTCACAGGATTTGATCACGGCATGGCATGGCCCACTTCGGTACACCACACAATCCTGTAGCATCTTGCGTCATGCCGAAAGTAAGACGGACCGTTGCGTACGTTTCAATTGATGCCGAAACCATGCTCATCATCTTGACGCACTTACATACACATCTTTCTATAATGGTTTCTTAAATTAACGCGAACACTACACACTGAATAAAACTATTTCTAAAAACTTGCGTGAAAGAACATATAGCTGACGTGAAGCACCGACGCTCCAGGAATTCTGCAGTTTGTGAACATGTTCAAGATTGTCCCCATTATTACACCAGATTTGATAAACCACAAACCCTCGCAAAAGAACACCGATTCCTACCAAGGGTGATACGCGAGGCTATTGAAATTAAAAAACATCCTAATTTAAATAGAGAAGATGGATAGGTGCTGCTGTCATCTGCTTGGTATCCTATAATTAATGATAACCTAAAAAATACTATATTTAGTTTAAAATAGCTGACAACTCTAGTGCAAATGTATCTACATTTTCATTGTAAATCAAAGATAGATGGAGGTGTCTATGGGTCACAGGATCCACTTTCCTTCCGTTAGATTGTGCGCCCGTCGACACCTTAACAACCAAAAACTAGTTATAAAAATAATAAATTATATCATACATTTTATTTTAATTTTATTGGTTGGCACATATAAGATTGCTTTTGTAAACGTGTTACAGGACAGCTGCCAATAAAGTTGAAAATAAACTGCTAGGAATGAAAATGTACCAACGTTTTACTTATTCGACTTCATCATCTACGGCAACAGTGGCGCAATGAATACGTATGACGTCACCAAGACATACATTATCATTTTAATAACTCTACTAAATCTGCTCTTTCTATGCCGATATCGGTAAGACGTGTAAAAGATTCTAAAAATTTATAATGCAATAACTTATTGTACTATGTCTCTGAAATAAATAAATGAAATCTACAATTAGTTTTAGATATTTGATTATAAAGTGTAATTTTGTAAAAACGTTAGCCCCAGGCGGTAAAGCTTAGTTAACACGGGCACGCGACCGATTATTTGGTGCCGTAACAAAGTCTTACACGTGAATAATAACAGTTATTCAAATAATTCAACTTCCTGTTGGTTTTGTTACGAAGGCAGACATGATTTGATATAAAATTGACAAATCCAATTGCAAAGCGACAATATATATGTAGAAATAAAAGAGAGTTAGTAATAAACCTACACAAACCACTAGACTTTTATTATTCCCCGAATCTCCCAACATTACACTTTTAAAATAGTCAAACATAGATCAATAATAATTATAAGTTATTGTAGAAAGTAAAGTAAAGTATTGCATTGACGACTCCGTGACGCAGTGGCTTAGCAATGACTTGCGACGCTCAGGGCCGTGGATTCGAATACCGCAAGTATTTGAATGGCCCACAAATAATTTTCTGTGTGTCTGTGTAAAATCTGCTCCACTAAAAGAATCAAATAAAAAATATAAGAAATAAAGCATAATTCCTCCCTCTCCTCTCCCATCTACCATCAAGACAACCAGGCGCTCACTCAGTCTCCATTCTTTTGTTGTCGACATACCACGCATTCGAACCCAACGGTTTGCTTCTTCATTCGAAATGCATACAAATATGGAGTGGAATAATTTATTAGTATCTGTCCATCCGATTTAATTTGGGTATCTTCAAAGCTCAGGAGTACTCGACATCCCCACAGTCAACCACTGGCTGACAGTAGTTCAAATAGGCGTCGGTCAGCCATTCAGTGGATTACTGAAAGGATTTAAGGATAAGCCGGATTCTGCTGCACTACCCCAAAGCGTATACAATAAATGCCATGGCAGACATGGCAGACTTCACGATTTCTTTTTAATTTCTCAAACATATATGTTTGACATAATCTATTCTTTCACTCGTAAATCAGAACTTAAAATAGCTTTTAACAGTTCTAGTGTCGTGAGCAGGGATGTAGCTCAGTTTGCTCACATTCTATACCTGAATAGAACGTGCCCCCTAAGCCACCTCAGCTCATAAACTTTCGTTAAAACAGCCACTAACTGTTTACGAAGTATGTATAGGTACATATAAAAAGTTTTCACTTTTCCAATCTCAGTACAGAACTCTGAAACGATACACGACAAAAAATACAGGCAGTTTTCAATTGCGGACCCACTTACGGTGCGAGGTAAACGAACGACGCAATGCCGTCGTCGTTTTTCGTCGCACCTCGTCGTTTTTCGTCATTTCTAGTCGCTTTGCGTCGTTTTTTGTATCTGCGCCCAGACCCGTCCGTCGTTTTGTTTTCCACGAATTTCACCCGGGTTACAATTCACGAAGAACGCTTTGGTTGGCTAGTAAAATGAAAGGAGCTGTTTTTCCACTATTGGTAATTTAAAGTACTCAACAAATTACAAAAAAAATGATATACCTAAATAATTTGTTAAATATCATCAAACTATTGAAAGTGAATGATTTGCGTTTAGAACAAAATATTATTTATGACTGTGACTCTATTTCGGGTTTGACTACTGTCACCCTGATAATCCACTGTTTACTAACTCCTACAGCTATTGATTCTATTACTACATATCCAGACTGCTTCGATGATCTATTGTTCACTAGTTCAATTGGTAATCATGAGGCCCCGGGTTAGAACCCCGGGTCGGACCAAAATAATTTATTGGATTTTTCTCTCACGTAAAGGATTTGCTGTCTCATAAGACTACGATTACTACATAGAGTGAAGTCTACGAAGACTACATAGAGTGAAGAACTAGAGAGCACACATATTTATTGCGAGCACTATAATCCAGCCTTGCACATATGGCTAGACTCCGTTGAGACTGGTTACCGTCACCGAAATTCGGTCTGAAGGATATTATTATTATAACTTCAATTATTATGTTGATCATCTTTATTTAGAACAATATTTTATTCTTTACAATAAAACTGTCCCGTCACATTTAACGAAAATTTTAAATATTAAACATTGGCTGCCACTCCATTCACGTCGCTGTTCCGAGTCATTTCGGCTAACTAGTTTTTATTACGAGCGATCGACGGACATTGTACGTAGTCAATACAGCTCTGACACGTGAACGCGACGATTTCAGTTTGTTCTGCGAAATACATGGGATTTTTGCGAAATATGCGGGGATTTCAGATGTCCAATATCCTTCCGCAGCTGCCATTAGTATTGCTTTCTTCTTAATTGCTCTTCACACTTTTCGGTTTACAAAAGCTCGCTTACCAAGCTCATAGTCTAAAACGGAAAATGCCTTACAATAAAATCAACAGGTACTTTTAGTATTCCGTGGCAAATTCAGTATTATCAATTCAGCAAACGGTACAGTACTATGTATTTATGTAATCAGCTCGGTTTCTTCATCTTGACCATTGGAATTTGTTATAAAAGTAATTATCGCAATACAGATGTGAGGTTAAAATTTAACAACATTCAATTATGTTAAAACTGATTATACGGATTTTAAAGCGTGTAATTTAACTTTAATGACTATATCATATTATATTTAGATACAAACAGAAGTCTGCAGTACATGAAATGTAAATAGGTGAGGTTTATACATACATCAGATTTGATAAATCTCACATAAAACACCGATTACTACCAAGGATGATTCGCGAGGCTATTTAATCCAACCCCAACCCAAGCATACTACTGCAAGAATTCATACTGTTAGTTCGTTCTGCGTGGACTGGACCAAAAAAATAATATATTAAAGATGAAGGTAACCTTCGTTAACTACGAAATTAGGTCGTCAAACCCTGAGTTTAATAAAAATTAAATTGGGTGGTTTAATTATTTTATACAATATCTTAGCACCAATTACAGAATGTAATAACATTTTATTTTTACCAACTTCAAAAAGATTGATTTCATGATGATTTCAATTCGACTGTATGTTTTTATGTGTGTTACGTATGAACTTTTCTCTGGTGAAAAGATTTTGATGATTCTTTTCTTATCTGAAAGCTGGTGCTTCTCGTGTGATCCCATATAAGTTTAATCAAGATCTGGTCAGTCGTTTTTGAGTTATCTTTAATAATACGTATTTAATTGACTACGAATACATTAAAAAAAAATAAAAAATAAAAACATAAATTTCTTCGCAACCTTCCGCTAAACAAATACAATGATGTGTCTTACCCGGATTGAAGTCTTAGTGGTCAGCCGCCGTAGAGTCTATATTACCTGAAGATGCCTCGTGTAGAGGCGAAACACGTGTCGTATTATCGTCGATGGTGTGTCTTACCTGAAATAGTGGTGTTGGGAGTAGTGGTGCTGGGACTAGTGGTGACGGAGTTAGTGCATGCAATTGAGGGAGGGCGGGAGGTGCTCTTCAATCCAGGTAAGACACATCATTGTATTTGTTTAGCGGAAGGTTGCGAAGAAATTTATATTTCTATTTTTTATTATAATGGATTTCCGCAAAGTAACGCCTGATTCTATCAATTATACGAATACATTGATGATGTTCTCATTTTATTTATATTGAAGTCGGTTGTACAACATTTTTAATTTTACCCCTTGTTAGTAGTTTGAAGTCGACTTTTACTTTTTATTTAAAATAGTTTTTGTTCCCTTTCGAATGGAATAAAAAATACCACACACTCAATGTCTTTTAAATAGTCCATGAAAAACTTTATCCAATATTTAGTCACCCTTAGGTGTGGAATTTTTTCTCCAAATTTATATGGGTCACCTCTGAGCTACACGTATTAACCATTTAAATAAAAGTCGGCTACAAATCGTGTAAGTTTTTCTCATTTTACATAAGCATAGTTCTTTGATAAAACAAATGAAAAAAAATTAAAGTAAATTACAATATAAAATAAAGCCTCTCTCGTCAAAGTTCTATTTGTAGAATGCAGGGCACAGGTTAAGTCTCCTTCAGAGAGGATATTAAGTTAGAGTAGTCTACCACGCTGCCTATCGAACATTCAGATGCTCACCATGTTTTCCTTCACTGCCGAGTATAAGATCATTAAGCACTTATAATATTCTTATTACAGTTTGAGTGATGCCGCTGCTTGGGTCACTCACGTGAATACTATGAAATTTTAAGTCAACCCCCAATCATGACTACTTTTAAGTGACCAGAAGTTGTAACTATTTATTACAGTGCTTTCACTAAAAACCATAACATTAATTTTCATTGGGAAATGAGATAAGGCCTGTGCCCAGCGGTGGGATACTATAGACTGTAATTTTACTGTTTTTACTACGTTTCACGATTATGACATTAGAAGAACATTCGGATGCTGTGTTAAAAGTATGTACGGACACACAAAATACCAACACCCGAAATTTGTTCACATTCTGCTACACAGCTATCGATGAAACGGGTATTCAAATCTAGACAGTGGTCGTTATAAAAAATAAAAGTATACGTATCGCGACACATAAACACAAGAACATCATCCAGGCATCCTTCTTTCAACGCACGGAAAATTTCGTCTGTTTTTAAGGGATAATTACGGATAGTGCAATTTCGCAGTTGGGCGGGAGAGTTAAACGGTGTAGTTTCCAAAAAAAGGGAAAGGGAGGCGAGTGGAAATACGCTAAAGAGAACGGTTCGCTCTATACGACTTGTAGGTTGACGTTTAAATAATGCGACTGCCGTAGGGTTGGCAATACGAGTTATTTGTTTCTCTATATTTTACCTAATAGGTATTGGTACGTGCCAACCCTATACTCGTGTAGCGAAATGAAAATAGAACACCAACACGAACAAGTGTTAACACAATAATGAATTTGTTTTGATGGTTTCATTTGTCTGTTCCTATTAAAAACGTAATCCCACGCTGTTTATTTTGTAGTGCAGGCGGTTCTACATTCATAAGCAACACACATGTGTTATACACAAACCATAATTTTCATTCGCGCAATGTGAAAGTGCTCCTTCTTAACTTTAGTAACTTAAACCAAGAATTTAACAAATAGCAAAGAAAATACAAATATGTTATGTTAGAAAAAAAAGAGAAGAAAAAAAGGAAAAAAAAACTTTGACTACCAGTATCTACTATTAAGTTCTGAGAGCGTTGTACCTAGTTGTATTTTGACGGCAATGATGGCCTATGACACTCCAGGGATCAAGATGAATCAGGCTACAATCCAAATTTCGAAATCCATCGACTCTTTCATGGTATGGGTCACAAACGAACAAACACACACACATACGTATGTATGTTTTAGTTTATAGTTTCGAATATATGTATCACTCGAAAAAAAGTACCCTCATTCTAAGGCATTCGTGTCATTTAAGAAATTAAAACGGAAATGAAATATTATGTAATTTTGTACCGATTGCGAAGAAAGAATCGGTTAAAATTAAAGTGTTAGCCTCATAAGAGCAGCTGGTTGATTAATAAACTCGAGCTCATAAGTATAAGAAATTTTCGTAGGAAAATCTGTAATTCGAAAGTACGTGGATTTCGTCATTGGCATCTCACCTCAATCAAGTTCCTTCTATTTCCTCCCAAAAATAACGTCCGTGCCCTGCTATTTAGGGGATATTTTTATTGATTTTAGTATTCGGATCCCCAATAAAATACCATATTATTTTAAAAGTGGGTTGACAACCCCAGACATAACTACTGCTAAAATGCATTTACTTAAATCTATATCTGATTCATAAAAATAATTATATTTAATATACATAAATACTTTAAAGCTACGATAATAGAAGTAGATTATAATAACAATTATATTATTGAAAGTAAACTTTATTACTATAGCCGTAGCAAAAAATTCAACAAATTGAAAAAATAAAAAGTGGGTAATTAGAATTATTTTTGTACACGCGTTATAGTTGTAGCACGAATGGGTCGGCTCGACCGGGGAAGGACCACGCTCTCACGGAATACCAACGTAAAATAGCAGCTTAATACTGCTGTGTTTCGTATGGTGAGTGTAGAGATCCGGAGACCCTTTTTACTGCAAACGAGGCATTCCATCTTCGTTCTCAGGGGTGACAACGGAACTGCATTTTGATTCTTAATCGAGGATAGATGTAGATGTTTATGGGCCACAGCATCCACTTACCATCAGGTTGACTGTTTGCTCGTTTGTCACCCTTATTACATAAAAAAATGCAATATGTCCAGTATGTCACAAACAGTTTTCATAAACTACTTAACCAGAACTTATTTCATTGTATCAGTTGTCCATAAGAACATACACGCAAAATTTTGTATCTACAACTTATTAAATATTTTTAAGTAAATTTTATAAAATGCAGACTAAAACATTTCAGTTAGCGCCTGGCTCAAGTGTCAGTTGCCGCGGATCTGTTGCATGGGTAGTAGACAGTTAGCCATTTAGTTTCGGTTCGATTCCGTGTAATCTGGCAGATTTCGCTAACAGAGTCTCGCCGACGCCCGCTTGCATATCCGATCGGTACGGTCCGACAATTCACTTCAAAATATATTATATATTTTTCAAATATACCTCACAAAACTCCGAATTTCATTGTTAAGTACTTGCAAAGTTCACATAATAGAATAATGTGATGACTTGCTGAGCACAAAACTTTTTGTAATCACAAACGATCTAAAGTACATGTGCAGTTGTTATCTAAAAGTGGTAGAGCCATGTTGTAGTTATATATATATATATATATATATATATATATATATATATATATATATATATATATATATATATATATATATATGTGTATATAGTCGTAGCACGAGTGGGTCGGCTCAAGCAAGGATGCAAAAAACACGCTCTCACAGATACCAGCGTGAATAGTAGCTAGCCATGTGTCTCGAATTTTACTGGAAACGAGGCATTCCATCTTAGTCCTCACGGGTGACAACGCATCTGCATTTTGATTCGTAATCGTGGATAGATGTAGATGTCTATGGGCCACAGCAACCACTTACCATCAGGTGGACTGTGTGCTCGTTTGTCGCCATATCTTATAAAAAAAACACATCTTGGTAAATATCTCCTGCAGCCCATGGATATCATTTATTTAAAAAAATTACTATCCTTCCTGATGGTAAGTGGCAATGAAGCCCTAGAAAATCGCACTATCTTAGAGTAACTAAAACCCATTCAGTCTTGTCTTGATTAGCATTACGAAAAACGAAGCAAACTGCTTGGTTATTTCCTTAATAAGTTGAATCTAATGTCACCTATAAGGTCAGACAGTGTGATGGGTTGTTTTACGAAACCATGACGATGCGAATCTTAAATTTCCAGATTTAGAATAATATTAATGTCCTCCACACCGAATTTCGGTTACGGCGACCAGTCTTAACCGATAATAGCTTTTCAGGATTTAATCATAGTGCACGAGGCACAGGTGTGAAAACCGCCAACTATCTGACCCTGGCTTGTACTGAATATTTCGTGACAGAAAAAAAAATAACTGATTTTAGCGGCACTCGGAATTTGAAGTTGGAACGTCATGAACAGTAAACGCGTTTATGTCCACTAAACTAACGAGACAGTCATAATCTAAAATGTCCAGTAATCGACGACGCGAGGCGGCTGCTCCTGTGAGTACCAATCAGCCAACCAAGCTTCAGTTATAAGGAATTTTCGCAACAAAAGAGACTTAGGTTTAGTGGCCAATTGCGGACTGATGAAGATGACGATTCTATGAAAATAAAAATAAAACTCAAAGCTCTTTCTTTCTTTGATGATGGATTGTTACGAATGTACATAAGTGAATAAGCAGCGTAAAATAGCAGCTAAAGTTGTGTCTCGTATGGTGAGCGTAGAGTAGAGACCCTTTTTACTGGAAACGAGGCATTCCATCTCAAGATTTTTTAGCCTTGGGGTTGACGACGCATCTGCATTTTGATTCTTAATCGAGGATAAATATAGATGTCTATGGGTCACAGCTTCCACTTACATTCATGTGGACTCTGTGCTCATTTGTAAGGCTTATTCTATAAAAAAAAACGATTCTACTTCTGCTAGTAATAAGAACGTTTTTGGGAGGTTTTAACAGTCGTTTGAAAGAGCAGACGGTCGGTAACGATAGTATCTCAAGGCGCCTAAGCAAACACTATAACTTTAGGTTCACATCACCATCAAACAACCATTATATAAACAATAATTCAGGAACGCGTGGCGTAGGTACTTGGTAGAGCCACGCTGCGGCTATGTCTGTGGCACAAATGGTTCAGCTCGACCCTTTTGTGCTACAAACATGACGTAGCTGGGGAAGGAACACGCTCTCACAGAATACCAGTGTAAAGTAACAGCTTAATACTGCTGTGTTTCGAATACAGAGTGTATGTAACCGAAGACCCTTTTTACTGGATAGGAGGCATTCCATCTTGGTCTTCAGTAGTGACAACGCATCAGCATTTTGATTATCAATCGAAGGAGGATTGATGGATGCAGATGTCTATGGGCGATAAATGTGTGTGTGTGTGTGTGTGTGTGTGTGTGTGTATGTATGGGCCGCAGTATCAGGAGGACTGTGTGCTCGTTAGCACATAAAAGAGCACGTAAGAGCTCATAATGTGCACGATAAAACTTTGACACCAACACCATAATGACTTGATATTTTACCATAAATTAACAACCGTAAATGCTTTCAAACCTAATTGATATCATATTATGACGAAAAAAATTATAAATTGCTTAAAAGAAAACTTTAAGCACGCGTTATTAATGTTCATTTCTCGTGTGGACGGTGTCGTGTGTTTTTGCACGTAAATAATAAAATAAAGCGTATCATAAATTGTTCACTTACATCGTGATTAGATTATTATTAATTATTAATCAGATTATTATTAAAAATAATTGATAACAATATCTATTTGGTATTTTTGATTAGATTTATATATTTTTAGTGATCCTATGAGAGTTAGAGAATTACGTTATTTTTTTTTTCAATAAAATTGTTTTATCATTTTGGGGAAAAATATAGCCTCCCTCCCGGCAATGCTTTCTTACTGTTGCTAAAGTTTTATCACAATTGCTTCAACCATTTCGAAGATTAGCCTTTACCGACAGACAATTTATTAAAAAAAATTAGTTATAGTCCAAATAGCGTGCAGATAGCCGCCTGAGCTGACTAGAAGCCAGTTTATTCACTAGTACGATATATACAGTAGAGATATGTGTGAGAGTATATATAAAATGTTAAACTTAAGTAAAACTTATATGCAATGTGTTGTTAGAGTCCAAGAATCCACTATCCCTTTGTACTTGTGGGTGCCATAAAAGGCGACTATTGAAATGCCAAAAGTCTATAGCTTCCGACTTTACCGTCTTGTACCGTCCTATACTAGATGTAAAACTAGTAGACCGGCCAAGGGGAAAGTGGGATACTGTGATGGCCAGTTTGCCAGACATTTTTTCAGTAATAGGTGAGGCTCACATTCATGGTGTAAAATTTGCGAGGTGATAATGAATAAGGTATATTAACGTTCAAACCTGCGTAAAGTCCGCGTGGAATTAATAACGATTAATTTCATGGGTTCTAATTTTTTGTGCGAAACCATATTTTTTTAAATATAAGTAGGCTTATTTACTTCTTACAACATCAGCTATCTGCCAGTGAAAGTCCCGTTAAAGTCTGTCCAGCTATTTCGACGATCAGCCGGAACGAACAGACATACAGATAGCCAAAAACTTTAACATTTGTGTCTTTGTTATATGTAGGTACCACATATATACTTTTATGTGCTTTTAGTAAAAAGTAGTTGTTTTGACATTATAAATAGAAACTTATATTTTATTCATTTATATAGATTGACATAGATCCTCCATCCCGTAGACTGCCTTAGAGAGGTATTTCATCATAGTCTCCACGCCTGGCAGACGAGTTAACAACCGCTTTTTATTATTTTAAGCTGTTATTAGAAAGACACCGGTAAGTTTTAGTTTCCATTTTTCGCCTGTTATCCATCCATGGAACGATATCCGGTAGTGGGTATTCTAACACGACCATTAGGTACACGTAATATATCGTGTTGTTATCCATATTTTTTTATATCGAAAGCCGAAGGCTTAATAAAAACTGCCCACTTAGTGTTGCCTATCCTATGGAGATACTGATATACATAAATGTAATATATTACAATAGAAAACGGCTTTAAAATTATTAAAGCAACATTGAATAGCGTTTAGAAAAGATAGCATTGAAGAGTAATGCATAGCTTTCATATATTTTGCAACGCCTGCGCTACATGAATTTGTAGCTATATATACCATAGGTAGGAGTAGTACCTATTGCGTTGGAACAGCCTTTGTACTGTTGTCTTAGGTATTTCTGTCAATAATGCAATGTTACGAGCAGAAGTTCGCAGATCATTTCAACCTGCTTAAAAATTTCGTCTTCAATATCAAAGCCTACTCTACCACGTGTAGGTACTACCGCTCTAGCTAAAAACCTCAGCTAGCTTCCGATGCACATTTATAAATATATACTATGTTATATGGAATCGGGCAAAGTAAGTTATTAAGTTGTTGTGTCGAGAAATTCTAAGTAACCGCTCGGAGTCAGAATGTCGGGGATGTTTCACCCCCTTGACTCGGAAAGAAGGTAAAGCCATTGATCCTGTGCCTGATCTCTTTTCATGTCGAATTGCTTTACTATACATCTGCCTGACTGCCTCGTTGGTCTAGTGGTTGTAGTAGTGCGACTGCTGATCATGATGTCCTGGGTTCGAATCCCGGTTCGGGCCAACAATAGTTGCCCGAAGTGAGGAAGTCGGCGGTGTCTCACCCCCGTGCCTCGGAAAGCACGTAAAGTCGTTGGTCCTGCGCCTGATCTCTCTCCGGTCGTGTCGGTTTACTGTCCCATCGGATTATGAGAGTTAGGGAAGAGAGAGTGCACCTGTACTTGCGCATACACTTGGGCACTATAATCCTGTCCTGTGCCGATGGCTAGTCTCCGTTGAGGCAGGCCGCCGTGGTCGAAATTCGGTCTGGAAGTCATTTCATACATAATACTTGTGTATTTGAATAAAAAAATAAAGGATTAAAAACGTTCTTTCTGTGCCGACCGTACATAGCTTCCGCAGTCCCGTTGCGGGCGCTGTCGCGACGTGAATTTGATGTTCTCAATACAACTCGCGCGTACTTCGGTTTAGCTTTTGAAGTATGCCAGATTGTGCGGCGTTCGATATATTTTCCACAGTCATCCATGCCGTATATATCACGCTCTTGATGCCTCGTTTTATTTCGCAGCTACTGTGCGGTGGTGTGACTACGTCGACAGTTTTAAAAATTTTTTTCAGGCGGGAAAACCATTATGTTTGCAATGCTTGTAAACTGTTCCTGGTCGGATCTCAATGTAATGTAATTTTTTACGTGGTAGAGCCATGCTGCAGTTATATTAGTAGTATAGTTGTAGCACGAATGGGTCGGCTCGACCGGAGAAGGACCACGCTCTCACAGAATACCAGCGTAAAATAGTAGCTTAATGCTGCTGTGTTTCGTATGGTGAGTGTAGAGAACCGGAGACCCTTTTTACTGAAATCGAGGCATTCCATCTTAGTCCTCACGGGTGACAACGCATCTGCATTTTGATTCGTAATCGAGGATAGATGTAGATGTCTATGGGCCACAGCAACCACTTACCACCAGGTGGACTGTGTGCTCGTTTGTCACCCTATCCTATAAAAAAAATGTAGGGTTACAAACGAAAGATGCGTTGCTTATAAAATTGTTCTCATCACTATATTATGGTTGTAACGTGAATGGATCGGCTCAACCGGGGAAGGACCACGCTCTCACAGAAAAGCGTAAAATAGCAGCTTAATACTGCTGTGTTTCGTATGGTGAGTGTAGAGAATCGGAGACCCGTTTTACTAAGATCGAGGCATTCCATCTTAGTCATCAGGGGTGACAAAGCATCTGCATTTTGATTCTTAATCGAACGTAGATGTCTACGGGCCACAGCATCCACTTACCATCAGGTGGACTGTGAGCTCGTTTGTCAACGTTATCCTATAAAAAATCAGATGTTCTGTGATTTACAAACACTAAGCAGATATTTTTATAAAATGTTCTAGTTTAAAACTTATAAAAATGTAATTCCTATTTAATTTTTTTACCTGGCAACCCGAAATGGCATCACCTGTTGCAGCTTCATGCATGCGGCGTTTTTTATGTTTAAGATAATCAAAGATCTCTTATTTTATCAATTTTTTGTTTTTAATCTCCCAGAAGTGATCTCCTTCTCCAGAAGTGATGTTGGGTATATTTTGGATAAAATATACCCCGGACAGACAACAGGCAATTTCAATTTTTATTATAATGGTTATTTAATTATGTCTCAATGATGTGCAAGTGATTCTCTTATCTTTAACATATGCGTGATGTATGCATGCATTACGAGATGCGAGACGTCTGATACAGCATCAGTACGTTTTGCTGAGCGTGGCGATTAAGATAAGTCCTTTCTAAAACGAAAGAGTACCATGTCCTGTAAAACGTAAGAGGATGTGTTATCACTACAGACCGGATTGTATGCGACATAGACAGTCCAAAATATGCATGCAAATATGCAAGAAAATTAGCTAAAATATTTTTGAAATCATGTGTATTTCGCTCGATCTCCTAGCTGATATAAGCACTTATTTCGCCCACATATCTGCGAGTATAAAACGCTTGAAACTTATGAATTGATGTTGAATGCATCTACACTAAAATATTTATGTTGCAATAATAAAACAGCAGTATTTTTAAATGCTTTTAATTTTAGAAAGCTATTATTTCTCAACGATAACAATCGTATTTGCGAAAATATCAAATACAAAATATATTTAACAATGAAGTTTACAATTTACCTTTAAAAATTTAAACGACTAAGTACTGTTCTAAATGATCAGTACACAAATTGTGTCTACAATCGCTTAATACACTTTTGTAAGCGAAAAAGGACCATTCTAGGTCCACTAAGGTGATTAGGCAGAATTAAAATTTGTGAGCCACGTTTGGACTTATCGTGTCGGACAAAATTTCACCCGCCTATTTGATGAGGCTATCAAGTTGGCATACGGATTTAAACCCTGGGTTATTGCTCAGTATCTTTTGAAACTTTTCTTTGAGCTTACACGGGAATAGCTCTGGCAACGAGGAGTTCATAAGACGAATTTTCTTCATAAGCTGAATAGATGAATTCAACACCAATCCATGAGTTTCAAGCTTTTAATACCCGCAGGTATTGCTGAAATATGCAACTACCACTAAAAAGGGACACAATATGTAAATGCATATTCAATATGCAAATGCATATAATCCGACCTCTAGCTATCACCCATCTCTGTCAAGCATAATTATCAAAACCACTAAAGTAGTTGCTACGTCACCTACTGCAACAGATAGTGTAGGGCAGCTCTCCACAAGGTGGATGGATGACTTGATGATGTAGGGACTCGATTGATGTCTGTAGCACAAATCATGTTTTGTAGCGATTTGTGGAAGAGGTCCTCATTCGTTATTAATAATAACAATGTCCTCCAGAACGAATTTCGGTCACGGTGGCTAGTCTTTTTTTTAAACGTAATCCCGATACTAGGATTTTCTCCTGTATCGTTTACAAACATAAATTGGACAAACACCCAGACCCGGAACAATTATTTGTAGGCCATACAAATACTTGTTCCGTGCGGGATTCAAACCCGCGGCCCCCAGCGCAGCCACTCATTGCCAGCCATTGCGCCACGGAGCCGTCATTTAGTCTCAACGGAGACTAACCATCGGCGCAGGACAGGATTATAGTGCCCGACTGTATGCTTAAGCACAGGTGCACTCCTTATTTCCTCGCGCTTTCCTGCTACTGAGAAAAACCCAATAACATATTTTTGCCCGACCGGTATTCGAACCGGGGACCCTACGATCAGCAGTAACGCTTACGTCAACTAGACAACGAGGCAGTAGGCATGTAATAAGCAGTTATTGATATTATCATACCTAAGAACACTAAAAGAAAACAAGACGAAGAAGGAATTAGAAACTTAAATCGAGTATAAAAGAAGTAAGGTAAAAGTAACGTTGCATCCAACACCCATATACAGCTCAATGGATGTTGTGATTAATGTCCTCAAAATATCTTATGTTATAGATTCTTCCAGAATATTTTCTATAGAAGATATAAGAGAGAGAAGATATATTTTTCTTTACCGAGAATGTGGTAAATCAGCACTCAAAATCCAATAAAATTTTTCATCGCGTAATCATCTACCACGGCTAAGTAACCGACTGCTATTAAAACGTTATAAATAAGTTTTAACATCATCAAGTAAAATATTACGGATAAATAAAGAACATTATGCGTTTACAATTCCGTTGCGTGCATTATGAGTGTGGTGGAGTGGTTGGACATCATTGTAACACTAGTGCAATGGACACGGAACGTTAATTTCCTTACGCCTTACAAATCGTGACACACGAGGATAGGACAATACGACATTTGTTTTAAATTATTATAGCTTTAGGTTTGTTAATAACAAAACCGATATTTATAACCGAGTTCAAATACTGTTAATGCATGTTCAATAACAGAAACATACGCTTCGAAACGCGTATGTTTTTTTTAAATGCAAATCGAAGTGACAAATTTACACTCCACCTCATGGTAGTGGGTACTGCAGTCTATGGTCACCTCAGACAATTTTAAACAAGGAGGCTATACGTGGATTTTCACTTCTGAGGACTAAAATGAAATGTCTTACTGTTTATAATTGTACTGCCTCACTAGTATGTGGCGCCAGAAATACCTGAGAGGGTTGGTAACCCAGACGGACTGCTTGGCAGAAAAGAAGTTCTACCAGTAATTGGAGGTGTAAATGAAATGTAGGTTTCCTAATTTCTCGGGAACGGCTGCATTAAAAGAATTATTTTTTATCAAATATGTTATACTTAAGGGATGTTCCCATATATTTCAAAGAATAAATTTGTTCATGAGGGTGGAAAAATAGAAGTTGAAGATTTTATTGTAAATATTTGGACGACACTGTAGTTATCAATTTTCGAAGTCGGTTTGTACTTTTTATTAAATGTTAAACGTTTATAAGATTAATTAGAATATTAATTACTTCGCAACCTTCTAGCCTTAATATTTCTATTCTAGCCTTAATTTTCTAGTCTTAATATTTTTATTATAATGGATTTCCGCAAAGTAACGCCTGATTCTATCAATTAGTTTATAAGATTAACCTGGGCTACGTGTGCGTGGACACAGATTATGTTTTCATACTTGTAGAGTAATTTGAAATGTCTCATTGCCCGGAATCATACTAATTCTATTACAAATTCTAAACTTGAAGACAACAGTGGATTCACAGCAAATTTCCATCAGAAATATGGTAGAGAGAAATAATAACAGTATTAAGTAAAGTTATAACCTATATTATATGTCCCGCTACTGGACACAGGCTTCATCTTATTTCAGAAAGGGTTTTGGGGCAAGATAGGGACCAACTCCTGCCCAAATATGTGTCGGCTTCATATACCACCGAAAAATATTTTTCTATACTTTTCAGACATGCGGGTTTCCTCAGGATAATTTCCTTAGCGCATACTACGCAGAACTTGGCAAATCAACATACAAATAATTTCATTGGTGTTGGCGATGATTGGATCCAGGCTGCCCGCGTACTTTAACTTTGAGTTACAACGGCTCATGGGTGATTACAGTAAGTCTACAATAATACGACATTTAGCTATAATGGATTGATTAAGTAGAACGTATGAGAAGATTCAGATAAAAACAAATATTATAAATATCATACGTGGTAGCGCCACGCTGCAGCTATATTATGGTGCTCTCTATTTATATATGGGCTCAACCACGTACTCACAGAATACCAGCATAAAATAACAGCTTAGTACTGCTGTGTTTCGTATAGTGATTGTAGAAAAACCAGGACCCTTATTACTGGAAATGAGATGTTCCATTTCAGTCCTCAAGGGTGACAACGTTTCTGCATTTTGTTTCTTAATTGAAGGCATTCAGTCAATGGACCACAGCATCTACTTACCATCAATTGGACTGTGTGCTCCTTTGTCACCCATGATCTATATAAAAATAAAAAATCATTACTACGCTTTAGGGTAATATTGTGCATTTTGCGTGCAATAATGGCTGACCTTTTAAATTTATTGTTAGTCAATTTATAAAAGGTCAGATAATAATTTTTGACTTCTGCGTCGTTAGCTAAAGCGTTTGACGTTTGGTGCGAGCAATTTGCCGTTTCCTCTTGCGGGAAAGCAACTGTGCTGGTTGGTGTACACTGCCTTTCACCGGACACGTTCGCTACACTGTAATTATTTCCCATTTATAAATGCGGTATAAGATTTAATTTATTACAATATCTTATTATTTATCTTTATAGAATGAATTGGTTGATAGCCTGAGTGCGGCGCCGAAATGAAATGAAAATGAATACAAGCACGGTTTTACATTAGTGATTTAACGATGTACCTCGTTTTACGATTACGATCCTGATTACGATTTTCACTTTGAGAGGAAAAGCTTGTCGACTAAAACCAGCACATTTATAAATCAGAGTATGTAATATTCATTTTAAAACACATAAAAAAAAGAATTTTGAAACAATTTTTAAAAGGTTAATTAAAAACCACTATTGGTATGGCTACAGAGCCGTGGTAGCTCAGATGGTTAGCGCTCGCTGTAAATTTCATAGTACGCTAGCAAACCGGGTTCGATCCCCGCCGGCACCAATGAAATTGTTAATTGCAATTTTAAGTGCTGATTTACCACGTGCTCGGCGGTGAAGGAAAACATCATGAGGAAACCTGCATGTCTGAGGAATAAGAAAAAAAAATATTTCGTAGACATGTGAAGTTCGCCAACACGCATTGGGGCAGCGCGGCGGACACTTTCTAGCCCTAAAACCCTCTCAGAAATGAGGGGAGGCCTGTACCCAGCAGTGGGACGTATATAGGCTGTAACTTTAACTTTTTTTATGTATGGCTACAAACTTTTGTGTGGATCAAATGAACACCGTTCCAACCTAACTTAACCCACAAAAAACGAAATATGTCAAAAATTATCAACATTCATCATCTTCATTACAGACCTCTACAAATCCTCTGCCTCATCCAAGGAATTCCACAAAGCACGATCCTGAACCACCTGCATCAATTGATTTCCTGTATGTCTTACCAGGTCGTCACTTCATCAGTAGGGAGCCGCCCCACTCTTCGCCTAGGCAGCTATGCAAGTCTAGGGAAAGAGACCAGCATCACTACGACATAAAAGATCTATTGCGATCGC
The DNA here is from genome assembly GCA_907164705.1 of Parnassius apollo. Classification (NCBI taxonomy): domain Eukaryota; kingdom Metazoa; phylum Arthropoda; class Insecta; order Lepidoptera; family Papilionidae; genus Parnassius; species Parnassius apollo. Next base: position 720,249 of record CAJQZP010000541.1, read on the forward strand.
TGCTATGGCTATATTTCACTGCTAAGCTCTCTGTTTTCAATGAATAGAAGCAGTTGCTTAGCCGTGAGCAATTTCACTTCTTCTGGGCGGAGTACATAGTTTCCCAGATGAGTGTTACGTTTGCGCATTAAGAGTCCGTAATCAGTTAGGATGTGCAGAGGCATTTCTTCAGTTAGGGAATAGAACCGGCACATCCTTGAGTTGCTTAGTCCTAGGATGGATAAGTGCTTTTTAACACAAAAGTGCCCATTTAGGGCTCTTGAAAGAATGTGCAGTTAATTTTTACTTAATCCCAGGGCTTCTGAAGCACTCGAGATCCTTTCTTTCCCATCGATTGTCAGTTCTTCGAGCTACATGGCCGGCCCATTGCCACTTCAGCTTACTAATCCATTGGGCTATGTTGGTTAATCTACTAGAAGTAGGGATATCCTCCGACCTTGAGCTTCCTCATACAGCCAGCAGTGAAGGACCACGTCTCCGATACATAAGTCATCACTGGCAACACGTACTAGTTGCATAATCTTGATTTCAGGTTTTGAGGTATACCTGACGAGAATCTCATAATCTCCCAAACGCTGCCCAGCCGCGTTAAATCCGTCGATTGGCCTCTCGATCGAAATTGGACTTACCTAGTCGAAATATTTGTTCTTGATAAACATACTCGTCAAAAACTTTGGGCTTAATGCTCCGAACAACTACGGGCATAGGTGTGACATAGATGTTACACATGATCTTTACATTTTCCACGTTCATCTTAAGATCTATCCATTGGGAAGCACTGTTGAGGTCATTGAGCATAGAGCTTAGGTTCTCCAGAAATTCTGCCATAAAAGACTATATCGTCGGCGAATCAAAGGCGAGTGATGTATTCGCCACTGAGTTTAATACCATATTCTTTCTAATCCAGTAGCTTGAAAACATCTCCCAATGCAGCGTTCACCGCACGTTTCGGGGAAATAGCGTCAACCTGTCTTACACTTGTTTGCAGTTGGATAAGTTTCGTACTCTGGTTTTTTACAAGAATAACCATCGTAGCCCTACTGTGCAAACACCTCAATACTACGATATACCGACAGTCAACTTGGCATCACTGAAGGGACTGCAGCAATGCCAAAATTTCAACGGAATCAAAGGTGTTCTCATAATCCATATACGTAAGACAAAGTGGCAGGTCTGATGGAGCGTTGACTTCATTAGACGAGACCTCTCCAACTTAACGTTTAGGTTCAGTGTGCCTCTAACCATCCGGTGATCGCTGCCAGTTTTCACCCTTGCGATCACTGAGACATCACTGAACAGTTACCGTCTTGTCGTCATAATGAAGTCAATCTCATTTTTTTCGAACCATCGGGGCTCGACCAGGTCCACTTCCTGTGGGGCCGCTTCTGTAAGAAAGAGCTCATCATAAAAGTCCCTCTTTTTCCACGAAATCGGCCGGCAGCTGGCTCCTTGTGTTCTGTTGGTCTATCCCGAATTTCCCTACCTTCAGTTCATCATTTAATGTTAATTTTAATATTTTCTTTTCTTTAACTCGTTTACAACAATTTGCCGTTGAATATAAATGTAAATTGTGAATGTTCTTAGTGATAAACATATGCGGGCTAGATGTCTTTATCGGTCTTGAAAAACCGTAAGTACGTAATAAATTTATATAACAAAGAAATGGTAATTAAGGGGCTAAGTGCTCAGTACTCCATAAATTGCGCTGTACGGGAGCAGTCCGGGTTCGTTCCCTTCCGGTACCAAAGTTAATTCCAATTTTATGTGCTGATTTGCCACGTGCCCGGCAGTGAAGGGAAACATCGTAAGATTTCGGCATATTTGAGTAATGAAATATTTCAAGGGAGTCATGTAAACTCCGTCAAAAGTAGTCCGCACCGGAGCCACGCTGCAGATGATCTCTATAATCCTCTCAGGAATGACAGTCGGTTTGTGTCCAGTATTAGACGTATAGTAGCTGTAACTTAACTTTCTATAGTAATAGTTTACATAATAATTATAACATTAATTTTTTATACGTGGTAGAGCTATGCTGCAGTTATATTTGTAGTATAGTTGTAGCACGAATGGGTCGACTCGACCGGGGAAGAACCACGTTCTCACAGAATACCAGCATAAAATAACAGCTTAGTACTGCTGTGTTTCGTATAGTGATTGTAGAAAAACCAGGACCCTTATTACTGGAAATGAGATGTTTCATTTCAGTCCTCAAGGGTGACAACGTATCTGCATTTTGTTTCGTAATTGAAGGCATTCAGAGTCAATGGGCCACAGCATCCACTTACCATCAATTGGACTGTGTGCTCCTTTGTCACCCCATGATCTATATAAAAATAAAAAATCATTACTACGCTTTAGGGTAATATTTTGCATTTTACGTGTAATAATGTCTGACCTTTTAAATTTATTGTTAGTTAATTTATAAAAGGTCAGATAATAATTTTTGACTTCTGCGTCGTTAGCTAAAGCGTTTGACGTTTGGTGCAAGCAATTTGCCGTTTACTCTTGCGGGAAAGCAACTGTGCTGGTTGGTGTACACTGCCTTTCACCGGACACGTTCGCTACACTGTAATTATTTCCCATTTATTAATGCGATATAAGATTTAATTTATTACAATATCTTATTATTTATCTTTATAGAATGAATTGGTTGATAGCCTGAGTGCGGCGCCGAAATGAAATGAAAATGAATACAAGCACGGTTTTACATTAGTGATTTAACGATGTACCTCGTTTTACGATTACGATCCTGATTACGATTTTCACTTTGAGAGGAAAAGCTTGTAGACTAAAACCAGCACATTTATAAATCAGAGTATGTAATATTCATTTTAAAACACATAAAAAAAAGAATTTTGAAACAATTTTTAAAAGGTTAATTAAAAACCACTATGTAGGTATGGCTACAGAGCCGTGGTAGCTCAGATGGTTAGCGCTCGCTGTAAATTTCATAGTACGCTAGCAAACCGGGTTCGATCCCCGCCGGCACCAATGAAATTGTTAATTGCAATTTTAAGTGCTGATTTACCACGTGCTCGGCGGTGAAGGAAAACATCATGAGGAAACCTGCATGTCTGAGGAATAAGAAAAAAAAATATTTCGAAGACATGTGAAGTTCGCCAACACGCATTGGGGCAGCGCGGCGGACACTTTCTAGCCCTAAAACCCTCTCAGAAATGAGGGGAGGCCTGTGCCCAGCAGTGGGACGTATATAGGCTGTAACTTTAACTTTTTTATGTATGGCTACAAACTTATGTGTGGATCAAATGAACACCGTTCCAACCTAACTTAAAAACCTACAAAAAAACGAAATATGTCAAAAATTATCAACATTTTGTTGATATCATCATCTTCATTACAGACCTCTACAAATCCTCTGCCTCATCCAAGGAATTCCACAAAGCACGGTCCTGAACCACCTGCATCAATTGATTTCCTGTATGTCTTACCAGGTCGTCACTTCATCAGTAGGGAGCCGCCCCACTCTTCGCCTACCGGTACGAGGCTGCTACTCGAGAAGCAGCTATGCAAGTCTAGGGAAAGAGACCAGCATCACTACGACATAAAAGATCTATTGCGATCGCTGCTATGGCTATATTTCACTGCTAAGCCCTCTGTTTTCAATGAATAGAAGCAGTTGCTTAGCCGTGAGCAATTTCACTTCTTCTGGGCGGAGTACATAGTTTCCCAGATGAGTGTTACGTTTGCGCATTAAGAGTCCGTAATCAGTTAGGATGTGCAGAGGCATTTCTTCAGTTAGGGAACAGAACCGGCACATCCTTGAGTTGCTTAGTCCTAGGATGGATAAGTGCTTTTTAACACAAAAGTGCCCATTTAGGGCTCTTGAAAGAATGTGCAGTTTATTTTTACTTAATCCCAGGGCTTCTGAAGCACTCGAGAACCTTTCTTTCCCACCGATTGTCAGTTCTTCGAGCTACATGGCCGGCCCATTGCCACTTCAGCTTACTAATCCATTGGGCTATGTTGATTAATCTACTAGAAGTAGGGATATCCTCCGACCTTGAGCTTCCTCATACAGCCAGCAGTGAAGGACCACGTCTCCGATACATAAGTCATCACTAGCAACACGTACTAGTTGCATAATCTTGTTTTCAGGTTTTGAGGTATACCTGACGAGAATCTCATAATCTCCCAAACGCTGCCCAGCGGCGTTGAATCCGTCGATTGGCCTCTCGATCGAAATTGGACTTACCTAGTCGAAATATTTGTTCTTGATAAACATACTCGTCAACAACTTTGGGCTTAATGCTCCGAACAACTACAAGCATAGGTGTGACATAGATGTTACACATGATCTTTGCATTTTCCACGTTCATCTTAAGATCTATCCATTGGGAAGCACTGTTGAGGTCATTGAGCATAGAGCTTAGGTTCTCCAGCAATTCTGCCATAAAAGACTATATCGTCGGCGAATCAAAGGCGAGTGATGTATTCGCCACTGAGTTTAATACCATATTCTTTCTAATCCAGTAGCTTGAAAACATCTCCCAATGCAGCGTTCACCGCACGTTTCGGGGAAATAGCGTCAACCTGTCTTACACTTGTTTGCAGTTGGATAAGTTTCGTACTCTGGTTTTTTACAAGAATAACCATCGTAGCCCTACTGTGCAAACACCTCAATACTACGATATACCGACAGTAAACTTGGCATCACTGAAGGGACTGCAGCAATGCCAAAATTTCAACGGAATCAAAGGTGTTCTCATAATCCATATACGTAAGACAAAGTGGCAGGTCGGACGGAGCGTTGACTTCATTAGACGAGACCTCTCCAACTTAACGTTTAGGTTCAGTGTGCCTCTAACCATCCGGTGATCGCTGCCAGTTTTCACCCTTGCGATCACTGAGACATCACTGAACAGTTACCGTCTTGTCGTCATAATGAAGTCAATCTCATTTTTTTCGAACCATCGGGGCTCGACCAGGTCCACTTCCTGTGGGGCCGCTTCTGTAAGAAAGAGCTCATCATAAAAGTCCCTCTTTTTCCACGAAATCGGCCGGCAGCTGGCTCCTTGTGTTCTGTTGGTCTATCCCGAATTTCCCTACCTTCAGTTCACCATTTAATGTTAATTTTAATATTTTTTTTTCTTTAACTCGTTTACAACAATTTGCCGTTGAATATAAATGTAAATTGTGAACGTTCTTAGTGACAAACATATGCGGGCTAGATGTCTTTATCGGTCTTGAAAAACCGTAAGTACGTAATAAATTTATATAACAAAGAAATGGTAATTAAGGGGCTAAGTGCTCAGTACTCCATAAATTGCGCTGTACGGGAGCAGTCCGGGTTCGTTCCCTTCCGGTACCAAAGTTAATTCCAATTTTATGTGCTGATTTGCCACGTGCCCGGCAGTGAAGGGAAACATCGTAAGAATTTCGGCATATTTGAGTAATGAAATATTTCAAGGGAGTCATGTAAACTCCGCAAAAGTAGTCCGCACTGGAGCCATGCTGCAGATGATTGCTCTATAATCCTCACAGGAATGACAGTCGGTTTGTGTCCAGTATTAGACGTATAGTAGCTGTAACTTAACTTTCTATAGTAATAGTTTATATAATTATAACATTAATTTTTTATACGTGGTAGAGCCATGCTGCAGTTATATTGGTAGTATAGTTGTAGCACGAATGGGTCGACTCGACCGGGGAAGGACCACGCTCTCACAGAATACCAGCGTGAAATAGTAGCTTAATGCTGCTGTGTTTCGTATGTTGAGTGTAGAGAACCGTTGACTCTTTTTTACTGGAAACGAGGCATTCCATCTTAGTCCTCACGGGTGACAACGCTACTTCATTTTGATTCGTAATCGAGGATAGATGTAGATGTCTATGGGCCACAGCAACCACTTACCATCAGGTGGACGGTGTGCACGTTTGTCACCCCCATCCTATAAAAAAGCTGACAGGGTTCTCACTAGCACCCGATACACTGAGCTAGCGGCAAAGTTTGTCATCCAAGAAAACGCAGTGTGGAAACCCACTAATGGTACATCAGAAAAAAAGAAAAGAATAACATGGCCGCCATCACTAAGGATACCGAAAAGCACCCGAAATGTTAAAAATTAAAAACAAATAAAATTTAACGCGATAAAATCCCTAAAACTAGTTTGATTCAATCATTATTTATAATATTATAAACGTTGGTGCATCTATTAGTGATCCGGTAACTTCTAAAGGATTTGACCTATTGAGGTTATATTCATACAAAAGAAGATACCTGTATTTGTTTTGTCGAGAGCCATCCTCTCGATAAGACAAATATAGGTATCTCCTTTTCATATCTATGCTAGAATTCGAAAGAAAGTGCTGTAGCCAAGTTAATAACAGATTCTATATTTACGCACCAGAATGACTGATAATCACAATATATTTTGACAAAGTGCCAAAAAAAAGAATATAATACGCTGAAGTTAAAGTTATTAATATTTTTTTATTTACACTGTTAAAAGTCCAAAATGAATTAGAAGTAAAACTCATCACACCACTTTATTGTTAAACTTAACTAATGGCTTTACCGCTATTTTCTTTGAAGTTAGGCGGTAGCAACGTACGGCAACCAAGATTACTGCTGGATTCAAGTACATTTTCTAATACCTAGAAATCTTAATTACTAGTTAACTACATCTAAATGTATACCCTCACCTGTGACAAATTACTAATTTACAAGCGTAATTTAAACGCTGATAAATTAAACTATTATTTATGATAAAACTAAAAGTTTTTTTTTTTTAAATAAATCTGTAGCGAGAAACAAACTTATAGCCCACGTGATTGAAAATGAAAATGGCTACAGCAGCCTTTGGACACTTGGAAACAACTTCGAATTAAAGGACTACAGTTGGGTTGCTACTTCTTAGGACTAAGTTAAGACTAGCTTTTAGATGATGTGAGACATTAGATCATAGTCCTCAGGGGTGACAACGCATCCCTCGCCTTTTGTTTGAATTTGATTGTAGGTGCTCTTGAACCACAGTAGGTCGACAAAATAAAAAAAAACTTGCTTGTTATACTCGTAAGTTTGGAGTACCTACTCGATTTGAATACGAAATGTAAGTTTTTTTTATAGGAGAGGGCGCAACGAGCATACGGCTCATCTGATGATAAGTGATTACCGCCGCCCATGAACTACTGCGACACCACGGAAATTGCAGATGCGTTGCCGGTCTTTTAAAAAGGAATAGGCTCTTTTCTTGAAGGTGTCTAAGTCGTATCGGTCTGGAAAAATCTCTGGTGGTAGTCGATTACACACGGAAGTTGTGCGAGGAAGAAAACTTCTTTTACACACGGTGTTGGACCGTCAGTCCTCCAGATGGTATGGATGGTATCGCGAGTTTTGTCGCGATGTGCGATGGTGAAATTGTGCGGCTGGAATCAGTCCGAACAATTCCTCAGAGCAATAATGCAAGATCATCGCAAGGTAGATCGCAATCACGATATTACCTTCAATATTTTGTAAATTATAAGCTAGTGTTTGACGTAACCTTATAGTAACATGTTAATGCAGTTGAGAATGTTATATTTAGTCAATTTATCACAATCCTGTATGGTATTGAACCAAAACGCTGCCAATATTAGGTATCCCTAACGAAAAGACCGCAACCCGATATGCATCTATTAACTCTGCTTTTCCTAAAACTATAAGATGGTTTAAAAAATGAATACCTTAAAACCCATAAAAAATAGTTTTATTCTATGTATAACTTAACATAGCCCTTTCAGAAATTAGAGACTTGAAGAGACATATGACCAGCATTAGGAAGTATTTATTTTATTAGGAAGGCAAACAGTGGTTACGCTCAAAAAATAGCCTCTTTTTAAAAAGCCGGAAACGCACCAGCAAAACTTTATAATATAATAACTACGAAGCGACAATAGCCTAATGGCAGGGCGCGGACTGCAAACTCAAAAAGGTCGTGCGTTCGAATCCACCATTCGACTACTGGCGTGAACCACTCGTAACACAAGCAATTTTAGCTTACCACGAGTGGTTAAGGGGGATATTAGTAATGTTTACAGCATTGTTAATATTCTTTTTTTTAAACTAACCTAACAACTAAACCCATTTTAAATATCATCGCATATTTTTTCTTGCATGTATCTTAGTAACAAAAAAAAAATAACGACATAACATTTTGAAATTAATATAGATAGGTACATAGTTAAGATTCCGCAATCAATCAATAATTCGCCATTGTTTTTTGAACAATAATAAGAGTATATAAACCTTACTTCAGTTGCTTCAGTGCGTAATGCACATAAAAATTACTATAATAATATTAATAAGTCCTGACGACTCGTACAATTAGGAAAATAGAACCCTGTCTTTGTAATAAACAAGGGAAAACGTATCGGTTTTCTAAACTATGAAACTGGGGAATTAACGCTATTAAGTCACCTACCTAAAATTGCTCAACGCAAAGGACGTTTCTAGGCTTCGATAACCGATTTAGCCATCAAAGCGGCATGACGCATGGAGTAATGATCAAAATGAACAGGATAATATTATAGCCCATGTAGGGTAATAGGTTACTAAAGTGACGAGGTTTTTGGGGCACGTTATTATTTTAATAGATTATGTATTCTATATTATGTATATTATTATGTATCACGCTGTTTGTCCGCGATGGACTCCTAAACTAAATAACTGGTTTTAATCAAATTTTCACACCGTGTGCAGTTTGGTCCAACTTGAGAGATAGGATAGTTTTTTTTGCCCGTGAGTGACCCACAATTTTTTTGCGAATTTAAGGATTTTTAACAGGACATGACAAAGGGTCGTCGAAAAGGACAGAACAACGTCTGCCTGGTAAGCTAGTAGTATACTATTAATGGATATACACATAGATGTAATGCCCCATCACCTATCTTTTTCTTGTACCTCATCAATTTTTAAAAATCCATAACTGGCCTTGGGCCTATCCCATTGGAAGGGGGACTTAGCCTTATTGTCACGCTTAGCAGAATATTTTAAGTCTGGCGTTAACGAGAAGCTCACACCGCCATCGATCGGAAGCTATAAGATCCTTTAGGTATTTCTCATAGTCACCTCTTACGACACCCATATAACAAAACGGTGCTACGGATTCTTCTCTTTGAAACCAGCGATAGGAAAACCTCCCTCCCCCACTGTAAAACACCTAGATCTATGTCCAGTATAATATAGTTTATATATGGTAGAGCCATGTTGAAGTTATATTAGTAGTATAGTTGTAGAACGAATGGGTCGGCTCGACCGGGGACGGACCACGCTCTCACAGAATACCAGCGTAAAATAGTAACTTAATGCTGCTGTGTTTCGTATGGTGAATGTAGAGAATCCTTTTTACTGGAAACGAGGCATTCCATCTTAGTGCTCACGGGTGACAACGCATCTGCATTGTGATTCGTAATCGAGGATAGATGTAGATGTCTATGGGCCACAGCAACCACTTACCATCAGGTGGACTGTGTGCTCGTTTGTCACCCTATCCTATTAAAAAAACTTAGGCACTGAAAATAATGTTGAACGCCAAATTGTTGCTTTAAACTGAATTCTATGCACGACATATATTTTAAAAGTTCATTCAACGCTGTCTGTAACAAAGGGATATACAAGTTTAAGCTGGGACCGGCCCGGACTTTAATCTAATTACGTTAAAAGGCTCACTTACCGTCTGAGCCGGCGTGTTGTGGAACAATCAGTAACATATTATGCAGGCCTTTTTAGCTAACGTATTTGTGTTCTCTAATTCAATTAATTGGCAGTTTTGATGTTATATTTTAAACAAGTTTTAAACTGAAGCAACACGCATTGATCATGAGTTGTTATGATCCTTGTGAGAGTACTAGGTCGTAGCCATGAAATTATCGTATCAATTCTTAATACGTGTGCAAAGTTTCAGACTATAAAGATGTCCGGAAGTGGACGACAGATTTTACCTCATCACCAAAATTAGATAAACACGTAGGATATAGGTCAATCTATTCATCATCATCATTATTACAGCCCTTCACAAGTCCACTGCTGAACATAGGCCTCCCCCAAGGAATGCCACAAAGCACGGTCCTGAGCCACCTGAATCCATTGACTTACCAGGTCGTAACTCCATCTAGTGGGGGGTTGCCCTACACTACGCCTACCGGTACGAGGCTGCCACTTGAGAACCTTTTCTTATATATTATTATATTATTATTATTTTCTCCCCATCGGTTGTCGGTTCTTCGAGTTATTTGGCCAGCCCACTGCCACTTCAGCTTACTAATCCGTTGGGTTATGTCGGTCACTCTGGTTCTACTGCGGATATCCTCATTTCTTTAGTTTTTCACGCAGAGAAATCCTAAGCATAGCCCTCTACATAGCTCGCTGAGCAACCTTGAGCGTCCTTATACGGATTGAACTCGGCTGGTCAGCTTTCGGGAAATTACGACACATCTTCTTGTCAGGTATACCTCAAATCGGAAAACTAGATTGTACAACCAGTGCGTGTTGCCAGTGATGACTTACGGATCTGAGACGTGGTCCTTCACCGCTTGTTGAAAAAGTATATCGTTTTAGAAATTGGCGCTTGTGTTTTTCAGCAGGCTAAGGTTTAGTTGTAGGTCTCACGATTGACTATAATGATGTTCTAAAAATGAACATACAAAAAGTTCTATATATTTTGAGGGTTCCCTGACAAATTTCGAAAAACTTTCGGGGATTTTTTAAATATCGATAAATTTTAATATATGGGTAAAATCTCTTTGAAGCATCAATTTAAAAGCATAATTCAGAATTAACATTTTTTCAAATAAAGTTTTAAAAACTTTTTAAGTTTATTATTATAATTATCGCCGATTAAAATTTTGAAAAAAATACAGGTAAAAAGATATTACTTAAGAAAAATTAATAGAATTACTTTTTTCCATTTTTATGTATTTTTAAAAAGGGTTCGGGAAAATTTATCAAAAACGGCTATCCCTAATTAGGGAATTAGCAATTGCTACGAAAAACGTAATACGCAATTTAGTTGGGGTGAGGCGGGCGGATGTTTAGTGGCACGAAACGCTGATTGTGCTTAGCATGCACTTAACTGGTGTATTTAAATACAAATATAAAATTAATTAATCGTTTCATAAGTTTTTACTGTAAATAATTAGTAAACAAAAACTATCTAAGTCGGGCTTTCAATTCTCATGATTATTAGTGTTAAATTAACCGTCATTATACCTTACAGCTTATTAAAGTCCATTGCTGAACACAGGCCTCCCCCATAGACTGCCTCATAGGGGGGATATTTGCCACAGTTGCCACGCATGGCAAACGATATTTAGTCGTTATTAGGAAGACGCTGCTGCCCGTCTCCCGGTTTGTTTCCCTGTGTCGCCTGTCGCGGGTCACGACACCCACGGGATAATACGGCGTAGTGGATATTCTTACAACGCTCCTACGCAGTAAATTTACCGTCAGTATTCGATGTCTATAAACATTATTTTAATGTTTTAACTAACCTGTCTTTTTACCTGCTCGTATAGTGCTCTTCCTTACAATAAATATCTAATATATAAAAATTAACGTTTGTTTGTTACTATTGTACGCGCAGAGTCTGCAATACTGTTCATCAGATTGCAGTAAAACTTTGTCAACCTATTGCTTGCACCTGCGCGAAGGTTACAGACAGAGTACAATTATCTTACAGTAAGTGGCACGCGTATAGTGCCACTATTTTTGAAAGTTAAACATCATTCATAATTAAACAATATAACCCTTTCAAATTTAAAAACGATATTTCAATTTCAGTATCGTCTGCGGGAGCAACGCATAAGGTACCAGCCAGTAGAATATAACATTTAACTTATTTTTTAATTATACTAGGACTAAGGACTAATAAAAAGAATACAGTGAACTAGGACTACTTAAAAACACAAGCTCAAATTATCCGATTAGAATGTCGCCTTAATTGTAACAATAAATACTTCATCCCGTTTTTTATACCTTTAGGGCGCAATTTTTGCTCGAAATCAATATGGGGCTCCCACGGCACGGTAAAAATAAAGATATAGATATTTCATTTTACAAATATGGATACAGTCATAGAATACTATAATACCAATAGAACGGGGGAATGGGCGGAGCCCGTGTAGCCACTAAAATGTCACTAACATGTCAATTCACACGTATAACTGTCAACACGAGATGTGTTTTGACGTTAAATCGTTTCCAAATTTCGCACGAAAATTATTTAGAAAATGCCAGATTGCACATTATTTACAAATAAATATGTATTAAAATTTAAACGATTTTTTTTTATGATGATCTTGAACATTAATCAAAAGTCTAAAATGTTTAAATTTACTCAGTCTGTCAACATAGCGAATCGGGTTTGTAGTAGTGATAATACGACGTAATTGCTTATATGTGTACTCGCGGCGACGCCGACCCTCGTACAAAATAAGGTTGACAGCCATTCTATTGTGTATTATAGTATTCTATGGGTACAGTACATGGTAATATAAGTAGTGACTTCAGCCATATTTTACCAATAGGTATGCAAAAAAAGTACAGAATTATGAACTAATTCACTAAACAAATCTACTAAACTATAACAAAAAATAAACAACAACAACCAAAAAAAACACCATATTTAAAAAAAATGTATCACTATAGTCAGTTCAGAATTGGCAAATATACCACATAGCACCTGTATGTAAGTACACAAATCTTACATAGGTACACTCGGATTTAGTATTTTCTCCTTTTTGAAGTCGGATAAAAATAATCTAACCTACTAAGTATTTACCAATATTTTGAGATGTTTACGTTTTTTAATTTGTTTATAACTAAACTCTACTGCTTTAGATTATGTGTCTTGAAATATAATCTCAAAAAAATCTAGGTAGGTACAAGTGTACTGTGTGACTTTCAACAACGAGGATATAACGTTATACTTAATATAACCAACTAAGTCAATGTGCCGATCTTAGTAATCAGGTCTGAAAGCGTAGCTGCATTTTGATTCTTAATCGAGAATAGATACTTACCGTATGGGCTTTAGTAACCACTTACCATCTAGTGGATAATGTACTTGTTTGTCACCCTTCCTTCAATAAAAAATTTTGTACATATTAATTAAGGGGGATATAACGAGTTATTCCCTAAATGCCAATCTCACCTGCACGTGATGCATCCTGCTAATTAATGAAAGCGAGTTGAAACAGAATCAGAAACTTTTTTTTTCAATATAGATTATAAATAATTATTATTGCAAGTCACTTTTTTTAATTAACCCTTCCTGTGAAGAACCGGCAAGAAACCCAGCCGGACAATTTTTTAAATAACAGCTTACAATCATATATGTTACAATTAACAACACTCTGCTTACTAAAAAGTGAGTGCTCTCTGGTGAACACACTGGTGAAAAAACTGGTGATACATATATACTCGTACATAACAGTTAACACAGTCTTCGAGGGGGGGTACGCAGGACTACGGACCTCGATCCCGACACACCTCTCTCGTCGGTTAAAGGTTAAAATAGTTAAATGCTTTCAAATAAACCCATGCCGTAAGTTGCTGTTCTCATCATACTTGTTTGAATAACATTATAAAATCTTATGCAATATCTGTATACAACAAATGCTAACTACTAGTTAAACTTAACATCGCTCTCTGTACTTAGGATTCCACCAAATCCTAAACTGTTAGTTCTCATCATACTTGTTTGAATAACATTATAAAATCTTATGCAATATCTGTATACAACAAATGCTAACTACTAGTTAAACGTTAACATCGCTCTCTGTACTTAGGATTCCACCAAATCCTAAACTGAACGTTTGAATAACATTAATCTGAATATCTGTATAACTTCTTAAATCCCTCTGTACTTATTCCACCAAATCCTAAACTGAGTTCTCATCATACTTGTTTGAATAACATTATAAAATCTTATGCAATATCTGTATACAACAAATGCTAACTACTAGTTAAACGTTAACATCGCTCTCTGTACTTAGGATTCCACCAAATCCTAAACTGTTTATATACCGTCCGTTGTTTCACTAACGTGTCATTGTTAAGTGCAGCGCACAACGCGCACACATTTTCAGACGAGGATGGGTCGTGATAGGTGTAGTGATTCTTCCATCTGAAGTAGCTATTGTATAAAATAGGAGACTGCATCAAACCAGATATGGTGTCAGCCAAGTCTCTGGGAGACATCTTCAGGGCATCTAGATACGTATCCGGAGGTAAGAACCTTGTATAATTTGCGCCACCATATACAATAGGCACTCATGAACATCATGTTTCAGAGCTGTCAGAAGTTTCTCTGTAACATAATCTTCCGCGAATGAATTCTCTAAAGACATGTAAAAGAAATAATCCCGTTCTAACATATCGTCACAACTGTTTTTAGCATATCTAGGGCATTTCAATGGGCCGCAATCGCCATACACGTCTACAGCTAATCCATGTCGTTGCAAATATTTTTGTAAATTTCTTACTAACGCTTTTCTTCCACTCCTACTAGAACAATTTGACACGAACCATGCCGCTGCCTTGCTCTTATTCCCCTTGAACATTACATCTTCTTCAACTGATAGATAACTGTGATACTACGCTCGAAGTTGTCGCTGAGTTTAATATCGAGGAGAAATTGGATTATTACAAAAGTGTATTAACAAAGTCCTCCAAACAGAATTATTGCCACAGCCACCAGCTCCAACGGAGACAAGCCATTTACGCAGAACAGGATTACAATGCCCAAGTGTTTTCGCGAGCACATGTGCACTATCTATTCCCTCACTATCATAGTCCGATGCGACGATAATCTGACACCCGAGAGAGATCAGGCGCAAGACTAGCCTTTACGTTCTTAATGTGGCAAGAGGTTGAAACACTGCCAGCTTTGCTACTGAGAATTCCTTGTCAGGAAAATCTGACAACCCATTTTCCCATGATCTACAGTAGTATTTACAACTATTAGACCTATTAGGCAGTCACTACCTACCTACCTGTAACTTGACATTCGTGTAAGTAACAAGTCGCAGACTTGATCTTTAATTAACCGTTTCCGTTAATGCCTAGTTTGGTAAATAGAGAACGTCGCATAATTAAAGACCTAAATTACTAGGCAATTTCAAGCAAAATAGCTAAGTACAATATCGCCTTACACTTTTAGTTGGAAGGTATATTTAACTTTAGTGGAATTTTGACGAGCCAAACACCATAATAACTCAGTGGCAATGCGATAGTACATATCATCGTCATCATCATTCACATCGTCTTTTATCAGCCTGTCGAAAGTTCGTAGCTAAACATAGGCTTTCCCAATATAGGGAATATTTGCCATAGCCACGCTTGGCTATCGCATTTTTTTAAATTATTTGGAGATGTTTTTAAGAAGATGTTGCTACCCATCCACCAGACGGTATGGGGTACTGGATATTCTTACAACGCCGGGTATTTACCGTGTAGCGGCGGTTACTATACATCATATATAGTATGAGAGATGATTTTTTTCTTCAGTCATACTGCTGCAGGAAATTCACATCAGACTAGGCTGTATGGTATAAGATCTTTGCCTGTCTTAATTGGCTAAGCGTTACAACTAGTCAATTTAGTTTTATATTATATACCCATTATGACTTTTTCCCAGAATGATAGGCCATAAGTTTTATTACCGTGAGTTTGCACTGACGCGATTTTCACAAAAAACATGTTTTAAACACTGTTTTCTGTCAATGTATCAAAAACGTTTGCATAGTCAAAGAACACGTTGTAATGAAATATGATTGACAGTTTATTGTACATTACATATTTTAACTATATTTTATCTTTATAAGTACAGAAACAAAATGTTTGATAACAGATTTGTAGAAGTATTGTCTTGTTGAAAGATAAGTTTGAATATCGTTGAAAATTTTACACAATTTTTGTGAGTGCGAACGCCAACATCAACAAAACATTTTGTGTGATTTATTTTATGCGATTTGTTTCCAAACATTACGTGTCGGATGTTTCTCAGTGCAAAACGTACTGTTAGATCATATACAGTAAATTATTTTATTGATATCTGTACTTGTGATGTAAGTAGACGTTTAATAATTCCATCAACAATTTGCCACAACAACTAGTCAATTTAGTTTTAAATTAGGTAAGATTATTTTTTTTCAGACTTCGATAGGCCATACGCTAGATTAGATCAAACGTAGTATATTATTTTATTAATATCTGTTACAGTGACATAAGTAGACGCTTAATAATTCAATCGACAATTATTTCGCTAATGTCCTGCCTGTGTATAAAAGCCCTTTGCAATCTCACAATCTTATCAAAGTTATGAAAAATTATATACGGTCTAGCGCTGAGCTTTGAACTTGCATTTCTCAGAGGGCTATATAGCACTGGAAAAATTGCCCGAGTAGTTCCAGTACAAATTTGAGATCGACAACATGATAGCCCGATGGTAAGAGAATTCTGTGACCCATCGGCTCCTACTAAATAGTTTCTTAATTTTAAAATCAATTACAGATGCATTATAATCACTCAGCACTACGATGAAGTATCTCTTTACCAATAAAATAGATCTCCGGTTCTATGGACTTTTAACGCTGGTGTTCCATAAGAGTGTAGTCCTTTCTCAGTCCAGACTCGTTCGTGCTGCAGTCGTAGTACGCTGCAGCACTGGCTATAGCCATGGAACGTTTCTCAGAATCTCTTTCTTCATAGTACGCTGCAGCACTGGCTATATCCATGGAACGTTTCTGAGAATCTCTTTCTTCATAGTACGCTGCAGCACTGGCTATAGCCATGGAACGTTTCTCGGAATCTCTTTCTTCATAGTACGCTGCAGCACTGGCTATAGCCATGGAACGTTTCTCAGAATCTCTTTCTTCATAGTACGCTGCAGCACTGGCTATAGCCATGGAACGTTTCTCGGAATCTCTTTTTTCACGTATGCTGCAGCACTGGCTATAGCCATGAAACGTTTCTCAGAATCTCTTTCTTCATAGTACGCTGCAGCACTGGCTATAGCCATGAAACGTTTCTCGGAATCTCTTTCTTCATAGTACGTTACAGCACTGGCTATAGCCATGGAACGTTTCTCGGAATCTCTTTCTTCATAGTACGTTACAGCACTGGCTATAGCCATGGAACGTTTCTCGGAATCTCTTTCTTCATAGTACGTTACAGCACTGGCTATAGCCATGGAACGTTTCTCAGAATGTCTTTCTTCATAGTACGCTGCAGCACTGGCTATAGCCATGGAACGTTTCTCAGAATCTCTTTCTTCATAGTACGCTGCAACACTGGCTATAGCCATGGAACGTTTCTCGGAATCTCTTTCTTCATAGTACGTTACAGCACTGGCTATAGCCATGGAACGTTTCTCGGAATCTCTTTCTTCATAGTACGTTGCAGCACTGGCTATAGCCATGGAACGTTTCTCGGAATCTCTTTCTTCATAGTATGCTGCAGCACTGGCTATAGCCATGGAACATTTCTCAGAATCTCTTTCTTCATAGTACGCTGCAGCACTGGCTATAGCCATGGAACGTTTCTCAGAATGTCTTTCTTCATAGTACGCTGCAGCACTGGCTATAGCCATGGAACGTTTCTCAGAATCTCTTTCTTCATAGTACGCTGCAACACTGGCTATAGCCATGGAACGTTTCTCGGAATCTCTTTCTTCATAGTACGTTGCAGCACTGGCTATAGCCATGGAACGTTTCTCGGAATCTCTTTCTTCATAGTACGTTGCAGCACTGGCTATAGCCATGGAACGTTTCTCAGAATCTCTTTCTTCATAGTACGCTGCAGCACTGGCTATAGCCATGGAACGTTTCTCGGAATCTCTTTCTTCATAGTACGTTGCAGCACTGGCTATAGCCATGGAACGTTTCTCAGAATCTCTTTCTTCATAGTACGCTGCAGCACTGGCTATAGCCATGGAACGTTTCTCAGAATCTCTTTCTTCATAGTACGTTGCAGCACTGGCTATAGCCATGGAACGTTTCTCAGAATCTCTTTCTTCATAGTACGCTGCAGCACTGGCTATAGCCATGGAACGTTTCTCAGAATCTCTTTCTTCATAGTACGCTGCAGCACTGGCTATAGCCATGGAACGTTTCTCAGAATCTCTTTCTTCATAGTACGTTGCAGCACTGGCTATAGCCATGGAACGTTTCTCAGAATCTCTTTCTTCATAGTACGATGCAGCACTGGCTATAGCCATGGAACGTTTCTCAGAATCTCTTTCTTCATAGTACGTTGCAGCACTGGCTATAGCCATGAAACGTTTCTCAGAATCTCTTTCTTCATAGTACGCTGCAGCACTGGCTATAGCCATGGAACGTTTCTCAGAATCTCTTTCTTCATAGTACTGTAGCAGCCAGATTAATCAAACCTAAACGGGAATAAATAATATATACTCCGCTGCTACCATAACGCGGAAGGCGAGAATAAATAAAAAAACATTTTATTTCCTAATTATTCTTGGCTACTGGGATACTGCGGACTGTATATAGATAATTTGACGTTCTTATAAAGAAACAAGAAGCAGCCGCAAATATCATTCAGCGCCACACCGACTTCACACGCCGCTATCGTCACGTATCCGTCGACCAATGGTGAGCCGTTTCTTCAACGCCGCAGTTCGTTTCCTCTTGCTGTTCCGGAGCTGTATTCCACACCGCCGCCGCCCGCCGACTACGCGTGCGCACCGATCTGCATGTCTTATATAGCCCGGTCCAGCGACGTAGCTTCGTGAACAACAAACAAGTCTCACGCCGGGAAACGAAACGTAGATAATTGTATATTTTAAATAGTTTTCATTGGTCATAAAATAAGCAATATAATTGGCTAGGCAAAATATTAATTGTTACCATTGGCAAATCAATAGTGAGCCAGCCATATAAATATCGGCAAGGTTGATGCAAAAGATATTCCATATTCCATTCCGAATCCCATTCGACAGTACCTTCATAAACATAAACAGTAGTTTCATTTCTCCACCTTAAAGAAAACCACTCGGAGTCTGTTAATAGTGGACAGTTCGTCTCCACTATTACAGTGGTGACCCCGTACGAACACCGAGGGGGGAAGATCCGGTACGAACACCAAGAAGGAACACCCTGCGACGTACCACTACTATTGCACGAACACCGCGAAGGAAACCCGTACGAACACCGAGAAGGAAGACTTCAGTTTATATAAAATCAGTGTAATCAAGCCGTCATTATGGAGCAGGAGGCAAACACATATACATCAAATCCGGTAAAGGAACCAGAAATCGCCGGTATATCTCTATCGTTAAGAATACCACCGTTTTGGAGAGACAAACCACGACTTTGGTTCGTCAGTTTTGAAGCCGCAACGAATGGTTTAAAGAAGAGCCAAGCGCAATTAGCACAGATGGTGATAGCCCAACTTGAGAAACAAGACATCGAACAAATTGCGGACCTGTTGTACAACCCACCAGCAGTCGACCAGTATAATTCACTGAAGGATCGGCTGATCTCCGCATATGAAGAATCCGACAGTCGACAGCTACAAAAACTTCTATCAGAAAAAGAACTTGGAGACCAGAAACCCACACAACTCCTACGCAAAATGCGTACTTTGGCGCGAGATAAAGTTCCGGATTCAACACTACGGCTAATGTGGGTAAACCACCTACCACCACATATTCGATCGGTAATAGCAGTCAGCGAAACATTCAGCACGCAGACGAAGCTCGACGAACTGGCACTCCTGGCGGACAAGATGATCGAAAACAGCAGTAGCTCACACATATCGATCATCGAAGGCACTTCAACAAAAGCCAATGATACCCAGTTTCTTCTCGAAGAAATTCGGAAGCTATCATTCGAAGTCGCCGCGCTCAAAGCTTCCCAGCATCATACCTTTTACCAGCAACAGTACAACCAGCGCAATCAGCAACACCGAAGATCACCTTTTCGTCGCAACCGCTCTGCAAGTAGAAGTCGAATAAGCTCAACATCAAGATCCCCTTACTGCTACTATCATCGACGTTTCGGGGTCGAGGCAAGAAAATGCACAGCACCGTGTACATTCAAAAATGAAAATACGAATACGGAAAACTAACTAGTACGCTCGATGCGACGGGATCCAGCGTAACAGCAAAGTCCTACCGTCTTTTCGTCACCGATAAAAAAAGCAAGCTCACTTTCCTTATCGACACCGGAGCAAATATCTCAGTGTTACCGCCGAAGCAAGGACAGAAGTTGAAGCCACTAGATTTTCAACTCTATGCAGCAAACAATACGGTTATTCCTACATATGGAGAAAAAACAATGGAACTTGATTTTAATCTACGCCGACCATTCAAATGGAGATTTATCGTCGCTAAAGTCAGCAAACCAATCATCGGTGCTGATTTTCTTCAACATCACCAGTTGGTCGTCGACATCAAAAATAGAAGAATCATCGACGGGAAAACCAATCTTGCATCTCAGTCTTTTGTACAAGCAACCAATCTGCCCACAATAAGAAGCATAGATGTGCAACAACCGTATCACAAGATCCTCGAAGAATACCCTGGTATCACAAGAATAACTTCAATGAAATTAACACCGAAGAACGACGTTGAGCATTTCATCGACACCAATGGACCACCACTTCATTGTCGTGCACGTCCAATCGCACCACACCTATACGAGCAAGTTCGAAAGGAATTCGAAAACATGATTGAGCAAGGAATATGCCGTCCAAGCAAAAGCCCTTGGTCATCACCACTTCACATTGTACCGAAGAAAAACGGAGAATTACGAGTTTGTGGAGATTACAGAAGACTGAATTCTATTACCACTCCTGACCGCTACCCAATACCGCGAGTCAGGGATTTCACTCATCAACTATCAGACAAGACTATATTCTCCACCATCGATCTCAACCGAGCTTACCAACAAATAAGAGTCCGCGATGAAGACATAGAGAAGACAGCAATAATTACCCCAATGGGATTATTCGAATTCCCAAGAATGATCCCAGGATTAAAGAACGGAGGTCAAACTTTCCAAAGATTCATACACGAAGTACTTCATGGACTGGATTTCGTTTTCGCATTTATTGATGATCTCCTTGTTGCAAGCCCTGATAAAGAAACGCACGAAACCCATCTACGCACCGTGCTACAGCGATTAGAAGACAACGGAATCACAATCAACCCTTCGAAATGCATATTTGGACAGCAAGAAGTTCAATTTCTTGGTTTCACCGTCAGCAAGGAAGGAATAAAACCGCCTGCCGAAAAAGTCAGAGCAATCATCGATTATGCAAAACCTAAAACTATCGAAGAGCTAAGGCGTTTTCTCGGGATGATAAATTTTTACAGAGAACACATACCTAAAGCCGCTGAAATCCAAGCACCACTTCACGCCTACCTTCACAACACGAAGAAAAAAGATAAAACGTCAATCGAATGGAACGATGAAGCCACGAAGGCATTTGAAGCTTGTAAAATTGCGATCCAAAATGCAGCTTTACTCGCTCACCCATCACACGAAGCAACCCTTGCTATCTTCAGCGACGCATCCGATCTCTCAGCAGGAGCAGTTCTCCAACAATACAGCAATGGGAAATGGCAACCACTTGGATATTTTTCGAAGAAGTTCTCCGATACTCAACGTAACTACAGTACATTCGACCGAGAGCTACTCGCTATTTACATGGCTATCAAGCACTTCAGAAAAACGTTCGAGGGTCGAAACCTGATCGTTTTTACCGACCACAAGCCATTAACATATGTACTTCCAAAGAAACCATCACTATCGGAAACACCACGAAGAGCAAGACAACTTATTTTCATAAGTGAATTCACGACCGACATACGTCACATCAGTGGAAAGGACAACATAGTTGCCGACGCACTCAGTCGCGTACCAATCGACAGTGTAACGTGCCCTACATCAATCGACTATCATAAGATCGCCGCAGCACAAGACAGAGATAGTGACAACATAAAACATCTATCGAAGCAAGGTAACTTGTCCATCAAGCAAGTTACAATGCCAATGACGCATCTACCTATATACTGTGAAGCCTCAACGACAACCATGCGACCATACATACCAGAAGAATGTCGTCGCGAAGTCTTCAATGCACTGCACAACATGAGTCATCCAGGTGTTAGAACAACAAGAAAACTCATCACTGAAAAATTCTTTTGGCCTGCAATGCAAGCGGATGTTGGCAACTGGGCGAAGCAATGCATTCAATGCCAAAAATGCAAAGTACAAAGGCATACATCAAGTAGTCTAGCTACATTTCCACCCACGGAGAGATTCGAACACTTGCACGTTGACATCGTTGGACCATTACCTACTTCACCGCAAGGACATCGTTATCTCGTAACAATGATCGACAGAACAACAAGATGGCCAGAAGCAATACCTACCGATGATACTTCAGCCGAATCCGTCGCGAAGATAATTTATGAAAATTGGATTACTCGTTTCGGATCACCTAAAACCATCACAACGGATCAAGGAAGGAATTTCGAAAGCAACCTATTCCTCAAACTTCTTCAAACTATGGGAATACAGAAGACGCGTACAACAGCATACCATCCTCAGTCAAACGGAATAATCGAACGATGGCATCGTACATTAAAGACTGCACTCAAAACTCGTTTATCTCAACATACAAAGTGGATTGATGAGCTACCTACAGTGCTACTCGGACTACGAGCAACACCGCGTGCAGACACTAGTCTTAGCGCCGCTCAGCTAACCTACGGCTGCAGCATAAGGCTGCCGTGTGACTTCTTCAGTTCAGCAGCGTCAAACAAACAAGAAATGGATTACGATTTCGTAACTAAACTTCGAGAATCAATTAACAAAGCCTTATCGTTGAAATGCACCGAAATGCAATCACACAGAAATAATAAATCAGTATTCATTCACCAAGATTTGAAAACATGCAAACAAGTTTTTGTAAGAAACGACGCAATGAAAAAACAATTTCAACCTACCTACGATGGACCGTATAAAGTATTAGAGAGAAATAGCAAGACTTTTAAACTACAAATACCCGGAAGGAAATCTACGATTATATCGATCGACCGACTAAAGCCTGCCTATATTATTAACGAGGATACTGCAGAGGATTCATCATCATCATCAAAACCACCAGCGAGGAAGCTTGAAACTTCATCATCTACATCAACCCAGTTGAAACCTATTTTAAAAACTACGAAATACGGGCGAGTCGTCAAGCCTCCGGTACGCTTTCGCTGGGGGGAGAGTGATGTAGCAGCCAGATTAATCAAACCTAAACGGGAATAAATAATATATACTCCGCTGCTACCATAACGCGGAAGGCGAGAATAAATAAAAAAACATTTTATTTCCTAATTATTCTTGGCTACTGGGATACTGCGGACTGTATATAGATAATTTGACGTTCTTATAAAGAAACAAGAAGCAGCCGCAAATATCATTCAGCGCCACACCGACTTCACACGCCGCTATCGTCACGTATCCGTCGACCAATGGTGAGCCGTTTCTTCAACGCCGCAGTTCGTTTCCTCTTGCTGTTCCGGAGCTGTATTCCACACAGCCGCCGCCCGCCGACTACGCGTGCGCACCGATCTGCATGTCTTATATAGCCCGGTCCAGCGACGTAGCTTCGTGAACAACAAACAAGTCTCACGCCGGGAAACGAAACGTAGATAATTGTATATTTTAAATAGTTTTCATTGGTCATAAAATAAGCAATATAATTGGCTAGGCAAAATATTAATTGTTACCATTGGCAAATCAATAGTGAGCCAGCCATATAAATATCGGCAAGGTTGATGCAAAAGATATTCCATATTCCATTCCGAATCCCATTCGACAGTACCTTCATAAACATAAACAGTAGTTTCATTTCTCCACCTTAAAGAAAACCACTCGGAGTCTGTTAATAGTGGACAGTTCGTCTCCACTATTACAGTACGCTGCAGCACTGGCTATAGCCATAGAACGTTTCTCAGAATCTCTTTCTTCATCAGCAATACTAACGTTAGTTGATTTCAATAAAGTCGGTGGAAGTCTAAGTTTAAGATTTGAGCCGCTGCATGCTCAAATATAATCACTTGATTTCTTCCTTTTCTTCATCATCGTTCCGTAAAATCCCACTGCTGGAACTCTGTCTGATGGAGTATTTGTCTTAATCGTCAAGCTTAGCAGGCGGATTGATGACCAGAGTACCAGACGTTTCGCAACTTTAACTTTGTTTTGTTTGACACCTGGCTTGAAGGAAAGAATTATGTCACCATCTATAAGAAGTCATACGATTTTTCAAACACATCCCATAGTCACGACACTTTCGAGACCAATAGAACCAAAGGGTTAGTACCATAATATATAATATACCAATAAAAAGGTGAAATGGTAGCGATTACTGCGAGACGATGTGGGGTAGTGGATTACACAGCACATATGAATAAATATTTTAGTTTATTCTTTATTTTTTCACGTCAATGCCAAAATGGGGTTAAAAACTATGTTTGTTAAAAAGTCGCCGGGTACCTAAGCGGTGAGCTAAACTCACTACATAGCTGAGTCTCAGGCCAGTTTGTGTCATTACTTTTATGTTACTTAAGTATGTTTCTAAGTTAAGTTTGTGATGATTTTTATTTGTACATTTTTAATAACCGTGTGTGAACAGAGACAAATAAAAAGCTTTATTATTAATAATATTATACTTTTACACCGCCACTGCGCGGTTCGATAATGGCGACGGATAGATTTTTGCCCGGTAGTACTTACCGATTTTGAGAGATACTTGTTTTTATGTTGGAAAAATAATATATAATATGTATGGGGGCTTAAAAAATTTAAACGGGTGCTATATGTTTTGATTTATTTCTGCCGATTACATAGGGCACACTGAAAGTTAGGAGTGCATAGTCGCTTTTAAATGTTCGATTGTTTTGTTTTTTAAGTTTATGAAACTCTCTACACTGCCAGCACGTGGCGATTTCTTACATTAATATCATCCAATAGCAACACCACTGTTTCTACCTGGTGACAAGATTCAACAACTTTTTATTGAAGAAACGTGTGACCACTAATGCACCTGATCATTGTTACGTTGCGGTTTGAGATGGCGATCACGAACTATTCCTGTTACGCCTGCTCTATACGTCTCCGTAATTATCTACTTACATTAATATTTTATTAATGTAAGTAGATAATTTTAATGATACTTTATTTTAATAGTAGATCTTTATACGTGGTAGAGCCATACTGCAGTTATATTATGATTGTAGCACAAATAGGTCGGCTCGACCGGGGCAGGACCACGTTCTCACAAAATACCAGCGGGCCTTAAGTCCGCCTATACATCATATTGTATGAAGATTAAATAAATAAATAATTTTAAAATAGCAGCTTAATGTTGCTGTGTTTCGTATGGTGAGTGTAGAGAACTGGAGACCCTTTTTACTCGAAACAAGGCCTTTCATCTTAGCCCTCAAGGGTAACAACGCATCTGCATTTTGATTCTTAATCGACGATAAATGTCTACGGGCTACAGCGTACCCTCACCATCCGGTGGACTGTGTGCTCGTTTATCACCCTGAAACTATAAAAAAGTATCGCTTGTTTAACTAAAGAAATATCTCTGTACTTATCTTTTTCTATAGCTATTTAGAAAAGAAAGGGAGAGCAACTTTAAGCATTACTAATTAAAATTATCAATTAAAATTAGTAAAAATACTAGATTAAAGCGACAGTGGCATGACAGGGTGCGGACCGTGAACACAAAGGTCATGGGTACAATTCGACTACTGTCGTGAAACATTTCTAAGAGAAGCATTTTAAGCGTATCAGGAGTGGTAAAAGAGGATATTAGTAAAGTTAATAGTGTTGTTAGTATTTATGAGTAAAAACAAATTACGTTGATTTCTATGAGTAAAGTTGTTAATATTTTCAATTATTTTAGGTGTAGAATACATACGAATTCAGGTTAATCTCACTTTTTAACTATAGATGTTCGTGTAAACTGCACTCGGCGCGAATTTCGCCGAAAGCATTCTGTGATGTCAAACAATGGCTCGAGTGTCCTTCCCCGGAGCGAGCGCGGAAATTTTTGTTATCTTTTCGTGTTCCCCGAATGGATTTTAAATTGAGAACACGAATGTAGGGCCGCTAAGATGACGCATCGTAAGTCGGTCAAATAATAGTTTTTTAAAATGTCAAGTTGTTAGACGTCGGATTTTATCCGTTTATTTCATACCCTGAAGAGAGGTATTCGTCTAAGTAACCAAGCTGGCAGCAGGAGCAGCAGCGGCGAGTTCTCAATAACAACTAGAAAATGCGGTTGCCAAACCGGATGCCAGCGTGGCAACTGTGCCAAAAATATCCTAAATATGAGGCAATCTATGGATAAGCCTCTGTTCAACAGTGGAATTCGACATGAACCACGCTTACCAAGTGGGTTGGTTAATAATTTGTACAAAAGATGCGAGCTAGCGACATATCGAACAAAGACAGGGTTCTTCACTGATTGAACGCCACAAGGAAACTTAAAGTCACTCTTCAATATAATAATAATAATAATAATAATATTCCACAACTATCACACAACGCCATCTAGTCCCAAGCTAAGCAGAGCTTGTGTTATGGGTACTAGACAACTGATAAACATACTTATATATTTTTAAATACATAAATATTATAGATAAATTACACCCAGACACAGAACAAATGATCGTGCTCATCACACAAACATTTGTCCTGGGTGGGATTCGAACCCACGACCTCCGGCTTAGCAGTCAGGGTCACTAACCACTAGACCAACAGGCCTGTCAAAATATATTTATGCTAATACTAAGTTCAGCTTGACAGTTTTTTTTTTTGATACAATATCATGCTCTTCTTTCTATTGTTTTACTTTAAAGCTAATTAATTGGAGTTTATCATATTGTATAGCAATCCCCTTCAAAACTGAATATAACAAGTACCCGTGGTAGCTCAGGGGCTAAGAAAATATCAGAAGATTATCTACACACAAACAATTAATTTGTGCATAAAGAATTAGAAAAATTAAAAGCAAAGAATCTAATAGGCTTTTTATTATAAAATAAAGACGAATGATAAAGAATGAACGAGCACACAGTCCACCTGATGGTAAGTGGTTGCTGCGGCCCATAGACATCTACATCTATCCTCGATTGAATCATCAAAATGCAGATGCGTTGTCACTCCTGAGGACGCATATGGAATGCCTCGTATCCAGTAAAAAGGGTCTCCGGTTCTCTACACTCACCGCACGAAACAGAGCAGCATTAAGCTGCTATTTTACGCTCGTATTACCTGTGTTTTAATGTTCAGCAATGGAACCATGAAAGGCTGCAATGATGATGGGAATTAGCCAAGTAATTTTCTACAGTCATAAAAGCTAATAGAAAACTATAAAATAATAAATAGAATCAAGCGTTACTTCGCGGAAATCTATTATATATTAAAAGTGCTCAAAATTTATAAACTAAGATTGACCGCCGCGGTAAGACTGACCGCCAGTCAGTCACCGCAGAGTTTATTTCACGGCAATTCCGATTTTTCTTTTTTGATTTGGAGGCGAAATACGTGACGTATTTTATCAACGTTGGTGTTCGACGCTCTTCTAGTGTTGTGGTGTCGGAATTAGTGGTGACGAGGATAGTGCACGCAATTGAGGAAGCGCGGGGGATGCTCTTTAAACTAGGTAAGACACATCATTTTATATACTGGAATCTTAGCTTAGAGCTACTTAATTTTTAACATTTTAACTATAAAATATTTGAACATCACATATCTCTTTCGTTGTCATAGGACTTAACGTTAATCAATCATAACATACATGCATACATAAACACTCACGCCTGTCACCCAGATGGGTAGGCAGAGACTACAGACTTTCACTTGGCACGATCCTGACATACCTTTCTCGTCTACTTCACATCCATATACTTATGCATACATGCTCGTCGGTTAAGGGTACTCTTAATTTGGCTCATTTTCAATATATCACCAATTTTATCGAGAAACTAAACAAAAAAACCGTTCAGTTCTACAACATAAATTTGCTTTGTCACTCTTTCCTGATTCATTCTTTCTACATGAGCAAACCACCAAAGTCACATCATCATCACAACATCATCTTGCAAACCACACTCTTCTCTTATCACACAATTTCTCACCCTGTAATCAATCACATACAACAGACGGTCTTACCGCTTTAAAAGCGATTTATTCCAGACAACATTTGTTTAGCAAAGAATTGTAGTTTACAGAGAATTGCAAATAAGGAAGGTGTACATAAATTTGAAAATTAAGTTAAAAGAAATTATAAATATATAAATACACACAAGATGATGACAGTTGAGGATAGGTAGGATAGACGCAATTAGGGACGGGAATTATGATGGGAAATATTATAGTTCCAAGTAATAAGTTTTGAGTAGATTTTTGAAGAAAAAAAGGGACTGAGTACGCCGATTATATAAAGGCAAGGAGTTCCACAAGCGTACAGCTGTAAATGGTTGAAATGGTGGAAATGGTTTATCGAAGAAAGAGGCGAATATGCTGGAATACAAAGCTAATAATTGTTAGTAGAACGTAGATAACGATCATGGGAGGAGTTAATATACTAGTTATATTACACGATTTTGTGTTTTTGCCCCTGTACTCCTCCTAGTTTTAGTTTTATATCAATATTTATCTTTATAGGGTGGAAAAGCTTAAGGTGATCAGATTACCCTCACGTACTTTATTATAATCAATATATATATAGCAAGGGATGTGAATGCCATTGAGGAAAATAGGTGGTTTGTGAGAATAGTCAACCCTAGCAACTAATCTCGAACTACTAACAACCTATTGCTTGAGTTTTAGTGGGATTAATAGATAATCCAGATTTACCAGTCCAAAACTTAAGCCGGATCAGCGTTCGTTGTATCAATAAATAGCTTTCGGTAAATCATCCAGAGTAGATTGACGTAACGTTAATTTTATTCATAATTTACAAACATAAAATATAATAAATAATTTAATATTAGCGCTGAGGATTGTAGAAAATTAACTTGGCTAACCCCGCTGGTTGGTTGGATGGCCTTTCTACCGGTAGCAATAACGAATAAGTTCCTGATGGAAAGGTAGAAGAAGAAAAAGTCTGTCAATAGTTGTTTTCTGGCTGTAGGAAGTTAAAGAGAATTTATTTTATAACAAAAGAGATAACGACAATTTTACGTATACCTTTAAGTTATAAATGCAATGAAATAATCATCAAAGAGTTAAAATTAACGAAAAAGTTGATAGATAAACTAATGAATAGAATCAGGCATTAGTTACTGGACAACGAGGACGCTGACAGTTAGCAGTCAGCAAATCAAAGTCTATTGCATTTGATGATTCCACGTTTAGAGGTGTAACACGTGTCTAGTATGGACGGTGGTGTGTCTTCCCTAGTGTAGTGGGGTTGGGAGCAGGTGGGGGGGGGGGGGGTAGGTGCTCTTCAAACTTGGTAAGGCATAACATTTTTTTATTTTATTTTTACGCGGATTTTAGCTAATAATTCTTTAATATCTTCGCTATTCTTATCGTTTCTTTCCTTTTTTTAGTTTTTTTGTTTGTCGCTGACACTGCACAAGTATGAACTTTTTGATCAGATTATACATTATACGTAAACAAAACATATTGACTTTCCGATCAGCGCAGTGTTTAACACGAATCATGCAAGCGATCCGACGCAAAATGATTTAATATTCATCGGACCAGCCTCCACGTAACCAGCGAAGGAATGCGTTGAAGGACAGTTGCGTAAGCGGTTGACATTGTAGCTGCCAAGGCGTCGTCGTACCTACTGCCTTTTCGGCTCAACAACTATTTGATAAAAGAAAAAGAAAAAAAAAACAAAACAATACAACTGGCAATTTTTTTATTTTTATTTCTTATTTGCATGACAGTCAATCTTATATCACATCTAATTTTTAACTTATAATTTTCACAAAGTACATACTTTATATAACTTTAATACATTTCAGTGTTACCTTCGGTTTGATTTTTTATAAAATAAAAATCGTATAAAATGCGCAGGCGTATGTAGGTAGGTTTTCTGACTTTATCGCTGTAAAGATTCCTGGCTAAACGAAGCGACTACTTGTACGAGGTAATAGATAACAAAGGGATGCGTAAACCCGGGCTCACTATAGTCGATCTCAATAATATATGTCTCATTTTTCATATGCCCCATAGCATAATGGAGTAACTATCCGTGGAAGGTGGCTAGCAGAAAATGAACGTGTTAAGATGAAAAAGTGACGCCATAGAAGTGACTTAGGAGAGTCCAGAACTGGACCGCCAGCTGTTAATGATGATCTTTGAAATTGTTATAAAATTAATAATCTGTACTCATTTGTACTGAAAAGTGGTGTGGATAAAGGAGTGGATTCTCGCGGCCGTTTCTATAATGTTTAAAATGGGCTAAACTTAGAAGCAATAAATTTTGTTTTTTACTTTGTAATAAATATAATACGACAATGACAATGACATTTATTATCATTGTCGTATTATACCAAACAAACAATAAGTAAACCCATTGTCCAATAAAATTCTTTCGATAATGTTAAGACCTAAATCATTACAAACAATTTAAATAAAAGTTCAATGACATGTTAACAAAACAAGTGCAAAAATGGCCGGCCGTGCACTTTCTAAAGTTACAGACATATGATCTTCACACGAACGTAGCCGCAAAAAGTGCGATATAGCACCAAAAAATAAAAAACAAGTCGCCAAGAAACTATACTTAGATTAAACTCTTCGCAAAACCGGCTGCTATTAAAAAAGAGAAGACTATTTGGGGAATACATTCAGAGCAACATTGAAAAACATAAGCGTTTCTCTTAGTGTTTGATGAAAGATGACCATTTGATTCCAGTTGAATAAAACTAAATCTACGGATTTTATCGCGTTTCTTTAACTACTTTTACTTATTTTTAGTTCCCGACGTTTCGGGTGCTTTACAGCAACCATGGTCACGGGGGGGGACTGAGATGTTTGCCGTCCCAATGTCATAGTTAGTCCGGCTACCTTCAGTTTTTGAATATTAATTTTTGGTCCGATTTACGCAAAATTAATATTCAAAAACTGAAGGTAGCCGGACTAACTATGACATTGGGACGTCAAACATCTCAGTCCCCCCCGTGACCATGGTTGCTGTAAAGCACCCGAAACGTCGAGAACTAAAAATAAGTAAAAGTAGTTAAATAAACGCGATAAAATCCGTAAATTTAGTTTTATTCAATGTGTAGTGTTCGCGTAAATTTAAGAAATCATCATTTGATTCCAGTTTTTTTTTTAAATGAATCTAGTGATTATTAGTAGACTCGCTACTGAAGTCAAACGTGTTGCATATATCTTATGCAGAAATAGGTAATTATTTATTATTTCAGAACAGGTATGAACAATAACCAATTATTTTCCACTTTTCTCTTTATTATTTAATTCCGACAATAAAACAAAGATTAAAGAGAAGGACAGCTATTAACAAGTCATAATTATACATTTAAAAAAGTTTATTTAGTACGCATTTCAAATGACAAACGAGGATGGCCGTAATGGAGAAAATATAAATATAAGGAAATATGAATATCTGCAGTAACTGACATAGGCCATCGGATCAGTAAACTGTAGTGGCAATAGACCAGCCATATATCTCGAAGAACCGACAACCTACGGGGAAGAGATGTACTTGTGTAGCAACGCGTTCCACAACATTGAGTGGTGACCTGATAAAACACGCAGGTAGTTAATGGATGCGGGTGGCACAGGACCTTCTTTTGTGGCATTCTTTGGAAAGGCCTATGTTCAGCAGTGGACTTGTGAAGACCTGTAAAATGATGTTCATGAAACGATGTAACAGACCACCAGCAAGTGTCTAATGAAGCCCTTAGAAACTTGTATCCAACTTGAAAGAAAAATTTCCACAGATACCTTGCACCCTTGTGGACTAAAACAAATCAAACAAATTCAAACAAAGGCGATCCCAGAAGCATCAGCAGCTGAAAGAGAACAGAACCAACCTAGATATATTCGTAAGCAGAACAAGAGCCCCATAGTCTATTGTAACATTGACTTATAAAATAAATCTCTCCACAGCATTGGTCTTTCTTGTTCTAAGAAAGATTTACCTTAATCGTCATCCACACCCTGCTTCCCTTCGTTGTTCTTATTAATTTACGTTTGGCGTTCTAAACGAGATGGTTGGATGGTGCAGAAAGCTTATAGGCATGACCGCAGCGGTCAGTTGCTGTAGAGTCTACATCACCATCACCTGAAGATGCCTCGTGTAGAGGCGAAACACATGTCGTATTATCGTCGAAGTTGTGTCTTTCCTAGAATAGTGGTGCTGGGATTAGTGGTGACGGGATTAGTGCACGCAATTGAGGGAGGGCGGGCGGTGCTCTTCATACTAGGTAAGACACATCATATTATTTAATTTAGCGGACGGTTGCAGAATAACTAGTATTAATATCTTTATTATAATGGATTTCCGCAAAATTACGAGTGATTCTATTAATTATTTTATTTTTTATTTTATCAGCTCCCAGAACGGATAATAACTTACTTTTTTGTATCTCACAACTTCCGTTTCCTTTATTTAAAAGTTCGTATTTTTGTTGTATCTATTTAATGTGAATTTCGTAGTAATAAAAAGTTACCTTTGATGCCAAACGTTTTTTTAAGTGTAGATGGGAGATGCAGCATTTTAGCGGCACAGTTTCGTATTGTGTTCCATAATCGCAAGTGATAAGAGTGCATTGTTGTAAAATAGGTTTCGATTTTCGACGTTTCTTGTACGTGACCGATGGATTTTCATAACTGATTACTTTCGTTTGTAAACGAAATAAAATTGATTGAATTGTAAATTAACTAAATTACAATTATTTCAACAAACTTTTTAACCGATTTCCAAAATCGAAAAGGTTCTACATTCGACGCGTATATTTTTTATGAATTTTCACCGATTTCTCTGATACGGCTGAACCCATATTAGTTACTCTTTTTTTAATAAATAGATTATATTTCACAGGTATATATATATATATATATATATATATATATATATATATATATATATATACATTTAAATACAAAATTTACACCAATGGGTGAGGAAAACTAAGGATTTGTATGTTTCGCAGTAGTAATAATACTTTATTTTCACCACTTGCATAACTATCACATTTATAAATAACTATTCTATGATCTATACCTAGTTCACAAAGAATGATGGAACATCTGTGTCTGAACTAGATAAATACATATCTGTATTTCAGACCACAGTGCTCTTCCCTATTACATATTAACAGACTAACATAAGTATAACTTAAATAGAAGGTATACAACGGATAAAATGTGAATCTAAAACATAACAAAATGTTTTTTTATTATAAAGAAAAATGGTATAATGTGTATTAATATGTATTAATACACATTATACCATTTTTCTTTATACTGTAAGTAAATAATTTCTTTATAATTCAACATATTGTGTATAATACGTTGAATGCATGTGTGTAAGAGGGTGTGTATGTTATATTATCTAGTATATGCAGCAGTGGTCAGCCGATTGGGATGGGATGCGGTCTTTCTTTGCATCCTACCATTGGGGGCGGGTTTGCTTCTCGCCGGATGATCCCAACGTTGTTGCGGATTCTGTTACTGATGTGGTACTTCAGAGTATGGAACTTTTTATTCCTTCCTCTGTGGTGCCCATTGGAGGCAAATCTCAGCCATGGTTTGGTCGCTCCTGTAAAATAGCATCATGCTATAAGCAGGAGTGCTACCGAGCCTGGGCTGACGCATCAGCGTCCAGGGATGTAAACACCAGCGCTCTAAAAAAGAAGTATAATTCCGCCTCTAGGTCCCTCAAAAGAGTCATTGCCAAGGCAAAGTCAGAGCACATAGGCAGAATTGGCGAGAGACTAGTTCGTCTTCCTTCTGGAACCCGTGCATTCTGGTCTCTCGCCAAGGCTGTCCAGGGGAATTTCTGTCAGCCATCTGTTCCATCTCTGCACAGGGAGGACGACTCACTGGGCCACACCGCAAAGGAGAAAGCCGATCTTCTAGGCTCTTTCTTTGCGTCTAACTCGACTCTCGATGACGGGGGGAGTACGCCGCCGACCATCCCGCGGTGTGAGTACTCCATGCCAGAAGTGTAGTTCACTCAGCGCTCGGTACGCAAAGCACTCCTCTCCCTGGACATCCATAAGTCGAGTGGGCCTGATGGAATCCCCCAATTGTGCTGAGGACGTGTGCTCCAGAGTTGGCACCGGTTTTAACGCGTCTTTTCCGGTACTCCTACTCCCTAGGCGTAGTCCCAAAATCATGGAAGACGGCTTTCGTCCACCCGATCCCTAAAAAAGGCGACCGCTCAGACCCGTCCAACTACCGGCCTATCGCCATCACCTCCTTGTTCTCCAAAACAATGGAGTCCATTGTAAACTGCCAGCTCATGAGGTACCTTGAGGATCACCAGCTGATTAGTGACCGCCAATACGGTTTTCGCCGTGGTAGATCAGCTGGTGATCTTCTGGTCTACCTAACTCACAAATGGGCGGAGGCAGTAGAGTCCAAGGGGGAGGCATTGGCCGTTAGTTTGGACATTGCGAAGGCCTTCGATCGGGTTTGGCACAAAGCGCTTCTTTCGAAGCTCCCTTCCTATGGGCTTCCCGAGAAATGGTGCGATTGGATCACCAGTTTTCTTGCAGATCGGAGTATCAAGGTCGTTGTAGACGGTGCAAGCTCCGATTGCAAGCTTATTAATGCTGGTGTTCCACAGGGCTGCGTGCTATCGCCAACGCTGTTTCTTCTGCATATCAATGATATGTTGCAAACCCGTAGCATTCATTGCTATGCAGATGACAGCACTGGTGATGCTCTTTATACCGGCCGAGCCAATATTTCTCGGGAAAACGTCTCTGAGTGCCGGGACAAACTTATGTCTGAAGTTGAGTCTCTGCTGGACAGAGTCTCGGATTGGGGGCGACTAAATCTAGTCCAGTTTAACCCCCAGAAGACACAAGTATGCGCGTTAACCGCTAAAAAGAACCCCTTTGTCGTATCCCCTCAGTTTCAAGGCATTCCCCTTGTTGCCTCAGCCAGTATCGGAATCCTCGGCGTCGACATATCGAGTGACGTGCAGTTTCGTGGTCACTTGGAAGGGAAGGCCAAATTGGCCTCTAAAAAAGCTTGGCGTGCTCAGCAGAGCGAGACAGTATATCATGACGGCACACCGCCTGCAACTTTACAAGGCGCAGGTTCGGCCGCTCATGGAATACTGTTCCCATCTCTGGGCTGGGGCTCCCCAGTACCAGCTCCTTCCACTTGACCGCATCCAGCGCAGAGCGGCTCGAATCGTCGACGACCGAGTGCTTTCCGATCGGCTCGATTCACTGGCGCTGCGAAGAGATGTTGCATCTCTTTGCGTATTTTATCGCATCTATCACGGGGAGTGCTCTGAGGAATTGTTCGGATTAATCCCAGCCGCCAAATTTCGTGAACGCACTACACGGCAAACGTCCCGATACCATCCACACCATCTGGATGCTTGGCGGTCCACCACTGTACGTTTCAAAAGGAGTTTTCTTCCACGTACAACCTCTCTGTGGAATAATTTACCACCGGTGATTTTTCCGGACCGATACGACCTGGGGACCTTCAAGAAAAGAGCTTACTCCTTTCTAAAGGGCCGGCAACGCACCTGCAACTCCCCTGGTGTTGCGGTTGATCATGGGCGGTGGTAGTCACTTGACATCAGGTGAGCCACATGCTCGTTTGCCCCCTCTTCTATAAAAAAAAAGTGGACTTTTATAGACTATAATGGAATGGTGTCTAGTGTTTGTAAACGCGGCTGCAGATCTCAAGGACCCGTGTTGAAATTCCGGATCGGGCCTGAAATGAGTTTTTCTGTTAAAAAATTTTTAGAATCAGCCGGGAGTCTGTATTTCACTGCCGTGATGTTAGTCCTGCGCCTGATTTCTCTTAAGTCGGATTACTATCCCATCGGATTATGAAAGTGAGAGATAGGGAGTGCACCTGTGCACACGCATACCTACACTCGGAAACTTTTATTCACTATACTTTCTTGAAATATGATACGTTAACATTTGATGGTTAATGTATAATTACGATAAATAATGTAGTACGTGAGGTTAATATGGTCATCCGGTTAATGTGGTCAATTTCTTGGTGATGATGGCTATTATCCTGTCCAGCGCAGATGTCTTGTCTCTGTGGGGGCTGCACGCTATAAATAAAATTCGTCTTGCCCTCCAAGTCTACTATGATCATGATAATGTCCTCCAGACCGAATTTCGGCCACGGCGGCCTGCTTCAGCAGAGGCTAGCCATCGGCGCAGGACAGGATTATAGTGCCCAAGTGTATGCGCAAGCACAGGCGCACTCTCTACTCCCTCACTCTCATAATCCGTTGGGACGGTAAACCGACACGACCGGAGAGAGATCAGGCGCAGGACCAACGGGCAACTACTGAGAACTTCTTGGCGGGAAAATCAATAATTAGTTTTTTTTTTTTTGGCCCGACCCATTTTTTTTTTGGATTCGAACACAGGACCTCATGATCAGCAATCGTACTACTACAACCACAAGACCAACGAGGCAGTCATGATATTAGAAATGCAAACGATCTTAACAATGTCCTTAACTTAGAAATCCGTTGTCATTTATACAATGAGTATGAAAGAAACTGAGAGACAATTACACCCGAAAAATATAAACATGTTACTCTCTGAGGAGTCGTGTTAAATATACTATGTTCATAAAATATAATATCAATTGCCTATGCTGTGACAACAATGCGTCAATTCGTGACTGTGACCAGCCTAGCGCACCAACCAATCAAAAGGCGAAGTACAACGACCTAAGAAAAAACGCCTATTACCCGACTGGATACAAAGCTAGCCTCTTATTAAACTGCAATAATAGCGAATTGAACGCATCCGTGAGAACAACGCATGCGCGAACGCATAGTTAAGTAACAGCCAGGCATCGGAAAAACATCGAGAGACGGTGAATTCAATGTAAAGATCAAGACCTTTTATTACGGCCAGCGTAAGAAAATGACAACCGTCTACGCGCCATTTACGTTACGTCCAAATTAGACTGATCTAAAATTAATCAAATAGCAACCTTAAAACTAACAAGTAAAACAGTTTGAAACTTCAAGCTGCGCTGGTTTGTTTTAGAGCTGTTGGAAATGTCAAACCTTAACCTCAAAACCGTGACGCTTACGACCACCATTTTAACTACGTTCGCGGGTATTCGGCCACGATCGGAACAGCTCGGAGTACAATTTTATCTTGACCTCTCGAGCGGTTAACTAATTCGATGTAATTCGTTCTAGCACGAGTATACGAAATGCCAAATTAAACTGGTTATTGTAGTCAAATAGGGTGCCATTGACAAGATAAGGCGCCTTGTATCATGAAATATCAGATGGTTTGCTGTGTGTTTTATATGATACCTTGTATTGAAGTTAGGTTGGCGAATTTATCTACGTTTAGATTTTAGTGTCTTCATCTGAATGCAATTTAGTAAATTCTTTATAATTTATAAATATTTTTTACGATGCTATATTATTGAAACATGGTGCATATATTTAAATAATTTCTGTCTAAGACTCTTTCCACCACGAATAATAAGAGGCTTGTGCCCACTGCCCATCTTCTTTTGTATTTGAACTTTTTTATCAATTTTAAGATTTACCTGAAAAATATACCCAGGTGGCGAAAAGTTATACAAAATACAGTATCACATGTTCTGTTTTTTAATTATTTTTTTTCT
The DNA here is from genome assembly GCA_907164705.1 of Parnassius apollo. Lineage (NCBI taxonomy): Eukaryota > Metazoa > Arthropoda > Insecta > Lepidoptera > Papilionidae > Parnassius > Parnassius apollo. The sequence continues at coordinate 758,088 of CAJQZP010000541.1, forward strand.
GTTACGAGTCTATATTACCTGCTTGTTATAGCCAGTTTTTATTAAAAATAATAGTTTCTCCTGCTATGTATCCTTATACATATAATTTTGGTGCGTTGTGCCTTTATCTCATACCTGCCACACGCAACACCTAGTCGGTATTTATAGAGTAGTTGATCCTCCTATTATATTTTAAGAATTATACAATTCGATACTCTTATATAAGTAGTATTAAATAGTATATTATGTATTATGGAGGGGGTTGACAACCCTACCACCCGCGGGGTGTATGCATGTTGGTTATTATTATCTTTAGCTGGCTATTGTTAAGTACACTTTTTTCTTTAATAGACAACTTCATTCAACAAGACCCTTTATTTTTAATTATTAAAATTTAATGTTTTATATTATTATTATTATTTTAATATCAAAAGCAGCTATTAGTTTCTTTTTTAATTTATCTTGTATAAATATTTAAGTATCATATCAAGTTTAATTTACAAATAACATAAAACCTTCGCGAACGTTAAAGGTTGAAAACGATCTCAGTGTACAATACCTAGCTAATAAATTAAGCGACTCACTGTATCTTTATATATACCCAAGTACCTACATTTAAAGTAAAACGCACACAAATAAAATACACTTTCGTACGATGTCATTGCTCACAGCTATCTATGGAAGGGGAATGTGGTGTTGTGACGAAAATTCCATTGACTTGCCCATAAGTCTATAAATCAACGGCATGTCCACACGAAAATCTACTCTAAACATTTTCAGACAAGACTGAGAATCTCTTGAACGTAAACGTAGTTGTGTCAATTCAATTTTAAATTCAAAAATGACTAGTCGGGCCTAATGACAAGGTTAAGTGCATGAAACGCAAAGAAACTGGTTCTAAACATTCGCCCGGCCGTTAGCGCATAGACAAAAAATAACGGCAGCCATCTTGGCGGTCGGATGATGACTTTTCTTGCTTTTAAATTGCTCGCAGAAATATGTAGCCCCGACGAGATCTCGCTTAAGAAATAAATACTATTCACATGTGTACAATTTTTTTTTTGATAAATCACTTAAATATTCCTAAAAAAGTTGATACTAAACTGAAGCAGTAGTAAGCAGAAACCGAAAATAAAAAAGATGCATAGATCGTAACAAAAATAAATATGTACTAATAAGTTGATGGTAACCTTCGTGAATTATGATTTCAGGACGTAAACTACCTCAGCTTCCGTGATCATGGGTGCTGTAAAGCGCCCAAAACAAGGCGAATTAAAAAAAATTAAACTAAACGTGATAAAATCCAATCTAAGAACGCTAGTCCCGAATTTTAAAGTCTAGATTGGGAGTAGTCTACTAATCCCTATTGGCTATGAGTTCTCCAACCTGCCTGCTTAGTTTGATGAACACAGAGATTCTTTATTTTAATTCTGCTGCATATGTCCATAGACTACACTAACCACTTTTTTGTGCAAGCAGCTATGCAATCCTAGAAAGGCCAGTATCACTGTGACTTACAGATCTATTGTAATCGCACGTATGGCTATAGGACACTGCTAAGCCATATGGCCTTAAAATAACCTTAATATAGAAGCCACATACAGTTGGACTGTGTTTCTTTCAGATAGCGCATTTTTGAAAATTACAGCAATTGACTTAAACTTCTCTTTAAGTCGATGATGACCTAATTTAGTATACGTGCAACGAAAAAAAAGCTATGTTGAAAAAATCAGTTATTCGGGCGTGCATGTCGACCGTATCTACACGAAATATTTCCAGCAACATTTCATGTTGTTCAGTGACCAAACCGCGAGGCACTTCCGTGACAAAGTCTAATAGTGGCGTGACAAAAACACGACAAAAAGTCATAAATGCACCGCGAGCCCCGAATCGTATATCGATAACCTGCATGAGGGGCTAGCGTGAAACGAAATACACTTTTGTGTTCAACTATAGGTAGCGGATCAAATACTTCGCAACAAAATCAAGTAAAGTAAAGTAAAAGTAAAGTTACAGCCTATATACGTCCCACTGCTGGGCACAGGCCTCCCCTCATTTCTGAGGGGGTTTTAGGGCAAGAAAGTGTCCGCCGCGCTGCCCCAATGCGTGTTGGTGAACTTCACATGTCTTCGAAATATTTTTTTTCTTATTCCTCAGACATGTAGGTTTCCTCACGATGTTTTCCTTCACCGCCGAGCACGTGGTAAATCAGCACTTAAAATTGCAATTAACAATTTCATTGGTGCCGGCGGGGTGAGAGCCAGAGCCGTGGTAGCTCAGATGGTTAACGCTCGCTCTAAATATAACAGAACGCGAGTAACCCGGGTTCGTACCCCGCCGGCACCAACAAAATCATAATATAATATAATGCGGTTGAATTTTACATCATCACGTAATGCTCCACTACTGGGCCTAGTTCAGTAGAAGAAGAATTGGTCATCACAGTCACAGAAACTTCTAATATACGGCATTTACAAGGTACACCGCCATCTATCGGAGGTCATGAGAGCTTTTTGAAAAATCCTGTTGTCGCTTCTTAAGACACCCACGCAAGAAACGCAATGGTGGCAATCCTTGTGCAGCCACGATAAGGATTTGATAAATAATAATAATAAAATAACACACTCACACCTGTCACCCATAGGGGTAGGCAGAGACTACGGAATTCCATTCGGCACGATCCTAACACACCTCTCGCCTCCTTTACATAAAGATGCACATGCTCATCGGTTAAGGGTATTTTGATAAAGGATTCCAGGTAACGTAATAATTTACGAGCAGTAACAGCACGTCAAGCATGCACTCAATCGTTATATCCAGTATTCGATATCTATCACGTACGGTCCAAGGGTTCGGGTGTGATGACGCGTCAGGCAGTGCATCCAAACCCTTCGGCCGACACCGCAAGTCTATCCAGGCATTTTCTTCAGTCCTTAGTTAACTTTTAAATTATTCATGAAATGAAATCTGGCAAAGGATTTTCTTACATCGCCTTTAAATCAAATACAATTTTTATGTTTAACTTGAAGTAAAAGGACATCATAGTGAACTGGAATCTAATCTATTGATAAAACCACAGGAAATATCTCCTTAATTTTCTTTCTCCTTATAACCAGAATAAGACCTTCTGAATTGCCAAACAGCGTTCTAACTAATGCATCTTGCAGATATGTAGCATCCCTTTACATATTCTATCGCATCTACCACGAGGAGTGCTCAGAGAAATTATTATTACTAGTATCTGGTGCTAAATTTCAATGTCGCCTTGGCTTGGCCCTGTACTTTAATAAGCATTATGACTAACCTCATCACAATTATCATTACGGTCTATGAAAAGTCCACGGCTGAACATAACCCTCTAAGCTCTAGTATAATATATTCCTCCTCCTGCTATGAGGACATCCTCATAGCAGGAGGAGGATATTAGCAACAGTTACAACGCTTGGCGGGCGAGTTGTCAACCGCAGTTTTTCCTTATTTCATACATTTTATTAGGAAGTTTGAATCTGAATGACAGATAGAGAAATTGTGTGATAAGAGATAAATGTGCTTTGCAAGATGATGTTGTGACCAAGATTGAGAAAGGAATGTCTCGGTGGTTTGGTCATGTAAAAAGAATGAACGAGGAAAGAGTGACAAAGCAAATTTATGTTGCAAACGTGAACGGCAGAGTCGGGAAGGAACACCCTAGACGATGGTTTATCGACCAAATTGGCGATATATCGAAAATAGGCCAGATTAGGAGTACCCTTAACCGATGAGCATGTATGCGTAGATATATAGATGTGCAGGAGGCGAGAGAGGTGTGTCAGGATCGTGCAAATGGAAGTCTGTAGTCTCTGCCTACCCCACTGGGTTACAGGTGTTAGTGTTTATATTGTGTTTATGTTATTAAGAAGACGCTGTTGACCAGCTCCTGGTTTGTTCTCTCTGTCATCTCTTACGACGCCCACGGAACGATGTTTCAGTGGATATTCTTACATCGCCAACATACGGTTTATGCCCACCATGTTATATAACATCACGATACATTGAATGTAGTGATATGTATGTAATAGTATGTAAGTATACTGATCTGAAAATAAATGTGATAGTGTAATGTCTCTGTATCGAACGCTCTCGTAAGGACGCTGCACGTGAGGACGCTCAGTTTCGGCAAAGGAGAAGGGCCTTGTTTACAATTTCTACTGATAACTACTTACTTCTGCTGTAAACTGATTAATAACTTCAAAGGACATTGTTCTGCGTCCATACATTATAGGCCTAAGAACCAACAGGGAGGTAAATTTACTTATTATGTTTTAAGCAATGTATATATTCGATTGATACTAAATTTGAACTACGGACACTTTTGAGAATTCTAAAAAAGTCAAAACCCTTTCAGTTTTTGAGGTTATAATTAGGTCAATAGCGGTCAATAGAAACACGATGTAAAAATGGCCTATGAACATTGAGTTATATGTACTACGTACTAGAAAAGCTATTCCAAACAAAAAACGTGCACTACTCTGTATCCGCAATAGGGTTGATATAAACGCGCGAAAATTGTCATAATAAATAATAGTTTATTTCGATTGTATTGTTAATCGAGTTTTTTTTATTTTTGTTTATTTTGCATATGTGCTAATTTAATATAAAATTATCACTCGCGCCGCTCCTCACTGCATGAATATCGAAGCCACATTAACAGGTGTACGGATTGCAGTACAGTTCATTTGAACATAGTGAGTGTTCGGAATGCCATATCTAGTGCGTAGTACATATTATACATCGATGCCTATGAATCAACACGCGTGAAACCTTTACAATAATTACTCGTTTTATTTATGATTTGATTTACATTACAATTATTTCAATAAATCGGACACTTCGTAATTTCGAAAAAAAATTAAAAAGTAATTCACTTTCGTCTAACTCCCGGTGTTATCGGGTTTAATTGAGGTTATTGGTTTAATTTGAGGTTTTTAAAAGGTGAAAGTATTGTAGCGCATACAGTCAAGTCTTTATGTAAGAGTTATAGAAAAGCGTTACACAACTTAAAACAAAAAAAATACTAAGAAAATGCAAACGATTTAATCAGGATGCGTGAGCCGTGCGAGCGTCATTACTATCAAATGTTAAATGTTGTCATCTGTCAATTCATCGACCGTCAGTGCCGATGTTGCTCGTTTCACACAGCGCTTTCAATTGCTTTATTCTGTTTGTAATTACAAACTTTGTTCATAGACCAAACGCTGAGAAAACTGAGTTTTGTAACCCTTGTCTGTATCAAACTCTTATTAAGTGCGCTGTCACAAACACTTGGCTGTGTGATCTACAATACCTTTGCCTATTAAAAACCTCAATTTAAACCAAAGAAATAATAACACCAGGGAATACGACGGAAGTGAATTACTTTTTAAATGTTTTTGAAATTATGAAGTGTCCGTTCTATTGAAATAATTGTAATGTAAATTATAAATAAAACGAGTAATTATTGGGTGCGTTTGGCAGAAAAAAGCGCTAGCAAGCGCTTACAAGCGCTGAAATAGTTTTCGGCCAGGACACGATTACTACTTCAGTAGCGCTGACACAATCCGCCATTTTGCTTATTTAATTTGTTTGTTTTGAAATAGAGTTTATAATTTGTTTTGTGCAATATTAGTTTTAAGTAATATAATAACGTGAATAAACATATACATGTTATTAAAAATTCATGATTGGTAAGTTTTTAATATGAATACTTTACAAACATATATTTAAATTAAGTTAGATTCCCCCGGTTAAAACTAACATCGTGTCCTGGAGGAAAATAGCTAGTTACGATTTGACAGCTTACCGCTTACGATCGCCATTTTGCTTACAAGCGCTTGCTAGCGCTTTTTTCTGCCAAACGCACCCATTGTAAAGGTTTTATGTTCAAGTGTTGATTCATAGGCATCGAATTATATATGTGATGTACAAAGATATTGTAATGTAAATTTTAAAAAAAACTGGTTTTAATTGTAAAGGTTTCATGCGTGTTGATTCATAGGCCATTTTTAACAATGTCCTTTAATAAATTTCAGAAACTAAAACGTAGTGGAAACGTCCAATTTTATAAATTGAATTTAATTAAATCACGTACAGTCAAAAGCCCTTTCGCGTGTCCACGACTGCATGGAATACATCGATCGCGGCAAAAATGTTCAGAGGTGGTTTTTAATATTTAAAACGGGTGCATTTCGGGCGGGTTGGGCAATCGATAGCTAAGTCGCGAGCTGGTGTCATGTCATACAGAGAATCTATTGTCTAATGTACGGTATGGAATTTTCTATTGTGAAATTATTAACAATTTTACGCTGATTTTCATTAATAGTATTTATTACCAATTTAAAACCTTTTTTCTTGTGTTAAGAATTAAAAAAATACTTAATTTGGAATTTATCATATGTTTAACAGGAAGAACGAAGCGATTTTCGTAGATTTTTGGCAAAATACATTGACTGTATATACTTAGGTAGAGAGTAGTTTCAAAAAGCTTTTCCAGTGGACAGTATTTTGATAAACAAAATTAATCAAAAATTTAGTTTTTTTTTTATCAGTGGTTCCTTAGACCGCTAAGAATTAGTTTGACTTTTATCTTAAAGTTTTAAATGTTAACGATCCAAATTAGCGGTTCTCGGAAATGGCGGGAAACGTAAGCGTGCAGGTTATATTTGATTTAATTTTTTTGAATTGATTAGCTATTCGTTCTCCGTTTGCTGCGACGCTATTTCGCCGCATGGAAACATGTTGAGTTTTCATAAAAACTTTATATCAGGGTAATATTTTATAGCTGGTAGAACCATGGTGTAGCTATATTATTGTGGTAGCACGAATGTGTCGGTTCGACCGAGAAAGGACCACGCGTTCACAGAATACCAGCGTAAAATAGTAGCTCAATGCTGTTGTGTTTCGTATGAAGAGTGTAGAGTACCGGAGACCCTTTTTACAGGAAACGAGGCATTCGATCTTAGTATTCAGTGGTGGCAGCACATCTAAATTTTGATTCTTAATCGAGAACGGATGTAGATGTCTATGGGCCACAGCATCTGGGAGTCATGACAGCACGAAGATATTAAAATTATAAAGAATTTCCACGTGTGGTGCGGCAGCAAATTTATTCAATCATTAATTATCTTCCAGACCGAATTTCGGTCACAGTGATCAGTCACAACGGAGACTAGCCATCTGCGCAAGAAAGGATTATAGTGCCCGAGTGTTGGCGCAGCTTTACATGCTTTTCGAGGCACAGGGGGTGAATCACCGTAAACTTCCCCATTCCTGGCTTCTGCCCAGAATTTCTCGTCAGAAAAATTCCAATGCTCGACTCGACCCGTGATCCGATCCCGGGACGTCAAAAATATCAGTCGCGTTCACGACTACTAGACTAATGAGGCAGTCAGTTCAACATGCATTTATTACATCCCATCCAAAGTCCACCGCTAAACATGACCTACACCATATCATCCCAGGGGATGATATGTCGTAGTGGATTCCCACTTACTACTGGCTGAGTAAGAGAATCAGTATTCGTTGGCAATAAATAGGCAATTCGATGTCAAGTAAATAAGAATGTAAAAAAAATATATGTACTTAGTCGGGTCATAAGTTCTGTCAAAATTTATTATTTAAAATTTTTGAATACTGGCTACATGAACTTCACCAATAATTTTAGTAAAATAGACAAAATAAAAAAGACATTCATTTTCATTCATTTTCAAATATGGAGTGGTCGAAGAAAGAAGATAGAGTAGCGGTTATCGCGTTGCACCGCTGTGGTTACGCGCCAAAAGAGAATTTCAATATTCTACAAAAATTGAAAATAACCCTACGATTTGTTTATCGCACTATCGAACGATTCACTGAAGATTCAAGCTTCGAAGATCGTAAGAGGACCGGCCGACCTCGTGCAACGAAGGCGCGAATCGAACGATATCCTGTTTGTAAACAAAAAATCTTAGCTCTTCCGATGGGCCTAAGCGGAACCACGATCAAAAGAGTGATCAATGAAGACCTAGGACTACGTAAGAAGCTTATAAGCGTAAGAAGATTTTTTGAACGAGGTTTGAAAAGAATTAGGCTGGATAGATCTCGTGCTTTGTTACGGCGGTACGCGCGAAAAAATTTTTAACATTGAAGAAAGTTATAATAAACAAAATGATAATGTATGTCCACAGCAGTGAAGAAACCAACTCGCGTATTCCGAGGGTTCAACGAGCACCTTATCCTTCGTCACTCATGGTTTGGCTTGGAGTCTCATATTCAGACTTAACTGTTATTAAGAAGACGCTGCTGACCAGCTCCTGGTTTATTTTTTTTATAGAAAAAGGTTGACAAACGAGCACACAGTCCACCTGATGGTAAGTGGATGCTGAGGTCCATAGACATCTACATTTATACTCGATTAAGAATCAAAACGCAGGTGCGTTGTCACTTCTGAGGACTAAGACGCACGCAAGTGTTTTTCTGTGAAAAAGGTGTAAAAACCAGTGCTGAGGTGTACCAAAATACCGTCCTAATAAATATAGTATAACCTCTTTCTCCAAAAATGTTCAAAAACAGACATTGGATATTCCAACAGCAGTCTGCACCAGCTGATAGGGCACAAAGCACGCAAAGCTGGTTAACCGCTCATGGAACTGACTTTATTGGACATGAAGACTGGCCCTCTTCTAGTCCAGATTTAAACCCATTATTATAAGATATGGCAACGTTTGGAGGAGAAAGTCTGCGCTAAACCTCAGCAAAATTTGGAATCTCTCCGAGCATCTTTGGCTAAAACAGCGGCAGAAATAGATATGAGTGTGGTGTGTGCTGCGATTCATGATTGGCCGCGTCGGTTAAGGGCATGTATATTAAAATAGGGGGCATTTTGAATAAAATTGTATTCTATATTAAATTGCCTTTCATTTCATATATAATTTCTATATAATTATCGAAAAGTGTGTCATTAAATTTATAAAATGTTTTTGACAGAACTTATGACCTAAGTATACATATATATATATATATATATAAAAAAAAAAAAACATATATATGCCGTAATATCGTGTAAAATATTTACAAAGTTGTTTTACTAGATGGTATAGTTTATTTTCTTTTTTGTTTTTTTTTTAATAGAATAAGAGCGACAAACGAGCACACACTTCACCTGATGTTGACATTTATCCTCGATTAAGAATCAAAATGCAGATGCATCGTCACCCCAGAAGACTAAGATGGATTGCCTCGTTTCCATTAAAAATGTGTCTTCGGTTCTCTACACTCACCATACAAAAACGCCTTTAGCTGCTATTTTACACTATTATTTTGTGAGAGCATGGTCTCACCCCGGTTGAGGCGACCCATCGTGTTACAACTAATATAGTTGCTGCGTGGCTCTACTTTTCTACCTTGAATTTCGTATTTTCATTTTATTTTTATATTTCATTTCATATGATAATGTTTTACAGGTTGACAGAAAGGCACACAGGCATCTTATAATAATATAAATCTCCTACCTACCTATACTATAGACAGTTGACTTCTTCCTTCACAGCCTATCAAAATTCCACTTCTGAATTTTGACCTCCCCCTCATAAGAGGGATATTTGCCACAGTTGCCACGCTGGCCAAGTGGGTTGGCAACCGCAGTTATCTTTATTCAGATGTTATCAGGAAGATGCTGCCGCACATCTCCTGGGTCAGTTTCCCTCTGTCGCCTCTTACGATACCCACGGTATGATATGGGGTAGTAGATATTCTTACACCGCCACTACACGCGGGTATGACTGCTACATCCTCAACTAAGAATTAAAATGCATCATCGTCTCTGCATTGTCTCGTCACCAGTAAAAAGGGTCTCCGGTTCTCATCACCCACAATACAAAACAGCGATATTAAACTCCTATAGGCTACCTCGGTGGTCTAGTGGTTGTAGTAGTGCGACTGCTGATCGTAAGGTCCTGGGTTCGAATCCCGGGTCGGGCCATAAAATCAATTATTGAGTTTTTCTGTAAAGACGCCCGGAGTCAGGAAGTTGGCAGTGTCTCACCCCCGTGCCTCGGAAAGTACGTAAAGCCATTGGTCCTGCGCCTCATCACTCCCTCGGTCGTGTCAGTTTACCGTCCCATCGGATTACGAGAGTGAGGGAATAGAGAGTGCATCTGTGCTTGCGCATACACTTGGGCACTATAATCCTGTCCTGCGCCAATGGCTAGCCTCTGTTGAGACAAGCTGCCGTGGCCGAAATTCGGTCTGGAGGACATTATTATTATTAAACTCCTATTTCATGCTGGTATTCTTTGTATACGTGGTTCTTCCGAGGTCTAGTGGTAATTCCTCGGTTAGCAGACCCATCCTCACTGCAGTGGTTGCACAATCCTCTTACCGATTTCTACCGCCCGTACCTCCCACTACTGTGCTGTAGGTACTGTGTTTTTGTCAACTTGATGGTAAGCGGATGCTGCGGCTCATAATCATCTACATCTATCTTCAATTAAGAATAAAAATAGGTATGCAATTCAGATAAAGGATACGAAAACCAGTATAATTGGAGCGGAGCTCCCATGGCGCAAAAAAACGATTCTTTGAAATCTATCTCCTCCGTAACCCGTAGGCCAATTAACATAACTTTTTCGGCAATATTTGTAGCTCAACGCGGACAAGGTTTGTAAACAATAAAAATCTGAATTTGATTTTTTTTCTTTTACTATCTAATCAATTCGCTAATTTACATCTGCGCAATGTCACATCATTGAAATAAAGGTAGTTATGACTTTAGACTTTTACTCCGCTCCGTTAATGATACTAGCAAAAGGTTTTATCTTTGAATCTGCATCGGCCCTATTTAAAGGCAGGAAGGGATTGCATACATCTGTGTCTAGTGTTTAAAGTTGGCTCACCATCAGATGACCTGTCAACTCACTTGCAACACATGACGCCCAGGTACCACAGTGGCTTACTCATGACTGCGGCTGTGCGGGACGCGAGTTCGTATTTGTATTGCCTACAAATAATTGTCCCGAATTATATCTTGCCCATGTGTAACTTTTATATGTATAACACCTCCTCACCGTCTTTAACACTTTATGATGATGACGCATGATAGTAGAAAGGGGAATAGTAAAAAAAAATAAACAAATGTATTTATATACAGAAATTAAAATCGATCACGAAACTATCGACAACCATTAGAAGCGGCACGTCTACCCAAAATGGGCAGTGCCTACAGCCCACGCACAACCCACCTCGAGCTGGATTGCTTGATTGACCTTATTACCGGCATAAGTGGGAAATTAAAAGATACGAGGATAAGTTTTAAAACACTGGTTAATTACTATTCAAGAAATCATCCAATTATTAGAATGTGTGCAAAAACATTCCCCATTCTATATTATATACCTACTTATTTCAATATAATAATAATGTCCTCCAGACCGAATTTCGGCCACGGCGGCCTGCCTCAACGGAGGCTAGCCATCGGCGCAGGACAGGATTGCCCAAGTGTATGCGGCACAGGTGCACTCTCTATTCCCTTACTCTCATAATCCGATAGGACGGTAAACCGACACGACCGGTGAGAGATCAGGCGCAGGACCAAAGGCTTTACGTGCTTTCCGAGGCACGGGGGGTGAGATACCGCCAACTTCCTGACTCCGGGCAGCTACTGAGAATTTCTTGACAGACATTGATTTTTTTGGCCCGACCCGGGATTCAAACCCAGGACCTCATGATCAGCAGTCGCACTACTACAACCACTAGACCAACGACACACATTTGATGATTATTTCAATACAATCATCAAAGGTGGCCCCTTTACTAAATGGACTGAAAACATGGTAAAAGATGCGGGAAGTTGATAGATGCAGGGTTTTTTTATAGAAGAGGGGGCAAACGAGCATACGGCTCACCTGATGGTAAGTGATTACCGCCGCCCATGAGCAACTGCAACACCAGGGGAACTGCAGGTGCGTTGCCGGCCTTTTAAAAGGAATAGGCTCTTTTATTGAAGGTTCCTAAGTCGTATCGGTTCGGAAAAATCTCTGGTGGTATTCGATTCCATAAGGAATTTGATCGAGGACATAAATTTCTTTTAAATTGCACAGTAGTGGACCACCAGTCATCCAGATGGTATGGATGGTATTGCGAGTTTTGTCGCGATGTGCGATAGTGAAATCGTGCAGCTGGAATTAGTCCGAACAATTCCTCAGAGCACTCCCCGTGGTAAATGCGACAAAATACGCAAAGAGATGCTACATTTCTTCGCAGTGCCAGAGTTAAGCCGATCCGAAAGAGCTCGGTCGCCGACGATTCGAACAGCTCTGCGCTGGATGCGATCAAATCGAAGGAGCTGGCATTAGGGATCCCCAGCCTAAAGATGGGAAAAGTATTCCATGTGAGGCCGAACCTATGCCTTGTACAGTTACAAGCAGTGTGCCGGCATGAAATACTGTCCCGCTCTGGTAAGCACGCCAAGCTTTTTAGAGGCCAATTTGGTCTTCTCTTCAAAGTGACCACGAAACTGCACGTCACTGGATATGTAGACGTTGAGGATTGCGATACTGGCTGAGGCAACAAGGGGAGTGCCTTGAAACTGAGGAGATACGACGAAGGGATTCTTTTTAGTGGTAAACGCGCAAACTTGTGTCTTCTGGGGATTAAACTGGATTGGATTTTATTCGCATTCCGATACTTTGTTTAATAAAGTCTCAAGTTTGTCTCGGTACTCAGCTACGTTTTCCCGAGAAATATTGGCACGGCCTGTGTATAAAGCATCACCAGTGCTGTCGTCCGCATAGCAATGAATGCTTCTGCATATCGATGACATGTTGCAAACCGGTAAGTTTGCAACATCTCATCGATATGCAGAAGAAACAGCGAGGCTCCAGCCCGTGCTTTGTGGCGTTCCTTGGGGGAAGCCTGTACTCTTCATGGGACTTGTGAAGGGTTGTAATTATGACGGTGATGATGAATCCATAATACAAGTAATAATCTCGGCCGCTGATGATAAAAGGCCTTTTCCTTCTTTGTTTTAATGGCTGATGAAGTCATTAAAAGTCTTCTGGAGTATTTGACTTTACTGGACTCCTAGTAAGGATGATTGTTGCACATAGACTCTACATCAATTCTCGTATAAAATTAAAATTAATAATATATTAACAGTTAAACAGGAAATTAAACCATAATAACATTGGAATGAAATTACTTACAATATTATATTGTAACTTGTAATGTAATTTTCACACACATAAACAAATACATACATTTTTTTTATAGAATAGGGTGACAAAAGAGCACACAGTCCACCTGATGGTAAGTGGTTGCTGCGGCCCATAGACATCTACATCTATCCTCAATTAAAAATCAAAATGCAGATGCGTTGTCACCCGTGAGGACTGAGATGGAATGCCTCGTTTCCAGTATAAAGGGTCTCCGGTTCTCTACACTCACCATACGAAATACAGCAGCATTAAGCTACTATTTCACGCTGGTATTCTGTGAGAGCGTGGTCCTTCCCCGGTCGAGCCGACCCATTCGTGCTACAACTATACTACTAATATAACTGCAGCATGGCTCTACCACGTATAAAAACATATTACAACAATTATTCACCTCTCACAATTGTCTTCAGAAAGTGTTTTAGTTTTTTATTATCTTTTTCTTAGAGTAATTACATATATTTCTGAGCTATTTTTGAATACTATAATAAGTAAATCATGTTTCTTTGTATTATTGAAAAGGAGCACACAATCATCAGATAATAAGTGAATGCTATGGCCCATAGACATCTATATTTATCCTCTATTAAGGATCAAAATGCAAATGCGTTGCAGACCCTAAAAAATTTAGATGCAATGCCTCGTTTCCAGAAAAAAGGGTTTTCGATACTCTATACTCACCATACAAAACACAGCAGCTACTATTTCACGCTGATGTTCTGTGAGAGCGTGGTCCTCCTCAAAATATACCACGTATATGTATATTTATTATTTACTTTACTGCCTAAAACAAAGGCATGGACGTATAAAGCTTAATCCCAGAGACCCGGGGGCGCCCCGAAAAAACCGCGCCGGGCCCTTCGCCGGCTTTGTTACGCCCCCCCCCCCGGTGTGGAGGGGGGCCCCCCCCTGTTTGGGGGTGGGGGGTGGGTTTTGTTAGGTCCCGCCCCCTCCCCCCTCGCCAGGGCCGACGCCCCGCCTGCTAAGGGAAGGTACCTTGTTTATCTAATAGAAACAAAAATTATTGATGACTAGAAGAATGAATAGCGCGCTAAAACCGTTTACTACAATAGTGTTTTAAGAAATTGTACTCCAAGATCTTATACGAGGGTGACACTAAAAGTTTTAGTTTTAGAAAATCAAAAACTGAACAAACTAACAAGTTATCAGTTTTATTATATCTTTTCGAAATTATGTCCATTTATATCAATACATCGCTGCATCCGATGGAACCACTAAGAAAATCACTTTGCCCACTCGTTCTTACGGTCTCTTCGACGGCATTTTGAAATGCAGCCACTGCTTCCTCGGCGTAAAACGCTGTCTGCCGACTCATAAAACGTTTTCCTCGAAGTTTTTATTTTTTTCGGAAATAAATAAAAACCGGAAGGAGTAAAGGTTGGAGCTATAAAGCGGGTGATCCAATAATTACACGTCTGATGTCGCCAAGTAGTCGATTGTTTGCTTGGCGGTGTGTGACGAGGCGTTGTCGTGGTGAAGGAGGATTCTACTGCGAGGTCGTTTCTCCCGAATTTTTTCAAAAACAAGTGACAAACAATTACTGTTAGTGTACCATTGTGCAGTAACTGTTTTTCGATCCTCTAAAACAATTGTTGCGTAATGACCTGTCCTTCCGAAGAACGAGGCCACCATCTTTTTTCTCACGCTTCGACCTCTCTTCACTTTGGTTGGCAACTCCTCGGAAGGAAACACCCAGACAGCAGACTGTCTCTTAGTTTCAGGATCATAACAATAAATCCAGCTTTCATCACCCGTAAGTATGTCGAACACAGTATTTGAGTCACCTCCGTTAAATCTTTGAACCATTTCACGACACCAATCAACACGGCGGAGTTTTTGGGCCTCTATCAAATTATGAGGTATCCACCAGGCACAAAGCTCCCTGACCGCTAAATGTTCATGGAGGATTTTGTGCACTTGACTCATACCGATGCCTAAGCTTGTCTGAATCTGTCGATAAGTCACTCTTTTGTCAGTCTCTATCATACGCGGCAGAAGACAAATGTAATCTTCAGTCGTCGCCGTAGAAGGCCGTTCCTCACGCAGATCATCGGTGAGATTAGTGTGACCACGTTTAAACTCAATAAATCAGTTCTCAACAGTGGCACAAGATGGGGCTTCATCGTGAAAGGCCAATCGAAGTCTATCATAACTTTCTTGTTAACGTAAATGCCATCGAAAGTCATAATAAATCACTGTACGAAAATTTTCTCTCGTTAAATTAATGCTGACTTGATACAGACAATTTTCAATTTGCCGCCAAATCGTAAACAGATGACAAATTAATAAAATACATACACAATAATATTGGCAAAGAGTTCCATTTTCAAAATTTGAATTATTTTTTTATTATATCGTTTACAAGTGGCCAGTTCCAAAAACTATCATTGTCGCCCTCGTATAATCGCAATTTGTAGTTTATAGTAGCGGAAATGAAACATAAAAAAAGTTAAGCATTTCTTTGGTATATTATAAAATATCATTACCAACACGCAAGTAAAATTTATACAATAATATTTAGGATCGAGTAGCGTCATTCTAATACCTACTATTTTATAATGTAACGTTTTTCCTAGAAATAGTTTTGGGGTATGAATTACCGTCATAATCGAAGCAGCGAATTCGTCATATTTGAAACTATCAAAACTACGAGTACAATAACAACTACTAATACTACTAATTAAAAACAATGGAGCTGTGTCAACTTAGAAGATAACCGGTTGTCCCAAAATGTCAAAGTACGTGAGCAACCCGAGTTCGATTCCCTCTGCACAATGAAATTGTTAATTGTATTTTTTTTTATTCACCACATACTTGAAGGTTGAGAAAATCATCGTGATGAAACCTACATTTTTTAAGTATATTTTTTCAAATAAATGTGACCTTTTTTAAATAGGATAGGATGACTAAAGAGCACACAATCCACCTAATGGTATGTGTTGTTGAATCTACATCTATCCCCAATTGAAAATTTAAATGCAGATGCGTTGTCGCACCAGAACTAAAGATGTATTACCTCGATTCCGGTAAAAAGTGTCGCCGGTTCTCTACACTCAACATCGAAACACAGCCGCATTATGCTGGTATTTTACATTGGTATTCTGTAAGAGCATGGTTCTTACCCGGTAAAGCAGTCCCATTTTTGGCACATAACGTAACTGCAGCATGACAGCCATATATACATTCCTTGGAAATTAAAAGTATTTCAAGGATCAAAATATTATCATTTCGTCAACACGCAATTGGACCTGGGACTAGTGCGGTGGACTCTTTCTTGCACTAATACTTATAAATATTTCAGCCGCCGAGGAACAGTGCGTGCAGTGTTGTATTCCGGTCGCAAGGGCAGTAACGTGTAAGGCATTCCGTGGGCCTTGAAGGTGGAAACGCTTCTGTAGCCGTATTTGCTTAAAGTTGGCTACAGGTATCCATGGACCGCAGAAGCGACTTACCATTAAGTGGACCGTTAGTTTTTAATTTTATAAATAATAACCCTCATGGGAATGAGAGGCTATCGGGTAACGAATTTACAGAAGCTGTACTATTTCAATCGCGATCATGATTATTATGGACTAACTTTTGTTTTGCGATACCTTTAAAACAACTTCGTTACCATATTAACCGAAAAAAGTAGCTATGTGAATAGCGAAAGGTAAATTACATTTACAAACTTTACTCTGAAACGGTCTGTTTATACTGAAAATAGGCTTTGATAACAAAATTAAAATGCATTAGCTATTCTTTTTTTGAAAGAGAAGACAGTAAAACGTTATGTTAAATTAGAATAGAAGGGGAGTTGATTGAGCATGTGGATGAGTTTGTGTTGGACAAAGTTTGATAAAGCACATTTATATTGCAGATGTGAACGGCAGCGGAGTTATCGACCAAATTGGCAAAATATTGAAAATGGGCCAAATTAGGCCCTATTTTAATTAAATTAACCCTTATCCGACGAGCGCGTATGCGTAGATATGATGTAAAGGAGGCGAGAGAGGTGTGTCAGGATCGTGCCAAATGGAAGCTCGTAGTCTCTGCCTACCCCTATAATTTTCTTATTTGACTCATATTCACCGTACCGTACCGTATACCGAGTAGTGGTGGTGTAGTATACCCTCCTAACATTCCTGTATCCTCCCATGGGCGTAGTAAGAGGCGACAGAGGGAAACGAATCGGGAGATAGGCAGCGGCGTCTTTACCGCCTGCCAAGCGTGGCAGATATGGCAAATAACCATCTTGAGACAATTTATTGTTGGTCATTGTGTTGCTGGTCATGTGGTCTTAAGTTCAAATCCCGGATCGGGTCAAAAATCAATAATTGGGTTTTTCTGTCCAGAAATCTGCTGCATTCTGTTCACAATAGAAGGCAAGAATTAGGGAGTCGATGGTGCTGCGCCTGATCTCTCTCCGGTAGTGTCAAATTTCCGTCCCATCGGAGTATGAGAATGTGGGGATAGAGTGCACATGTGCTTGAGCACACGCTCGTGCACTATAATCCTATCCAACGTAGATAGATAGTCTCCATTGAGACAGGCCGCCATGACCGAAATTCTGTCGAGAGAACATGGTTATTCATAGGGTATAAATGTTTACAGCTGTTACTCAAAACTTGGGTGGTTATTAAGAGACTAAATATAAACGAGTGAATTATTTATATGAGACGGTTGCACCGATATCACCAAAATCTTTTTGGAGTTTGTAATTATGTAAATTTTAAACAATATTGAAAGACATATTTGTGAATTACAGGGGAACATCTACTATCTTTGGTTCTTTTTTTTATAGAAGAGGGGGCAAACGAGCATGAGGCTCACCTGATGGTTAGTGACTACCGCCGCCTATGAACCACTGCAACACCAGGGGAATTGCAGAGCGTTGCCAGCCTTTTAGAAAGGAGTAAGCTCTTTTCTTGAAGGACCCTAAGTTGTATTAAACTGCGGATATCCTCATTTCTAAGTTTGTCACGCAGAAACAAACAAACCCCGAGCATAGTCCTCTTCATCGCTCGCTGAGCGAGCTTGAGCTTCCTTACACACTAGATGGAGTGACGATCTGGTAAGACACGCAGAAAGTCGATGGCTCAAGCCCTGACTTTGTAGCATTCGTTGAAGGAAGCATATGTTTAGCAGAGGACATATGAAGGACTGTAATGATGATGTTGATAACTGTTTGATGCACGTTTTTCTTTATAACACTGAAGTGACAACGGAACTCACAGTCCACCTGACGGGAGGTGGCTCCCGCAGTCCTTGGACAGGCAACTTCAAAGAAGGCTACAGATGCGATGTCAGGTCTGAGAAATATGATGGAATGCCTCATAGTCTATAATTATACTGACTATTAGACCGGATCATAGCAGAACATTTGCTATTCGACGACAGATATACGTGAGAGAGTGGTACCCACCTAGTCTGACTCCCCGATGCCAAGGGAGTCCCACCAATTAGGAAAAGTTGTGACAACTAATTAGTACCAGTAAGCTGAAGAGACAATAAGAAAAAGAGGTTGTACAACTCGAAGAATCGGAAATCTATGAGGAACAAAGGTTCTCGAGTGGCAAACTCGTACCGGTCAGTAAAGTGTGAAGTGGCTTATCTTTAGATGGAATGACGACCTGGTAAGAAATGCTCGCAGTCGATGGATGCAGGTGACTCAGGACCATGCTTGCGCTGGGCCTATGCTCAGCAGTGGAATTTTGGAGGGCTGTAATAAAGACAATGACGAAGATAATTTTATTTTATTTATTTTATTTTATTCTTTATTGCACCAAAGATTTTGTACAAAAGGCGAGCTTAATGCTATATGGCATTCTCTACCAGCTAACCTTGGGTAGAACAGAGAGTGAGTTATGGGCAGTAAAGATGTCATGATCTCATTCAATTCAAAATGTACATGCTACACATACATATAATATATATATATATATATATTATATACACTTACACACATACATATGTATATACATATATATATACATATATACATATACATATACATATATAAATATATATCTCCATAAATTTATATACAAATAACTATAAACATTTAAAGTAAGTGGACTCAAATTTGTTGGTTACGGATATATTTGTATAGTTTTCTTTTAAACACGTTTTTAGCAGGTATTATGCGCAGGTCAACAGGCAATTTGTTCCAGAGGGAGATGGAAGTTAATGTGAAAGAATTTGACATAAACCCAGAATGGTGGAGAGGAGTAGACAGTAATAAATTGTGTGAAGAACGGAGATTGAGAGAATGAGTGTCACTACGGAATTGGAATCTTTCTTTTAGGTAAAGGGGTGAGGAAGAATCATTAAGAACTGAAAACAGAGAGGACAGCATTCGAAAATCTCTGCGCTGGCGTATAGTCAACCACTTTAATTGGGAGCGAAATTCTGATACGTGATCGTATTTGCGCAGACCAAAGATGAATCGTATGCAGTTGTTAAGTAACCTGTCCAACCTGCTTAGCAGCTCCTGAGAGATATTAGAAAGACAAACATCGGCATAGTCAAATAATGGAAGAATTAGAGATTGGATGAGTAGAAGCTTAGTTGAAGGAGGCAGAAAGAACTTAAGACGATAGATGGAACGAAGTATGCCTGTGACTTTACGACAAATCTCGGACACCTGTAACCTCCAACTAAGGGTCGGGTCAATAATTAAACCCAGATCCTTGACACTAGCGCGGAAAGGAATTACACAGTTTTCATAGCAAATGGATGGTAGATCAGGTATGTTAAGTTGTGACACCAATCGACGACTACCAATGATAATAGCCTGGCATTTACTGGGATTTACCGTTATACCAAATCGCTGTGACCAGTCTGAAATGCGTTGTAAGTCCTGATTAATAGCTGCAATAGCGGTAGCAATTTCAACCGAGGACGCTTGTGAGTATAACTGAAGATCGTCAGCGTATAGGTGGTAAGAACATTGAAGGTGGGTAGTTAGAAGATTGATAAACAACGAAAACAAGAGAGGAGAGAGAATGCCGCCTTGCGGTACACCTAGATATAGATCGCACCAGTCGGAAAAATCCTGACCAGCCCGAACAGCCTGCTGGCGACCGCGAAGATAAGAGGAAAACCAGTTCAGTACTGACGGGGAGAAGTTTAGGCGTGAAAGTAATCCAAGGAGTAAGTCGTGATCGACACAATTAAATGCGTTTGAAAAGTCAATAAGGACCAGAACAGTCAAACATGACCTCTCCATGCCCTCTCTAAAATCTTCTGTAACTTGAAGTAAAGCTGTGGTGGTACTATGTCCCGGGCGGAAGCCAGATTGATATGTACTAAGGTAGTTGCATTTCGAAATGAAAGAGGTAACTTGTTTGTGTACCAATGATTCAAGGGCTTTGGAAAGAAACGGCAGTATAGAAATAGGTCTAAAATGGGAGGGTAGGGATGGATTGGGTACCTTCGCAAGAGGCAAGATAAAAGCTTTTAGCCATAACTTAGGGAAAATACCAGTAGAGAGGGAGAAATTGATGATGTGAGTGAGAACTGGAGTAACAATATCGAGTATGAGAAGTATCATAGGTCTACTCACCTCATCATATCCGGTTGCGGAAGATTTTATTGAAAGTATGGCTTTTCTAGTATCATCGTCAGTCACTGAACTGAAATCGAAAGAATTACATGATAACAAGGGCATGGAATTAAGTTCCTGGAGAGTCGTAGCTTTGGTGGTCAAATGCAGACGTGATGCAGAAGAGAAGTGTATATTCAAGTCATTGAGTGAAATATTTGGGATTAGAGAATTGGAATGTGATTTTCCAAATCCCAGGGATTTAAGGAACTTCCATATATCTGCAGAAGAGGAGTTTGAAATACTATTGTGGAAGTAGCGGCGTTTGGCTGTTCTTACCACCTGATTACAGCGGTTTCGTGCTCGCTTATATTGTTGAAATGTGGTACTGTTCCGATTCTTTTTAAAAATGTGAAAAGCTCGATCTCTTCTTCTCATTGCTCTACGCACTTCGTCAGTTATCCACGGTGCAGGAGGTCGGCGTAACCTGACTGCTCGAACTGGTGCGTGCCTATCGAACAGGTTGAGAATTTGGGTGTTCAAATGAGCAATTTTGTCTTCCATATTATTTGCATCCAGCAATGGGCCCCATTCTATATTCTTAGCATCGCGGTGTAGTCGAATGGTGTCAATTTTATTGAAATTGCGTAAATACACAATCACTGGCTTTGGCTTGGGAGGCTTTAATTTATACGACATGACCAAAAGATCGTGTCGAGAAAACGCGGGAACAGCCAGTTGATCATGATATAAAACATGATCCGCTGAACTAGTGCAAATGATGTCTAACCATGAATCTTCGGTGTCCACGTTGTGGTGAGTTGGACTAGATGGTAGAATATAGAGATCTGCCGAGTCCATGATGGCTTTAAGTTTGCGACTCTGAGGAGAATCCTTTAGCAAGTTGGTATTGAAATCACCCATTATTATAATATGTTTGTTATCAGTGCTGATGGAGTCGATTACCGATTCAATATGGGAAAAATAATCAGTTGAAGGAGGGCAGTAAACAACTCCGAGCACGACCCTCAAACCCTTAATTTTTACTTCTAGAAATAGGTACTCAGCAGATCCTCTATATTCTGATGGTGATATTGCAATGACATCATATGCATATTCCGATCGCAAGTAAATGGCTACGCCACCTCCACCTTTGCCAGTGCGATCAGAACGTATAAGTACAAATCCAGGAAGACTGTACAACGTGGAGGATAGGGAGGGTTTCAGCCAGGACTCTGAGATAAGTAGAGCATGGATGTATGGTGAGGAAAATATGTCAAGTAGATCTGAGTAATGGGCAGGGATGCTTTGCGCATTTATATGGCATACATTTAAACAATTTGTAGAGGCAAATTTCGTGTGCAAATAATTACCCACGTTATCGATAAAAGAATCGTCTGCGGGTGAGGTAACGTTAAAAGAAGAACATGCAGAATAAAATGAGTCTTCATCCGATGACATTTAATCTATTATTATTAATAATAGCAAAAAATAAATATATAGGGTATATGTAATAATAAATAATGTTGTATAATATATATGTATACCTATATATGTAATAAATTTTATATATACTAAATACTATATTTATGAATATAAATATTAAAATAATGAAACTATTATGAAATATAAAAAGTTAATTAATCACTATTTGTTTTACCTGCCGGTCTGCCTTAAAAATTATTAATCAAGTTTACATATAAAAAGAAGATTAGCACAAATGTTTTAAAACAGTCCAATGAAATAGCAATGATGTCTTACTCATATTTCACTTGGTCAAATTAAAAGATAATTAATGTTGTGCTCATCTTCTATACAACAAAGGACAATAGAAAGACATATATTATAATGTTAATGACTAACTTAAGTGAGCGATAAACACAATTATAAGTAAGGCCGTGATCGTTTACTATTTTACATTTATACAAGACACAAGAGTATATTGTACATTTAATTTAAAATATATTAATAATTAAGAAAAGATTAAACTGATAATAAAACGCTACCATTGAATACAATCTAATGGTTAAGATACGAAAATTATATACAAATGAAATGAAGACATGGCTTAAAAACCAAGAATCCAGGCCAATGTCTTAATAAAAATAATTGTATGATATTGACGTTTGACTATAACATAGATAATATCCTCTTAGTAGTCTGTGAACATAAATTGCTATGATAAATTGTTTACCTACCTAGTGTATTTCGTACCAAATATGTACTACAATAATATTTCATACGGTGAAAGTAAAATTTGAGCTTACTGTCAGCACCAAAATCATAAAATGAAATCGAAAAAGTTATAAATACAGCAAGAATGATGCTGATCGTAAAGTGCAATGCCATTATGTACAGACTAGGAAACAATTACGATAAATCACAACTTCTTACTGATTGCACGCTTCGAAGTAGTTGTTGACCTGGATTTAGATCCTTCTTTTTTGGGAATGACATCTGAGGCTGGAAGCGAGGTAGCCTGTTCTACGTCAGCTTTGTGTTTGGTTGTCAGCTTCTCTAGATCATTTGTTGTAAATACTTTGTAACGGGATCCAGTAGGAAGCTTGACATTGATCACCTCGTCCAAGGTCCACACATTCCTAATGCCGAAGTGCCTGCGGGCCTCTAAGAATAAAGACTGCCTCATTCGTGTTAGATATTCTGACAACACATATGGGCTACCCTTGAGCAAAGCCTTCTTGGCCCATACCTCCCGACGTAATGGAGCATCTTCAAATTTTATGAGAATCGGACGAGGGCGGCCATTAGATATTGTGCCAAGACGATGACATACCTGCAGCGACTGACTAGAACAATTTTTGATACCAAGATTCTTCGTGATGACTGAAGCTACCAATTCGCGGACATTCTCATTGGTATTCTCGACCACTCCTCCCAGCAGCAGAAACTTCTTTCTGTGTCTACTTTCAATGGCATCCACATTAACAATTAGATGGTTAATTTGCTGCCGCAGTAATGTAAATGTTGAATAGACAAAATTCTTGAAGTTGATGTAGTCAGAACTTAGGTCCTTCAGGCTTAAGTCCTTTGATGACCCCTCTAGTCTCGCTTCAAACTCATCCAACCTCTGATTAAGTGTCTTCTCCAGTGATACTTGTGTTTTAAGAACTTCAAATATGTTTTCCATACTGAGATGTTTTTTTATTGTACTCAACTTGAAGTTTGTAAGAAAAGTAAATAATTGTACCTATATCCTCGCAGTCAGGTGCTAGAGCCATTAAGGGCACACCCCCTGTTCCTTTTATTTCCGCAAGTAGTGTCTTAAAAACTATACAATCGGTGTTCAGTTCTATTTTTTAGGTCTTTTGAAAGTTTAGTACAGGTGGCAGCATTTAAAACGTTAAGACAGGGAACTGACTTTTCTATCACAAAAACCTCCATCCTGTCCCTTACTACTTACTTACTTATCCCGTGGATGTGGGGAAGAGGTTAATATGAGAAATGCTCATCAAACTATAAGACTTAAACGTGGTAGAGCCACGCTGCAGCTATATTCTGGTTGTAGCACGAATGGGTCGGCTCGACCGGGGAATACGAGCGTAAAATAGCAGCTTAATAGTGCTGTGTTTCGTATGATGATTATAGAGATCCGGAGACCCTTTTTTACTGCAAACGAGGCATTCCATCTAAGTCCTCAGGGTGACAACGCATCTGCGTTTTGATTTTTAATCGGGGATAAATGTAGATTTCTATGGACCACAGCATCCACTTACCATCAGGTGGACTGTGTACTCGTTTGTTACCCTTATCCTATAAAAAAAGATCTTTGCCGTCCATCTATCAAAACATCGTACTGAAGTGGCGGCAAAAGAGATTGCGCTACCCATGTCATCCCGTGGGTGTCTTAAGAGGCGACATGAAACTGGGGATGAGTAACAGCATCTTCAACGTAAAATTATAGCAATTGCTGTTGCCAAACTGCCTGCCACGCTTGGAGGAAGCTGTGGCAAATACCCTCCCTAAGACGCTGTATGATGATGATGATGCTTAGTAAGTATGCTGTATGGAGCTATCCATCTATCAATGCCTATAAAAGTCCACTTCTGAACATAGACCTCCCCTTAACCTTGCCTCATAATGGAGATATTTGCCATATTTACCGTAAGCGTGTTAACATCCGCAGTTTTTTTTATTTCCTTTTTGTTATTTAGGAGTCGAATTAGTAAGCTGAAGTAGCAATGAGCCTGTCATATAGTTCGGAGAACCGAAAACCGATGGGGAAGAAAGGTTCTCGAGTGGCAGCCTCGTACCTGTAAGCGTAGGGTAGGGCGACCCCCCACTGGATGGAATGACGACCTGGTGAGACATACAGGAAGTCAATGGATGCAGGCAGTTCAGGACCGTGCTTTGTGGCATTCCTTGGGAGAGGCCTGTGTTCCGCAGTGGACTTGTGAGCGCTGTAATGATGATGATGATGATTTAGAGGACGCTGCTGTCTTTTTCCTGGTTTGTCTCCATCTGGCGCACCAAAAGATATGGAATAGTGGATATTTTTGCACCGCCATCGCCACTATATGGTATACTATATAAGTGCCTATAGTAGTTTTATTAAACCTAACCTGTTTTGTAAAAATAACGAAAGAAACTTTGGTTATAAGATAGCATAATCAAAGCAAAGAGTGATAAACTTTCCTCTATTTTGTAATTCTTTACTGCTCACGGCAATAAATACTGTTAACAATACTCGTAAAAACGTGAAATCAGCCATTATAGGTATATCATTGCGAGCGAACTAATTCATACATCTGTCTAGTTAACCTAGACATAGAACAAGTTTAGCTTTGTTGGTGATAACAACGGGCATTGTGGGTTCACTGGAGCAAGGGAAACGCAGGAGTACCACCGAAGTGCGTCTCATAATACGAAAATATCTCATCAAGTTCGTCAACCCAAAATTGTCAGGCTCACACGAGTTTCCACTTGAAAACTTGCGCAACGACAAAGCAATAGGGGCTAGTTTCGCTCGGCACACGATAGTCACACGAGTGAAGTTGCAACTAGGAATGCAGTTGACTCACGGACAGCTTCGCACATATGCAATCAAGTTCATAGATTAAGATTGGCGTTCCGTCGAATGAAATAACTTATAACTGTTAACCAGCGCAAGAACAGCCTATTACTTGTAAGTTTTTGACTCACCTAATAAGATATTTGCAGTACTTGTCCATACGAAGCAAAAGAAGCGGTCGTTCGGTCCCACTTTTGTATAACACTTAGGTACACATTAAAAACTAGGTTTATCTAACTTTGCACTATGTCATCACAAAAGTTCCACTACTTTGTACGGAAAAGGCACTATGTCTAAATCACAAAATTGAGCAAAGCGAAAAAAGTGTCTCACTTTATGAGGTCGTCTATTTCGCCGATTTCGGAAATGGAACGTTCGGGGCACATTTACGAAAATTAGTTTAGGCGGATTTCGGCGTCGCGTTGGTGAGTATTTGGCGGATTTTCGGCTTTCGTGGCGGATGCAGCTTAAAGCGCGTGCGAGGCCGCTCGCGCGCAACACAAGATTGTCGTAGGTTAAGTTTCGAAAAAAACACCGCTAGTTCAATTTTCCGGCTTACGAACCCGCCACAGTTTCACTGCGCCAAAAACACCTTGCCACTTCGCACATTGTCACAAACTTCAATCTTGAGGTTATTACTATTGTTTTGACAGCTCCATGAATTACAAACATGTGTACTATGAGTGGACTAAATATAGGACACGTGTAGAGGGCGCTGCAGACGCGACTAAAGACGCATGAGAAAAATAAAAAGCAATAGTCACCAACCAAACAAACTAGCAACGCGCGTAAACACAACGAAATTACTGAATGCCACTTTTCATTATTTTATTTCGCTATGCACCGGACGACGTCACCGAAATAGCAGACGCGGGGAGTTACGGCCGTCTCTTTCCCGCGTACTACGTTTCGCAGTTTTAGCGGGAACTTTACGTTAAAATATATATGTGCGTTCGGGGGTTTGTTATTTCTTAAATTTAATTTAACAGTTTCGTGTCGCGCTCGTAGTTTACAGGTTTTAATTGCTGACGCGCGACACATATATCGTGTATACGTACGCAGAACTGCTGTTGCACTGAGGCTAGATGACATTCGCACAGGCTTCAACTCAAGTTCATGCGGATGCGGCGTCAATAAACTGCCCGGTGCTATGCTCGTAGTCGTAATGCGACCGATGTAATTATTTCGCTTACATTCATAATATAGAAGGAAGTTCTACGCTAATTAATGCAATATAGAACACCTATCAAACTATTCGAGAAACCCATACAGTAGCACACAAAGCGCCGCGTCAAATGACATGTTTGCGAACAAAGCACAAACAGCTGCCCCATATAATCGTTCGATAAACGAAATCGAACCCGTATTATATGTTCAACCCAAATAGGCCAAACCTGAAACATAGGGTTTGTATGAATGAAATAGCTGTCCCAAAAAAGTCGAAGAAAAGATCTTTATAGTTATCGGGACAATAGGAACGGACTTCGAACAGTCTGTTTCCAAACGTGCAGGAACTATAAAGAATTCGTAGCGAAATAACTAAAAACTAAACTAAAACTAAAACCTTTAAACGCCTTTTCGTGTTTTACGTAACTTACCCAATACGTACAAACTATTAAATTGTTTTTGTTATAAGCTTTTGTAAGTGCATCCATAACATTTTATGTCACTTGTAATTACCGTCTGGCGACGGCGTAAGAGAATTGGTTTCTCTCCATATCGTAACGTGGGACAGCCACGCTACGCAATGGAATAAGAAGCGACTGAGAAATGCATCTCAACCACTTCATTTACAGTCGTCAAATACCCAGAGCGACGACGGGCTGGCAATGCGTCAAAGGTGCGAGATGTCTGGTACGGAACCGTCAAGCTGCCTGTCTAGCATGGCGTTTAAGCTAAAGCCCCTCTATACTGGAAAAAGCCTATATTTTTTATAGTATAAGGGCGACAAACGAGCACACAGTTCACCTGATGTTAAATGGATGCTATGGGCCATAGACATCTACATTTATCTTCAATTAAAAATCAAAATGCAGATGCGTTGCCAGCCCCGAGGACTGAGATGGAATGCCTCGTTTCCAGTAAAAAGGGTCTCCGGTTCTCTACACTCACCATACGATACACAATATCCGGAGAGGTCTTTTAATCTAAATACAAACTAGATTGTTTGATCTACTTTGTGTTTAAAAAGTTTTATGTTTAATTTAGTTTTGCGTTTTGTTTGATATTTTTACGTTCAACACCATGTCTGTGCTCATTATTTCCAATTTGTGTTTTATTTTGAATACGTAAAGTGGCAATACTGTATTTCAATTTTAAACTTTCTTTAATTTTTTCAACACCGCACTAATGTCATTAATGCTTAACTAACTTATAGTCTTATCAGCCAGTAACATTTCAGAAACAAAGGCATCTATATTCTATAGGTAAATAGGTATCTTGATAATAACATGTAGCAATTTCGTTATGATAACGACCTAATAAATATAATGTGTATATCACCCTTTGTCTTAATAATAAATTTACAAAAATCAATATACATTAAACCAGAAATTCGTAGGTATAACTTCAACGAAGGACGCAGTAAAAAATGTGGAGCGCTTTATCACTTAACGGTGCATACAACTAACTGTGCTAATCTGTTATGTATCGTTCCGATTTTGTTTATAAATATTACGAGTGACCCCTTTGATATTATTACCAGGCTATAAAAGAAAGATGAAATTTTTTAGCAGTAGATCTGGTATTATGAAAATCACGACTAGATAAGAGAACTAATAGAAAAACCTGAAAAAATTCAATAGAAAATTGATGTATCTACTGGTGTAAAAGTAAAAAGAGCCGTGGTAGCTCAGTGGTTAACGCTCTCTGTAAATATAACAGAACGCGAGTAACCCGGGTTCGATCCCCGCCGGCACCAATGAAATTGTTAATTGCAATTTTAAGTGCTGATTTACCACGTGCTCGGCAGTGAAGGAAAACATCGTGAAGAAACCTGCATGTCTGAGGAATAAGAAAAAAAAAATATTTCGAAGACATGTGAAGTTCGTCAACACGCATTTAGGCAGCGCGGCGGACACTTCCTTGCCCTAAACCCTCTCAGAAATGAGGGGAGGCCTGAGCCCAGCAATGGGACGTATATAGGCTGTAACTTTACTTTACTTTACTTTTACTGGTGTAATTGGTAATCTACTGATAAAACAAAACTCGTTATCCTCGTTTCTATCAGCCCATAAGTGTCATGTGGGCTCTGTAACTGTGTATTGAGTGTGAAAGAATACTCACTACCCCATGTCGTCCGGTGGTCTGTAGAGGCGACAGAGGGGCCAAACGATGACATGACCAACAGCATCTTCTTTATAACAACTAGAATATTTAGAACAAATGCGGTTACCACACCTCCAGCCACGCGTGGCAACTATAGTAAATATTCCCCGTGTTAGGTAACCTGTTGGGAGGCCTTTCTTTAACAATGCACTTTGATAGTAGTGAATGAATGGATGAACGAAGGAAAATGGAAGAGTCGTGTGATAAACATGGGTCCCCCCGTTGTAAGGAGGAATTGTCTTAAGTATAATATTTATAATATAATAAACATAAATTATAATATCCCGTAATGTTTTTCCTTAGTAAATGTTACCTGAAAAGGACCCTATATAGGGAAAAATAGGTTGGGTCATGTGGAAAGAATGAATGAGGAAAGAGTGACAAAGAAAATTTATGTTGCAGAAGTGAATGGCAGAGTCGGAAAGGGACGTCCTAGGCGAAAATTTATCGACCAAATTGGCGATTTATTGAAAACGGGCCAAATTAGGAGTACCCTTAACCGACGAGCATGTATGCGTAGGTGTATGGATGTGAAGGAGGCGAGAGAGGTGTGTCAGGATCGTGCCAAATGCAAATCTGTAGTCTCTGCCTACCCCTCTGGGTGACAGGCGTGAGTGTTTATATATATATATATATATATAGGGAAAAAGCATTTAATAATAAGTGAAAGCCGACTTGAAATAATAAGAATAAAGAGTTGATTATGGAACATCTCAAGTTTGAGATAGCAACCTTTCCGCCCTTAGCAGAGGAATTACTCCAAATTTTATGGGACTTCCCCTGAAGTATGAACTATTTAATAAAATAAAAGAATCATTAAATTCGGCTCACAATTAACAAAGATATGGTTTAGATAACATATTTAAATTCAGAAAAAAAAACTGAGTTGAACAACGAACCTGCTCGTTTATTGAAGTCAGCTAATATAAGTCACAAAAATGTATGCTATCTAGAAAAGAAACATAACTTAAAATAAAGAATCGGTCTATGCAAAAAAGCTATGGAGAAGCTATGTAAGAATATCCACTACCTCATATCCTGGGTGTCCTAAGAGGCGGCATAGGGAAATTAAAACAGGTGATGAGCAGCAGCATCTTCCTGAAAAAAAAAACAAAAAATAAAATAAAACAGCGACTGTGAACCCGCCTGCCAAGCGTGGCAACTGTGGCGGAATCCATATGGCAACAAAACACATTAAGAATGAAGAAGAAGATCAGGTACCTAATGCTAACAGCAAAAAAATTTGCAAGCACAAAATTAGTTCAAGTAATTAAATGGTTTGTTCATGTAGAAAGAATGAACGAGCAAAGAGTGACAAAGCAAATTTTTAGTGCAGATGTGAACGGCAGAGTCGGGAAAGGACGCCCTAGAAGAAGGTTCATCGACCAAATTGTCGATATTTTGAAAATGGGTCACATTAAGAGTACCCTTAACCGACAAGCTTGTATGCGTAGATATATGGATGTAAAGGAGGCGAGAGAGGTGTGTCAGGATCGTGCCAAGTGGAAGTCCGTAGTCTCTGCCTACCCCTCTGGGCGACAGGCGTGAATGTTTATCTTTTTATGTTTATGTAATTAAATGTATGTATGTATGTATAAAATACATGTATGTGCGTAAACATATATATGCACTTCGAACGATGAAACCCTAGTTAATCGTTATAAACTTTTCCTTACATTAAAATACATGCATTAAGTGCATATAACATGTAAATACTACATACAATATATCTACAGAAATTACTCGTTTGATTCCGCGACCTGAAACAGAAACCATAGTTGTACCGATTAACTAAGTCAGGCTCATGACATATTTAAAATTAGAAAGAGAAAACATTGGTAAATAATTTGAATACCGTTGACCATCAACTTTGAGATGTCAGAGCAGATGAAAATAATACAATAGACTTTTACGTGATGCACTGCTTAGCCTGATATTTTACTTTACGCATCCAGTTGCTGCCAGCCGCTTTGCGTGATCGTCGCTCCATCTTGCTGAAGAGCGCCCTGGTACGTTTGCCCAGTTTGCCTAAGCTATATCAGTAGGATAGTTGTAGCACGTAATGGTAGGCTCGACTGGGGAAGGACCACGCTCTCACAGGATACCAGCGTAAAATAGCAGCTTCATGCTGCTGTGTTTCGTATGGTGAGTGTAGAGAACCGGAGACCCTTTTTACTGGAAAGTAGGCATTCTATCTTAATCCTCACGGGTGACAACGCATTTGCATTTCAATTCGTAATCGAGGATAGATGTAGATGTCTATGGGCCACAGCAACCACTTACCATCAGGTGGACTGTGTGCTCGTTTGTCACCTTGTCCTATAAAAAATGATATATTTATCCTTTTTTACAGTTCTTCTTTTTCGTTCTTGTAACCTCTACAACTGATAATATCAGCTCTTTCTTTTCATCTTGTAAATGAACGGGTTTGTCTTCGCCCCGAAAATTGACAGATTTTTCACATTATTTAATAGCTTCTAAACTCGGTGCATTAAATCCTTCGGCCTTAGAGACCTTTGAACTTTGTCGACTTTGTTATTCTTTTAAAAAAGTCAATTTTTTATTTTTTTATTATTTGACTCCTTTAAATATTAAATCTTGTAAATACTGAGACAAAACTGTAAATACTAAGGACTAAGCTCAAGGTTACTAACTCAAAATTCGAAATAGTTACATAATAAATAACAGCCCAAATTTAATTCAAATTTCACCGCCCTTGATTTTTAGCCTGTTAATTAGGTAAAATAATCATTGATACATTAAAGTAAGTAACTATATTATTACAATGAAATCGCTTTATAATTCTCAAAAATTTCGCGTAATATACATCTATATAATAAAATTTAAGTGTCTCTTTGTAATGTCAAAGTGACAGCTTTTCACTAAATTAATTTGAAAGTATATTACGGCACCTACTTATAATTATAACAAATTTTTGTCTGCATGTTTGTTCCGGCTAATCTCCAAAACCGCTGGATTGATTTTCACTGGCAGACAGCTGATGTTATAAGGAGTAACTTAGGCTACTTTTACTTTAAAAAAATAATTACGGTTCGGTGCAAAAAAATTTAAACCCCAAGAAATTATGAACAGAATCAAAATCCAATTCAAATAGGAAAGTATAATAATATATTTCTAACAGCATGGCTCCACCACTTAAAACTTCTGCTTTCTGTTAGCCCGTAATAATCTAATGCAGGATAAGATTATATTTTTTACGTATTTAGATACGCAGGGGCGTATGTAAACAGGATTTCCGGTCATAGTCACGCTTCGACGATCGCTGTCATCTGCATCAGACTTGGGCACCTTTGACGCTGCTGCCTTTAACCGATCTGGGTATGACGGCGCTGTCGTCGCATCACAACTACATGTGAAACGCATCGAAGCCTAAATCACGCTATTAAAGTTTGGAAGTTAACTGCCTGGAGTTAACAACTGGCCCGGTGGGAGGTCTCCAATTTTCATTTCACAGCCGAAACCCGAAACTTAAACAGAGTGATTATACCGCCATCTACCGGAAGTTATAAGACTTTCCGGGCATTAACCATAGCGTCTCTTACGAGACCCACAGCACGAAATGAGATGACGGATTCTAATACGCCCACACCGAACGATAAACAACCGAGAGCAAAGACTTTTCAATAAATTCTAAAATATTCAGTCACAGTAGTATGACAGCGATAGCACGTGCTGTGTGGCAGATGAAGTTACATCACAGAGTACTTAAAGATATATGTGAAAACAGCTGTGACACAGTAAAGAGCGCTGGACCGACGTACTGAGATCGCATATCTATTCTCACCATCAATGACACATGGATGACGTATGGGCAATGTAAAAGATGTACAGATGCAAAAGGGATTCTATTACTAGCCCGAATATAATGAAAAACTAATTTAAAGATATTTTACGCTTGAAATAGGTACATAAAATTTTTTACGCCAGAACTACTATTTTTTCTTTCGAATACAATTATTGTTCATGTTAAGAAATATTCAATAGCTTTTTCACTCAATTTTTATTACATTTATAATAATAAGTATATAATCAAGTTCTATTTTTAAATGTGCATTATTCTGCATATTTTTAATATATTAAGCTTTATTGTTGTAACCATAAAGGTTACAAAGGGCGGACTTAATGCCAGTTAGCATTCTCTGCCAGTCAACCCACGGCATGGTGAGAAAATAGTGGCAGGTGACTTAAATAAGGTAATAAAATACATTTACATAGATTTAACACACATTAAAATAAGACAAATGCACATCTCATAATTTTTCAGGTAAAAAAAACTATTCCTTAAAATAAACCACGGTTTTGTGAACTTGTTGGGGTGATACTTTATAATACTTAAATATGTACATTAATATTTAAATATTTTTTATATATATATATATATATATATATATATAAGCGACTGTAGCCTAATGGCAGGGCGCGGATCGTGAACTCAAGAAGGTCGTGTGTTCGAATCCGTCATTCGACTAGTGGCGTGAACCACTCGTAACACAAGCAATTTAAGCTTACCACGAGTGGTTATCTGTATTTTTTTTTCATAAATTTCACTGCTAAATTAAACTGAGTTTTTGTCCAAAATGATGCACTTTCACACTTACATTACATGCCACGGTACTTCTGGCCTTCGCTACGTCACTGCTCCCTTTATTACAAGAATATTGTTACAGTTTTACATACATATATTTGAACATGTGATTATATTAATATATTAGTACCTATATATTATATGAGTTTTCCTGCGTTCAAGGAAAATGTTTATTATGTTTCTATTTAAATTATTTTTGGTCGTCGATGAGAAAGAAAGAAGAAAATCTTGTTGTTTACTCGCAGGCCCCAAAGCTTCTTCCGCCTAAGCATTAAAAACTGCCGGACTAACAGCGTACTACCATCTCCTACCTTCCTTTATCCCTTTCAGACCATAAACAGCCAACTCTTGGATATGGGCCTCTCCTGTAGTATTCATAACATTAACCCACTATTCATTTAAAAAAAAACTTGTATAGTATGTAAACATGTCATCAATTACAAAATTACATTATCATGAATTTTATTCAATTTTATAATAACATTCTCGTTGATTTATCAATTAGTATTTTATTTGATATTTAGCATCACTAAGCCTAATAGTAATCAGCTACGTAAACAAATCCTAGATACAAAATTCCTATAAACCAAGTTAATTATATAACAAATATTTAAAATTATATTTATCGCCCACCGGTAACAAACAATCATAATCTTCTTATAACTTTAAAAACTATTGCGGCAATTTAACATCCATCAGAACGAGCCGGACAGGTGAACGTCCGAAGCCTCTACTAGACTTTTTTTTAAATCCCCAACGGAACCGTTCCAGGTTGTCGTGCAAAATATTGAATTTTATGGATGAAAGATATAATGGAAATTATATTTTACATTATATATAGACGATCTGTTAAAAAGGTAATAAATCATTTTTTTGTTTTAAAAACGAACCTATAATTGGTATTAATTTACGTTATGTCTTGATTACATAGCTGCTCCACTATTACTGGCAATTACACGCCACTGAGTTTGTAACCATGTGAACTTACAATTTATAAGTTGTATTTAAGTACTAGTACTTATTTTTGAAGGTTTTCATATTAGGTGCTTCTCTTTATATGTCTTTTGGCGCAAGAGTTCTAGAGTAGTACAGCTTGAGGAGTAAATGATTACACGTACAAGATGTTTATGCCGCTGTAAATCGTACCGTGATTCCTTCAAAGGTTGAGTCTAAAACACCTACGGGACCAGATAATATAATGATGTGTAATAATTTATTGTGATCATCCTCACATGGGGACTTGCCGTTTTTAAGTTTTAAGCTGGAGACGTCCAGAATATCACCGGAATAGTGTCGGATAAGACTTGCTCTCGAATCGTTACTCAGACTTGCGAGTGGCTCCAACAATGATGTGTAGGTACAGCTGCCAATAGAACCTTTCAATCTCACTTAAAATCTCTGTTGTCCCGAAAACAATACTGCTACATTCGGTCCTCAGCTTCGACAGTTGGCTCTTTCTGGCAGACAGAACTCTGCAAAGAGTTTTGAGCCCTGGTTCCGCAGGATCGCTTCTTGAATACG
The DNA here is from genome assembly GCA_907164705.1 of Parnassius apollo. NCBI lineage: Eukaryota > Metazoa > Arthropoda > Insecta > Lepidoptera > Papilionidae > Parnassius > Parnassius apollo. The sequence goes on from CAJQZP010000541.1 coordinate 793,298, forward strand.
AGCATTATTAAAGTTGCGTAAGTACCGCTGCATGCATTTGGAGATCTGTCCTTTCAGTTGCCTGTGTCAAATCTGCTGAAGACTGAAAATTCATTTCCCGTTTAACAGCCATGAGATTAAGTGCCAGGGTGACCGAAGAGTTTTTATGATCTTCTGCGGCGGGTCTTGTAGAACTTAGCTCCGACCGCATAGACAGTTTTCACGAGCTTGCCATTTATAACTTCTACTTCACTGCAGTCTTCTAGGTACTGAGAACGATTTTGTGACTCAAGCTGAAAGTTTTCGGGACTCTTAATTTGAGCACGAGAATGACGGAGCGTTGAATTCATTAGACGAAACCTCTTGGCGCTTAGGCTCAGTGTGCCTCTAACCATTCGGTGATCGTTGCCAGGTTTCACCATCCCGATCACTGAGACATCGCTAAACAGTTGGCGTCTGGTCGTCATAACAAAGTCAATATCTATTTTTGTCGAATTATCGGGGCTCAACCAGGTTCACTTTTTGTGGAGCCGCTTCTTGAAGAAACAGTTCATCATAAATAATCCTTCTTTCTCTAGAAAGTCGGCAATATTGCTGTGCCCTTGGGTTCCGTTGCCCTATTCCAAATTTCCCTACCTTCAGCTCACCATTTTCTCTTGTGCCTAGTTTTGAGTTGAAGTCTCCTATTAACACCGTATAGTTTATAGGTTTTGGAGGAATGCATAGCTCTGGATATATCCTCATACATTTCCTCCTTCGCGATGTGCCGAGGTTGGTGTGAAAACCTATATGACCTTCATCGAATACTTATTATTATATACATAATTGGTGATTCTGAATATAAGATACGCAACCCCCGTTGACACACTCCCAATCTTTACAACGTTGTTAACGAGAGACTTGTGGACGATAGATCCGACATGTCCTTTGGAGAGATGGTCGCCCTCTTTATGATAAAACAAGTTGTCGGATTCGAGGATTACCGTATCCTCACCCATTCTTTGGAATTCGGATAATCCTATTATATTCAAGCGCAGCTTATCTATCTCTTCGTCCAGCTCGCTTTTCTCAGTCATCCGTTATATGTTGCCAGGTCGAGTCGTCTTAGGTGGCAACTGAACCTCCACCGGAGATTCTTAACACCCTCCGCCCCGCCGTTACCATGGTCGCCACCGTGACCAGTAATAGCCGGGCCGCCGGAGACTGTTGGCCGTCTCTTCGTAACTCTCATCACGAGGGGTCTATTGCGACAGTTGGCAACCACAGTTTTTTTAATTATTATTTTGCTGTTATCAGAAAGATCCTGCCGCCCATGTTCTCCTTATCGTCTCTTACGACACCCACGGGAAGATATGGGGTAGTGGATATTCTTGCTCGTCACTACATGGGAATCGATAGTAAATCACCGATTAGACAAGTCTTTTTAATTTTGATTTCCCCCACCCCTTTGACAACAGCTACGTTGGTAACTTTCTTAGTTTTCCGCAGAGCACTGGGAGGATAAAGGATTCGCTGACGCTGCAAAGACACTGTTGACACAGTTGATGTTAGTCCATCATCATCATCATCATATCATCATCATCATTATCATCATCATCATTACAGCCTATCAAAGTTAATTGCTGAACATAGGCCTCCCGAAACGTTGCCACGTAAGGTATATTTTTCATTGTTGCCACGCTTTGCAGGTATGCATCGTCTGCTAGACTATTGCCAAGTGTTCATCAAATGGTATACAAGAACGAAAAACGTGGTAATTATTTGATATATTTTGTCAAAACTTATTTGTTATTAAATTTATTGAAGCACTACACAAACATCTAGAGAAGAATATTATTATATCAATTCTTTCGATTCCTGTTTTGTTCAAGTCGTATGACTGATAGAAAAAAAAACAATAGATAAAAAATGTTAGTGTGGTTTTATTTTAATTTTATACAAAAGGCCTATTAATGAAACAAAACACATTACGTGCAATTTACAATAAACACCAATACCCTGTGTGAATACAAATATTTTGACATGAAAACTATAAAAAAACATGTTTGAATTCGGATCGTCGACACGTTCGATATTCAAAATTCGCGACCGAGTATAATTCGCATTCAGCGAAAGTAATGTCTTTTTAAAAAAAAGTCTGGAAGTCCTGCCAAATGCACGGCGGCCTCGACGCTGCGCCGATGTCAACGACCTCTCGTATTGGGCGATGCATTAAGTTGGGTAAGGTCAGGTTTGTGTTTGTGCATGTTGCATGTGTGGGTGCGCTTTTACTTTCGGCGCGTTTCGTCTGTTTCGATTTGGCACATTGTTTTTATTTTGTCTGTTTTTTTTTTTTTTTGGAAAACAGGAAGTTAAATTTCATTATCACTATCATTTCTACATTCCTTTCAACGTTTTACTGGTATAAATGAAAACGATAGAGAACAATAAATTGAAAATTATTTAAAAAACAACGTTGCCCTAGCTCTAGGATTTCCTCAATATAACAATAATTTTTAGGAGATTCATAGAAGTGCTCGTATCATGCTGGATCCGAACCCGCGACTCTAAGCACCGCAACTCCCTGCTAAGGTCATGGAGGCGTTAAATTAAAAAAAAACTATCTCAAAATGAAAAATGTATTCATCGTTACCTCACTGGAAATGCTGTAGTCTTCAGTAGATACTATCTGCGTGGGTTATACCTATGTTTCAAATCATTAGCATTGATAGAGTTAACAACAATGAAAAACAATCGGAATATTTTTTGTAGCATTGGTACGTGGATGCTGTGGCCCATAGGCAAACACACTTAATCTCAACTAAGGATCAAAATGCAAATGCGTTGTCACCCCTGAGAACTCAGATGGAATGCCTCGTTTCCAGTAAAAAGGGTTTCCGGTTCTCTACAATCATCATACGAAACACAACATTACGATGCTATTTTACGCAGATATTCCGTGAGAGTCGAGCCGACCCATTTAGTGACTCTACCACGTAAAATAAAAAAATTTATTGGTACACTCAAAAATCAAATTAGTTTCAAAAAAGTAGCTGAAACTTCGTATCCAAACTTCGTAAGGTAAGCAGACTATTGAACCAGAAATTTATTCATCCTGATCATAATTACAGCCCACATTACATCACAAGTCTCCCGCTGCACACAAACCTTATGCAAGAAATGCCACAAAGCGGACTTCCATCGACTTTCTGCATCTCTTACCAGGTCATCACTCCATCTAGGGGGATGGGTTTGCCCTTCACTTCGCTTTTTTATTATAGACGATTATTATCGTCACAGCCTATTAAAGTAACCTGCTGAACATAGGCCTCCCATATAGAGTGCCTCATAGGGGATAGCTGCCATAGTTGCCACGCTTGGTATGTTGATCGACAACCGTTTTATTTTTATTTTTAGCCGTTAGGAAGACGCTGCTTTCCATCTCCCGATTTGTTTCCCTCCATCGCCTCTTAGAACAACCACGGGATGAGATGGGGTAGTGGATATTCTACACCGTCACTGCATGATACACGGTTATTAATTACATAAAATCAATACTTTATAAAATGCCACGATCTTTTATTAGTTGTTCGGTTTCAAAATGAATTTTGGTCTACGCTCCAATAAACACGTATAACGAGGCTCGTAATATTCCGCCATAGTACTTTCATTCGCGACTGAAGCATGTGTTGATTTTTTTTAATAATCAAACACTACGTGTTATTTTGTTTGGATTCAACCAGTGAAAGATCCAATGCTTTGCAAATAGCATCACATAACACCACGACTAAAACCGCATTTACGTGGTAGAGCCGAATTCATTTGTACTGTGGCTGCTGCATGACGTGATCGTGGAACTGGGTTCATGCTTGCATAGGGTAATAAGGTAGGACCGCACCAGGTGGAACTGCACCGCAGCGAAACTGAGCGACACGAATTGGTCAATGGATCAACTTTGCCGTGCAGTTCTGCTGCAGTGTAGTTCCGTTGCCGCTTACTACTTATTGTCTCACATAATTTCATATAAAGAGTATTTTGACGCGTCGTAGCATCGTTTTTATAAAACTCAAGTTACAGCCCAACTTACAGTCCACCTGATGGTAACTTGCTACTGCTGCCATATTGACTGCCTCGTTGATCTAGTGGTTGTAGTAGTGCGACTTCTGATCATGAGATCCTGGGTTCGAATCCTCGAATCGGGCCAAAAATCAATTATTGAATTTTTCTTTGAAATTCTCAGTAGCTGTCCGGAGTCAGGAAGTTGGCGGTGTCTTACCCCCGTACCTCGGAAAGCACGTAAAGCCGTTGGTCCTGCGCCTGATCTCTCTCCGGTCGTGTCGGTTTACGTCGGTCGTACCTAATGAGGGAATGGAGACTGCACCTGTGCGTGCGCATACACTTGGGCACTATAATCCTGTCCTGCGCCGATGGCTAGCCTCTGTTGAGGCAGGCCGCCGTGGCCAAAATTCAGTCTGGAGGACATTACCGCTGTCAATGGACACCTGCAGCCAACCTTAAATAAAGAATGCTACAGATGCGTTGTCATCTCTGCGAACAACGATGGAACCCCTCACAGCCTGTCTAGGTATAGCTAGGTATATAGGTATAGCTCGCTGTAAGTTTCATAGTGCGCGAGCACAGAAAACATCATGATGAAACTTGCATATCTGAAAATTAAGAAAAAAATATTTCAAAGACGTGAACTTCGCCAACACGCATTGGTTTGATTTCTTTTGATTTTCTTTTTTTTTTTAAACGTTACCCCCTACACTAGGATTTTCTCCTGTATCGCGAAGGCAGTATACAAACATTAATTCCACAAGGACAAACAACCAGACCCGAAAAAATTAATTGTAGGTTATACAAATACTTTTTCGGTGCGGGATTCGAACCCGCGGTCCCCAGCGCAGTCACTCATTGCTAAGCCACTGCGCCACCAAGTCGTCATTGGTGCAGCGCGGCGGAAATTTCCTTGCCCAAAATCTCAGAAATGAGAGTAAGCCTGTGCCCAGCAGCTGGACGTATATAGACTGTAACTTTAACTTTGATCAAATCGGTATACAAGAACGAAAAAGTGGTACTTATTTGATATATTTTGTGTCGTTTCCAATTTTTTTTACGTATTCTAATCTGGCTTATATTAAATGTTGGAACGTTTCAATGAACAACACTTTCCTCCTAAAATCTCTAACCCAATTGTAGTGTAAGAGGGTAAAATTATTTTTTTTAGTTGAGTGGTGGGTAATATGAAATGCCTGACAGACTGTAGCTACACTATTTCTCCGTACTTTCAGACCTGAAGTGTAGTTTACTGCTAGCTGGTGTAGTGGGATGTGCTGCTGCTTGATTGCACAGATAGGTAGGAGGGTAGCACCTATCGAGAAAGACTCCCAAATAAAAGGAGTCCCACCAGCAAGGTCTCGCATACTCTTCAGTTTATCTTCAATATTTCTTGCAAAAAATTACTTTCTTGGATACATTGCACCTACATTATTGTAACTGAATTTCCGGAATTGTCTTATAAATTACTCAAATGATGTGGACGACGTCAATCTACATCCATTTGGCAAAAAAAAATCTAGAAATATTTAACAAAAAATCTAAAAATAACAAACATGAGCAAAGTTTTCTTACGATACAAATTAACTTATTTTTACAGGCCATCTCTGGAACTTGCCGCTAATTTCAAATGCAAAGCGCACCAAATTCCGCCTATCCTATTATGAGCTCGAAGACCTCAAAAACCTATCTGGAAAAACCACGTTTTTACTTTTTCAAAATTGAATATTTCAAGAACAAATCAACCAATTTTGACGAACTTGACGGCGTTCAACGCAGTTTTAAGCACTTATAGTTAATGTATTACATCAAAACCGATCCGAGAAGAAATTTCGAATTTATTTGAAAAATTAAAATTTTTCAAATAAATTCAAATAAATTTCATTAACGATTTCTCTTCAATGCATCAACCGAGTTTGATGCGGTTTGCAGCAATCGACGGCGTTTTTTTTAGTTTAAAAGTTATTTCAAAGAAATATTTTTTTGAAAAAAAAATTTTGAGATTTCTCAATATCTACTGGTCCGGATCGGTTTAAATAATATATAAAACACACAAATACATACAGGCATAGTGACTCCTTGTAGAAATAGTGAGTACAATTTCCTATCGAGGATCTCAAAACGTAGAGATCTGATGACTTAATTTTCGAAAACCGGGGTGAAACCAATACATTTAGGGTAAGTTAAAAATCAAACGAAACTTAGAAACAAAACAACGATATTAATACTTTTTTGATTTTACTTACCCACGGAATAGATTGAATAATTCAAAATTCTTAGCGTTTACGTATACGAATAATTTATTTTTATAAAAGACGTTTGACAAGAGCACACAGTCCAGCTGATGGTAAGCGGTTGCTGTGGGCCATAGACATTTACATTTACCCTAGATTGAGAATCAAAATGCAGATGCATTATCAATCCTTAAGACTAAAATGGAATCATATCCTATAAAAACAGCACCATTAAGCAGCTACTGTGTGCCTTATCTCGCTGATATCCTGTAAGAGTGTAGTTCTTTCCCGATTAAACCAATCCATTCGTGCTTTAACTGTAATATAACTGCAGCTTTACTCAATAATATAGGGTTTCGCACGATTTTATGTTTTACGCGGATCTTAGCTCTCATTATTAATTAAAAATCTTTATAGAACTGGTCAAAGACATCTCGTGTTGCTAATCTTGCTTACTGTACATTTATATGCATTTAAGTTCCCTTTCGTGCTCAAAACATAAATATTTAACTACAGCTCTCCTACAAACATCCATTAACGTTCGCTATTCACCCGAATTTCGTATCTTATCGCCGGTATCGTGTCACTGACCTGCCAATTCTGCACGACGTGTCTGAGGTCATGGTACGATATCGCCCTCTCTTTTACAACCATCTTATCGCATAATGCCTTCACTGTCTCTCATTATACAAAGCTTTGTTGACACAGGTGAATTTCGGGCTAAGTGTGATTATTATTTGCAAGAACTGCATTTTATTACTGTATGTTTAACGTAACCTTTATTATAACAAGACGTAATGTGCTTTAACATCATAAACATTGAAGTGTATCTTGTGTGCACGACTTGGAACACAAAGACAACATTCAGTTATTGTGCATTGATCCTTGAATTATGGACCTTTATTGTTAGGTTCACAAAATATAAATACAAATATTTTGCATTTTTTGGTATTAAAAGAAAAAAGAACACTCAGTGGAAAGAAGCACAAAAAAAAAAGGCGCCCCCCCAAAAAACCCCTAATACTCGCATATCACACGACTGAGCGCAGGCCTTACGAGCAATTAGTCTACCGTGCTGTTTCAGCATAGGATACCAGCATGAAATAGCAGCATAATGCTGTTGTGTCTAAGTGACGAGTACCGGACACCCTCACGACGCATTTGTATTTTAATAACAGAGGATAGATGTCGCACAGCATCTCCTTACTATCAAGTGGATTGTGTACTCGTTTGTCAACCTTCCTTCTGTAAAAAGAAACATGATAGGTCCATTGAAACCTCTTTAAATTGGCTATTAAATTATATTTGTAAGTTTACGAGCTGAAAATTTCGGGAATCAAGGAAGTGACACAACATTACTATTTAAAAATGTATTTATTGCTTTTCGAAGTATTCTCCGCGAAATTTGACACATTTTTCCATACGATGGAACCAATCATTGAAGCAATCATTCCATTCGGAAATTGGGGTCTCCAAAATGGCCGTTTTGTAGGCGTCCACAGCTTCTTCAGGTGATGAAAATCTCTGTCCACGCAATTTATTCTTTATTTTAGGGAAAGTATAGAAATCATTAGGGCTTAGGTCGGGGCTGTACGGCGGATGGTCTAATAATTCTATGTTTTCTTGCTCTAAAAACTCTTTTGTTCTGTGTGCGGTGTGAGAACTCGCATTGTCGTGATGAAGGATGATGCGGCGGTTGCAGTTCTCTATACGGAGTTCAGAAACGACCTGTGGCAAACAAATGCTAGCATACCATTCTGCATTAACCGTTCTTTGTCCCTCAAGAGGAATAGTCGTAACATGGCCAGTTTTGGATACAAACGTGGTCACCATTTTTTTCACTTTTCACACACACAACACTCCGTGAATGAACAATTTTTGTTAGCTTTATTATAGCTCAATTTCAAACACCCAAACTCGTGACTGGTTTTTTGTTTCGGGTTCGTACGCGTATATCCAGGATTCGTCACCTGATACGATGTTGCATACAGCATTTGAGGATCCTGCGTGGAATCTTTCGAGAGTTCTGAGTAACGCGAGCCGCATTTTGCTCTTCACAGAGCGAATGCGGTATCCATCGGGAAAACAACTTTTTACACCTAATTTTTCATGCAAGATTATTTGTATTTGACTCATGCCAATGTCTAAATTGCCTGAATTTCGCGGTATGTCACATGTCGATCTTCCTCAATCATCTTACGCACAGCATCAACGTTTTCTTGGGTGACTGCAGTTTTTGGACGACCTTGACGGGGATCATCACTGAGCTTGACACGTCCACGTTGAAATTCAGCAAACCAGCGATAAATTGTGGTTTTGGATGGGGCTTCATCACCAAATGCAGAAATCATCCGGTCAACACACTGATTTTGTGTTAAACCACTTCGAAAGTCATAATAAATCATCGCTCTTGAATTTTCTCGAGTCAATCCATTTTCTCAACGATTAACATTGAAATAATATGTACTTAGGTACTAGAACAGCTATTTCAAAAAAAACACAGAGTAGTTGTTTTCGCGCGGTTGTTTTTTTTATCATAGAATAAACATAGGTGTGTTAAATAGGTAAATTATATCGAGAACAATATTTAAATTTTGTCATTTATTTTGTATATTATATTTGCTTATTTAATATAATATTACATAATATTATATCACAATTACATTTTAATGATATTTTTATCCGAATGTTTCAAAGGGTCAAATATAAGATCTCAAATATAAAAAACATACTAAATGTGTGTTTAACAAAACCTATTAACATAACACTTAAATTACAAATATATTTATTTAAATTAGAATTAGAGTCGTTCATAAATGCTGGGCACACGAGAGTTAAAAATTGACGAATTTATTCCACTTTGACTGATGTGGAAACCTAAAAATAAAATGAAAGAACAATAAGCCTTGTGACAAGACCGAGAATCTTTTTTTAAATAAATAAACGGTATTCGATTTTAAAACCAAGGAGTTTTCAATTAAAAAGATTTTAATATGACAGGGACAGTGGAAATATTCCATTCCCGATACTTTTAGTGCAGCCTAGTATTAAGTGTAGAGCTCAGGGGCAGAGCCATTACTTTAACTGTAAAAATACAACCAGCGTTTAATTCTAATCATATAATAATCAACCATTAGAGCTGATTTACGACATGACTGGCCGTAAAAAAGCTATTTTTATCACAGAGAAATTGAAAATTCTTCGAAGACAAGTATAGTTCGTCAACCTACTCTACACGAGCGCTACAAACTGCTTCTTCTCCGGAATAAGGCTACTCCTATAAGAAATATTTAATGTGAAATCAACTACCTAAAGTGGCAATTGGTCGACCACATAACGGACAACTGATAAGTAAGAAAAGTTCTCGAGGAGCAGCCTCGTACCGATCAGCGAAGTGTAGGCTACCCCCTCCCCTCAATTAATGAAGTGACGATCCAGTAAGACACAAAAAGTCGATGGAAGCCGATAGCTCAACACTGTGTTGCCTATACAGTTTCTGTGGAGCTGCAATGTATAGATGGATGCTGCCATGGAGTATAGAGGTAAGGAGGACAATCTCCCATAGGAGAATAGTTTAAAATGTGTCCATTTGTAATCAGTAAATAACAGTTCAAAAACTCCTCACAACAGTGCTCGAGTAGCTACAGGGTATGATAAATCGCCGTAAAATACGTTGAAAGTGATTTTGAAAATAAAAATTTTGAAAGCAATAAAATAATTATTGTAAAAAGATTTATAGTGAAAGTCTGTGCTTTAAAAAAATGATAAAAAGTTGTTTAAAATTTAGACTGTAGCTACAGTGGCGCCACCCTTATTCAGCGCTTTCCTACGGACACTTTTTAATACAGCGCTGTACTCCTTACCTCTACACTTCATAGATGCTACCTACAAATATATACAAAATATAGAATAAACGATTTTTAAACAACAAACAATAGACATTCCGGCTATTGAAAAAGGATCCAAACATAACACATACGATTTTCAATAAATTTAAGTTACTGCACTCCTCTATATAAACTTTAACTCTTCCAAATCTTACACTTCTCCGTGCACGCAATGTGCTTAAAAATGTGTACAAACGTTTCCCTTCACATATATTATTCTGCTCATTACGAGAGTGAGTCACTAACGAATGTGACACGAAACAAAGGGAACAGGTTATTTTTGCGTCCAAAAAGTTTAATGATGACTAAATGTACAGACTTACCGCCAAATTCGCCAGTTCAGTAAATTACGCGCTTATCGTGCGGCTGACGAAAATAAGGAAGGAACCCGAGGTCAAGGATCTTACTGAGGATTTTTTGTTCTTGTCGCTGGCAAGGTCAAAAATAATAGTCCGTAAAACATTTTAAATTGATAAATACGGTTGTATGTATGCAAACAAACTGAAAAATATATAGTGGTGTAATGTAGGGACAGCTTAACAACATCTGTCATCCAAAACTCGAACTGCAGGAGGTTACGTGAAAAATTATAGTTGTAGCTCGTATTTCAAACTACTGAATAGCATTCCATCCATTAGAACTGCATTTAAACCTCTCTTTCACCCTATTCAAAAATACCATAACCACACTTGGGAGGCGATTACGATACCCATTATGAAACTATCACAACAATGTCCAGAAGTCGAGCACTTTTTATTACTCGTATATTCTTTATTGAATTAAATAAAATTCCTTATTACGGAACTACCTTTTGACAGCCGGTTATAAAAACTTTCTAATTAAATAGACATTTTTTTTTCAATCGGACAAGACATTTTAGTTTTTATGTTTGTTCTCTAAGGTATTGTCACCTAGTAATGGCAATTTTTTTTACAAATCCCCAAGAACATTTAAACAGGTGATGGTTATCGCGTCATGGAAAACATATTAAAAGAATATAAGCGTAATATTCTTACGGTGTTAGTTTCACACACACACGCTCTGTACCGTACCCTCAATACAGAGAATGTGCGCAGGAAAAATAATAATTAAGTTTTCATGATTACTTACTTCCTACTCGTTCTACCAATGCAAGAGCCGTGGTAGCTAAGATGGTTGACGCTCGCTGTAAATATAATAGAACGCGAGTAACCCGGGTTCGATACCTGCCGACAACAATGAAATTGTTAATTGCAATTCTAAGTGCTTTATACCACGTGCTCGGCGGTGAAGGAAAACATCGTGAGGAAACCTGCATGTCTGAGGAATAAGAAATAAAAATATTACGAAGACATGTGAAGTTCGCCAACACGCATTGGGGCAGTGCGGCGGACACTTCCTTGCCCTAAAACTAACTTTACTTTACTTTTATACATTGCAAGGCTTACGGTTACAGTTTTCGTAAATCAAATATTCAAGTCCGTAAAAATACCAAGGCGAGTAATTTTGTAATAAAACTAAAGTATTGTTATAATAATTGATGTTTCCTTATTCCCAAAAAAACAAATACTCAGAAGCAACTGATAACAAAAGACCAAAAATTATAACAATAAAATTTCGGCAGAAGTGCGTAATATCCCACAGAATGAATTTATGGATTAGTCTTCCTGTTACTTCGTGGCTCTACTATACATAATAATTGACGATGTACTCATGGCGGATTCAATAGTAAATGACATTCCAATTGTTAAAGCTAAGCTATATTGTTAATTAAAAGAATCAGGCGTTACTTTGCGGAAATTTATACGTGGTAGAGCCATGCTGCAGTTATATTAGTAGTATAGTTGTAGCACGAATGGGTCCGCTCGACCGGGGAAGGACCACGATCTCACAGAATACCAGCGTGAAATAGTAGCATAATGCTGCTGTGTTTCGTATGGTGAGCGTAGAGAACCGGAGACCCTTTTTACTGGAATCGAGGCATTCCATCTTAGTCCTCACGGGTGACAACGCATCTGCATTTTGATTCATAATCGGGGATAGATGTAGATGTCTATGGGCGTCAGCAACCACTTACCATCAGGTGGACTGTGTGCTCGCTTGTCATCATATCCTATAAAAAAATTATACTAAAGTCGATAAGAATTACTTCCTCATACATCCGCTCAATAAAGTAAAATCATGTGTCTTACCTAGTTTGAAGAGCACCTCTTTCGTGTTTTTTTAATTGCGTGCACTAATCCCGTCACCACTAATCCCAGTATCACTACTTACAACACCACTATTCCCAACAACACTACGCTAGGAAAGACACACCATTAACGTTAATACATAAAAACACAAAAATTTCATAAAAATCGGTCTAATTCTTAAGTGATAATCTTTCATACATTACATATATATATACCCTTAATTTTTATTTAAATAGATATTTAGATATACATTTATATAACTCATATTTATGTAGTTTATTGCTTTATCTTATAAGTTTTTAACGCACGCCTCCGTCTCCTTATTTTGAGTTCCTGTTCATCCAAAGGTTGCATGTAAGAGATCGCTTTTAGAGATGAGGTCACCTATTGTGCAACTGATTTAAGATGATTTTTTTCCTTTATTGTTTTTCATGTTGTACAATAAAGAGTAATATTTATTTATTTATCTTACGTTTAAGAGTGCGGACTAAAAACTTAGAAGGTCGTGGCTTTAAATCCGTCAATCAACTACTGTCGTAAACCAATCAAAAATAAGCACTTTAAGTTCCATTAGAATTCAAGTAGGATTAGTTGTCGGTAATGGTAATGTTAAGGAGTATTGGTAATGTTAACATTGTGATTGTTAACAATACCGCAGAATAAATAATAGTACTAATATTACTAATAATCCATTTCTTTTAAATTTAAGACTTCTTTTGATTGATAGATAGATTTGCTTAAAAACATATTATGATGGTGAATGATGTGGAACTAACATGTTTTGCCATAATTGGCATGCAAAAATTATATGAAATACAGCTAACTACACTAAGCCAATCTTAAATTTTAAAATCATTTCATCATTACTTGAAAATTATGTACAAGCATTATTTTTCAATTCAAATATTATGTACAATTCAATACTTACAGATCCACTCTATATTGAATTCTTATACAATAAATTGTTCATAAAATATTACTTGAAATATTACATTATTGTTACATAATTAATATTAAATACTATATGAGATTATTTAAGCTATTATTATTTTAATATTTACACTGCATTATAAATTATTTCATAATTTTAATTGCAATAAAATTATAATTTATAAATCTCAGGCTATTATGAAAATATTACCATTTAACTTAATACATTATTTTACATTTTAATAAATAAATGATCAATATGAATTACAAATAGCTTAAAAATAAAATGTCTATATTCATTTATTTCCATAAACTAAATTTTAATTTATAATTAATTATACATACTAAACACTCACGCCTGTCACCCAGAGGGTTAGGCAGAGCCTACAGACTTCCATTTGGCTCGATCCTGATTCCTGATACACCTATCTCGCCTTCTACACATTCATATACATATACCTACACATACATGCTCGTCGGTTAAGGGTACTCTTAATAATTAATTATGTACATAGGTATTATGTTATCTCCAAATATTAGTATTTAGCTAATGTCAAAGTAGTCGTGGGAATTGACAAATAAACTTACCTAAATCTCTATTATAAATCCGAACAAGTAAATCATAATTCATGTGTTTATTCATTTATTTCAGTTCACCGAAAGTCCACCTCTGAACTTAGGCCTCCCCAAGGAACACCAATACCGGAGAGCAGGTCAGCACCAAAAATCATAAGCTACCTGTATCCATCGACGTTTTATATCGCTTTGTTTATCTGTTCGAGGCTGCCACTCGAGAACCTTTCTTCCCCATCGATTGTCGATTCTTCGATCTATATGGAGGGTTCATTAGCACTACATCCCATTGATCCATTGCGCTATGTTGCGCTAGTTTTATTGCGGATATCCTCAGTTTTGCAAGTAAAAGGTGATAATTATTTTGATTTCCTTGGACAAATTGTGTCACCAGTTTGCAAAAGTCGTGTTTTATTTGACATTGGCTACAGATCAATGTACGTGGATACATAGATAAGACAGTTTTTATCGGTTCGTCTGCTAAATCTATATTTGACTGATAATATAAGTTCGCGGCGTGGATTTGTGAAAATTGATAAAATATAACAATGAGCCTTTAGTAAGCCAACTGGGGATTACCAAAATATCTTTTATAGAATAAGGGTATCAAACGAGCACTCAGTTCACACGATGATAAGTTGATGATTTGGCCTATAGACATCTACATCTCTCCTCGATTAAGGATATAAATGTAGATGCTTTGTCACTCTTAAGGACAAGAATGAAATGCCATAATTACATTAAAAAGGGTCTGCGGTTCTCTACACTCATCATACGAAAACAGCAGGGTTAAACTGCTGTTTCTCTGGTATTATGTAGAAGCGTTGCCCTTCCCCGGAACGACGCATTCGCGCTACAACTATAATATGGCTACGGCTTTAGTAGTGCGGCGTGGCAGTCATCATCATCATCATCATCATTACAGCCCTTCACAAGTCCACTGCTGAACATAGGCCTCCCCCAAGTAATGCCACAAAGCACGGTCCTGAACCACCTGCATCCATCAACTTCCTGCATATCTTATCAGGTCATCACTCCATCTAGTGGGGGGTTGCCTTACACTACGTATACCGGTACATGGCTGCCACTCGAGAATCTTTCTTCCCCATCGGTTAAGCTATATGGCCGGCCCATTGCCTCTTCAGCTTACTAATCCGTTGGGCTATGTCGGTCACTCTGGTTTTACTGTGAATATCCTCATTTCTGAGTCTATCGCGCAGAGTAGTGCCACGTAAAAATCTATATGTGACACATCTTCAAATAGTACCACGAACTCTATACAGGTGTAATGATACGTGTATGATCAAATACCTAGGCCCGCATGTAGGTACTCGCACGTAACAAATGGTATCATTAGTGGCAATGACCCTGCCTATCAGCGTCGAATGGCGGGAGGCAATCAATTTGCAGAATTAGGGCTAAATTGGACTCGGTAATTAATATTATTTCGATAAACACTCGCAGGACGCATTTCATCAGTCATTGGGCAGGTCAGTGCCGTCTCCTTATCAGCGCGGAGCTACTATTGTAATTGCTCGAATAATTCCGTAAATGTAAATCGATAAAAAAACTCGAAATATGATTGTTATTTAACTTTTTATATCATTTTTTTCTGTTAAATGAGCCCATTATTACGGATACATAATACATATACATACATAAACTCTCACACCTGTCACCCAGAGGGGTAAGCAGAGACTACAGACTTCCATTTGGCACGATCCTGACACACCGCTCTCGCCTCCTCCATATCCATATACCTTATCGGATTCATAACATGCTCATCGGTTAAGGGTACTTAATTGTGGCCCATTTTCAGTATTTCGCCAATTTAGTCGATAAACTTTCGCCTACGACGTCTCTTTCCGACTCTGCCGCTCACATTTGCAACGTAAATTTGCTTTTCCACTCTTTACTCGTTCATTCTTTTTACATGACCAAACCACCGAAGCATTCGTTTCTTAATCCTGGTCACAAGATCATCTTGCAAACATATAATATAACAAATATTTGTCGAGATACCCTTTTTCAAATAGTTACTAGTTTTTTATTGCTTCTTTTGTGATCGATTTGTACTAAAAATTACCTGAAGCATATAACAGCCTCTGTATTTCAGTTATAAAAGAATATATTTAAAGGTTTCATAAAAAGCTTGATCTCTGCGACAGCTGTCAGTAAAATCACGCCTGTGAAGTCCTGAATTTCTTAGTAGTACAGACGGTACCTGTCAATGTCATACTTTATGGGCATCCTGCACTAATTAGGTCTACATGCCCATAAAGTATGACATTGACAGGTACTATGTGTCTGTACTACTAAGAAATTCAGGACTTCACAGGCGTGATTTTACTGACAGCTGTCGCAGAGATCAAGCTATCTTTTATGAACTATAGTATATTCAGATTAAATTTAATGACATGGTGACGGCATGAGGAATTCTATCACGCTATTTCAACCTGTGTGTAAGCTACCGTGCAAATGTCAGAAATAATAATATATATCTCGTCATATTTGGCTCTTTATGGATATCAGTAGGTCCAATCATTTCATAATAAAATAAGATATTATTTTTTCTTCGACGTAACAAAATAAATTTCGTTTGTCAAAGGTTATTTATTTAAATCTATTAAATCTACTACCGTTTCGAAATGAGATTTCTCTAACCAGAGAAGAAACGACAAAAGAAACTCCGCAGGTATCTATCTTCTTTTTTGTAAATTTATTAAAAGTTAAATTTACATATCATAGCATATACAGAATGGAAAGGGACGGCAGATTATCGGTAACTGTTGTGTGTTCTATGATATATTAAAACAATTACTAAACTTTTTGAGCTTATCAGAGTAGGTATACTGCATGCCGGAGTGACAGCACGTTAAGGCGTGTGTCATATCCAGACCGCCTGACAAACATAGATATTATATCAAGTCTTTCCATTCACAGCAGCATAATGCAGCAGTAGAATATTACGGCCTGATGAGAGAATATAAAAAGCATTACAACTTTTATATACACGTTATATATACGAGGACTGCCTCGTTGGTCTAGTGATGATCATGATCATGAGGTCCTGGGTTCGAACCCCGGGTCGGGCCAAAAAATTAATTATTGAGTTTTTCCGTCAAGAAATTCTCAGTATATGCCCGGAGTCAGGAAGGTGGCGGTGTCTCACCCCCGTGCCTCGGAAAGCTGTAAAGGCGTTGGTCCTGCGCCTGATCTCTCTCCGATCGTGTCGGTTTACCGTCCTATCGGATTATGAGAGTGAGGGAATAGAGAGTGCACCTGTGCTTGCGCATACACTTGGGCACTATAATCCTGTCCTGCGCCGATGGCTAGCCTCCGTTGAGGCAGGCCGCCGTGGCCGAAATTCGGTCTGGAGGACATTATTATTATTATATACAAGAGGTTGAGCCACGCTGCAGCTATATTATAGTTGTAGCACGAATGGGTCGGCTCGACTGGGGAAGGGCCCACGCTCTTACAGAATACCAGCGTAAAATAACAGCTTAATACTGCTGTGTTTCGTATGGTGAGTGTAGAGATCCGGAGACTTTTTTTACTGGAAATGGGGCATTCCATCTTAGTCCTCAGGGATGATAACGCATCTGCGTTTTGATTCTTAATCTAGGATAGATGTAGATGTCTACGGGCCACAGCATTCACTTACCATCAGGTGCACAGTGTGCTCGTTTGTCACCCTTATTATATAAAAAAAACGAAGTATTGGGACCATTTATAAATAAATGTTCAAATTGTCAACTGATATCTCTTTATTTGATTAATTATATATTTGAAACGCGTGCTCACCGAGCCGCCTGATGTAGTACTGTACAATGTAAGGCGCATAGCCGTTACAGAATTATATATATTTAGATAAGCTTATAATTAAAACATATATATAAAACGAGCACACCATCAACCTGATGGTAAGTAAAATATGTGACTCTTAGACTTCTATATATCTATCATCGATGAAGAAAAAAAATGTTGACGCATTCTCACTCCTGGAGACTAAGACGGACTACCTCGTTATCTCTATCTCGCAAAATGATGTTCTCCACGCTTAGTAGAGGAATATACCTATGTATGTTAGTTAATTTATTTTTCCTAATAATTTTAATACATTAATACTTAGGAGATTTGCACTTTGTATGCGTTCATCAAATGTTGTGCTCGTACTTGAAAATCGATCGTAAACAAATAGTAGGTGTTACGGTGCAACGTTTGGAACAAATGTCATTCATTTTGTGGTCAAACCATATTTAGGTCGCCGATGCTCGCAGTATTTGTTAATATGAAGCATTGTACTTTGTTCTATGCAATTGCTTACAGCACTGACACTGGTAATAGTCACTATAGAACAAAATTACAAGTGCTTGTTGTAATTACTTGTTATTCTAGATAAAAATAAGTTAATGCTTTCCACTGCAGGGTAATGAAAGGAGGCCTCCTTTCATTACTGAGGGAGTTCTAGGCAATTGCCTCAATACGTGCGTGGTTCACATGTCTTCAATTTTTTTTAGACATATACGTTCCTTCACCGCCGAGCACGTGGTAAATCAGCAATATATTATTAAATTATAATACCGGCAGGAATCGAATTCGGGTTGCCCGCGTACGTACTTAGCTTAGCCCTTGAGCTACCGCGGCTGCATAAATATATCATTATTGTTTAGTATTTTTCATTAATTCATCATTCATTACAGCGTATTAACAGTCCACTGACAAAACGTCGGCCTAACCGCCCCACCAATAGATTTACTCATAGTGATGGCTGCCATAGAGTCTTCTGTTTCCTTGCCTTGTGACTCCCGCTTGACGACACAAAGTATTGGTCTCTTTCTATTCTGACGCCGCTAATTCAAGGCAAATAATATATACTATCTACCACGCGTTGCGGTAGCTCAAAAAATTTCCAAAAATCACACGCGTGTTTTCCAAGGCAACGTTGTGTCAAAATTTCAAAGCAATCAGTGAATTATTTTTGGAGATTAAAAATTTTGAATAAATTAATATTTACATACACTGGTGAAATTTTTTATCGGTGAATATGATTTGGATTTCGATAAATTTTAAATAATTAATTAATTAATTTAATTCAAAATTTTTAATTTTATTTTTTGTAAAATGTCGGTGCCACAGGCTTCTACACATATTACACCCTATTGTCCAGACGGTAAAAAGGTCATTCTGTATATTTTTATAAGCATATTTGTGCTTTTTGGCATTCCTTGGGGAAGGTTTTTCTGAGGATCAGCGTCGATGTGTGAAAGTCTATAACGATGATGATTACGAATTACGATGAATCATTTTCATGATGAAGATGATGGAGTGTCCAATCCAATTGCCAATCTCACATGCATGCGAGTGACATTGACTGACTAAGGTCTGCTCATCGTCTACTAGCAGAAAAACCGTCCAACTGAGGATCATTATCAGTACGATGTATACCTACCCGATGTGGTTGTAATTTAGATGACAGAGACACGCTTCAGGTGTATTATGGCTACAGCACGAAATGGTCAGTTCGACCAGCGTAGGACCACGCATTAACAAAATAGCGTGAAATAGCAGCATAATGGTGCTGTATGTTCCTTATTGAGAATGCAGAGAACCGAATACCGGTTTAACTGGAAACAAGTCATTCCATCTTAGTATTTGGTAGTAACAACATATCTGTATTACGATTCCTAATCGATGATTATATGTAGGTACGACCAAATTGCCTCTGATCTTATCGCATTAGGATTACTGATACAACTGAAGTATTGCGGCAGCAGAAACAGAAAAATCAAACTTTCGTTGTAAAAGTTACGGAAACAGAACCAGAAACTGATGTCAAAAAGCGCGCAGAACTTATGCAGTTCCGGGTGCAGAAGCAGAGGTCTGTTGCATCACTAATTAGGCTAATATGGGAAAGTTAGGAAAGGAGTGTGCCACTCAGCTTATGCACACATATAATGTCTAGTACTTAATTGACAGTTTCCAGTTTCCACTGAATTAGAAGTTGCCACCTTGGTCGAAATCAGTCAAAGAGCGCATGGATGTAAATATAACTTTTAGAAAATTTTAAGTCAAACTTAAAGTCTATCTGATAGTAAGTGGTAGAAGTAAGTAAGAAGTATCATCATTTTATCATCATTACAGCCCTTCACAATTCCATTGCTGAACATAGGCCTCCCCCAAGTAATGCATGTCTTATCAGGTCGTCACTCCATCTAGTGGAGGGTCGCCCTACACTACGCCTACCGGTACGAGGCTGCCAATCGAGAACCTTTTTTCCCCATCGGTTATCGGTTCTTCGAGCTATATGGCCGGCCCATTGCTACTTCAGCTTACTAATCCGTTGGGCTACTTCGGTCACTCTGGTTTTACTGCGGATATGTTCATTTCTGAGTCTGAGAAACTCCGAGCATAGCCCTCTCCATAGCTCGCTGAGCGACCTTGAGCGTCCTCATACGGCCAGCAGCATATACCCCCCATGAATAATTACACAAAAAGTAAGTGGTAGTAGGTAAGTATTTATACGTGGTAGAGCCACGCTGCAGCTATATTATGGTTGCAGCACGAATGGGACAGCTTGACCGGGGAAGGAACACGCTCTCACAGAATACAAGCATAAAATAGCAGTTTAAGCTGTTGTGTTTCGTATGGTGAGTGTAGAGATCCGGAGACCCTTTTTTACTGGAAACGAGGTATTGCATCTTAGTCTTGATGGGTGACAACGCATCTTCATTTTGATTCGTAATCGAGGATAGATGTAGATGTCTGTGAGCCACAGCATCCACTTATACTATCAGATGTGTTCGTTTACCACCAATATTCTATTTAAAAAAAAACTGTCAGTCGTAAGCCTGCACTGCACGTCAGAAGTTTCTTAGCTTTACGAACATTCGTATCTGAGCGTGGTGGTCACGCGAGTTCATGCTTTTCCCCATCCCCAAAAGTTCCCAACGTGCTTAAAGTTTTCATTTCAAAAATATTTTGGGCCTATGAATGTTTATAAAAACAATACTGTACAAATTTTATTTTTATCATGTTTTGTCTGTATGTTTTGTTTGTGTATCAAAAAGCATTGAACTTCTGTACACTGCTACAAAATAAATAATAGTACATACACTCCGCTTTTAAACGCATTTATTATGTTGCAATGTCTCGTCAAAATGTGAGGTCATCGCCCTGTGAATCACGTCAACTCGTCCATAATTTTAACGTCCCCGTTCCTCTCCCTCCTATCTTATCGGATATTACGCTGTTCCTTTCTCCCGAAGTGCAAACGTCATATCCGATTTCGGCGCTCTCCTCTGTAGTAATGAACAAACAATGCCGGGGACGTACCTAGAAGTAGAAAGGTAATTACTCTGTTTGATCAGACTTTTATTTGGACTAAAAAACTTGTCTTGACAATTTCTTTAACTTTAAAAAAATATTTAACAAGCAATTTCTATGATAATCAATGTCATTTAAAATATTATTCAAGTAGAAGTGTTTGATTTTTTTTTATATATTTACTTACATGAATAGTTGTTAACAAATAATCTGCAGTCATAGAGTTATGAATAACAATGTTTACCTATCTAATGTTTAACGTTATTGTTTAGGCACGTTCTTTATTGGCACATTTAGCGGTGTAAGAATATCCACTCGTATCATCCCGTGCGTGTTATCAGAGGCCACAGTGAGAAACAAATCAGATGGGCAGCAATCTTTTTATATAGGATAGGTTGACAAACGAGCACACAGTCCACCTGATGGTAAGTGGTTGCTGCGGCCCATAGACATCTACATCTGTCCTCGATTACGAATCAAAATGCAGATGCGTTGTCACCCGTGAGGACTAAGATGGAATGCCTCATTTCCAGTAAAAAGGTCCTCCGGTTCTCTACACTCATCATACGAAACACAGGAGCATTAAGCTATTGTTTTACGCTAGTATTCTGCGAGAGCGTGGTCCTTCCCCGGTCGAGCCGACACATTCGTGCTACAACCAAAATATAGCTGCAACGTGGCTCTACCACGTATAAAAGTACGGTTGTCACACCAAAAACTGAGGTGGAATGTTACATCACCAGTAAAAAGGATTTCTGGACTTTACTATGAAATTATGTGAGAGCTACCGTGTATTGATGACGTAGGAGCATCAACTATCGATCGAGGACATTGAAAAAGAAGATGTGCAGCAGCACCTTCACGATAACAGCTTAAAATTATAAACAACTGCGATTGTCAATCCGCCTGCCAAGCGTGGCAACTACGGCATATAATATCCACAAATATGTTACGTTATACTTCGAAACTATGGTTCATTCCACTTTTTCCCAACAAATGTCCCCAAATGCATCGCAGAGCGGTTCGAAACGTCGGCGACCGGGTTCTCTCTGATCGGCTTGACTCACTAGTGCTGCGAAGAGATGTTGCATCTCTTTACGTATTTTATCGCATCTTATCCTATCACGGTGATTGCTCAGAGGAATTGTTTGGACTAATTTCAGTCGCTCAATTTCACCATCGCACATCGCGACAAAACTCTTTTTTGTAGGAGAGGGGTCAAGTAATATCAATGATGGTAAGTAACTACAACACTGCACATAACATGAACGTATTTAAAAAAAGATTGTACCATTGGTTAATTGACAAAAATATTTATGATATTAATGAATTTCTGACATTTTAAACTAGATTTTGACATTGTAAAACATAATTATAATTTAAATAAACATTGTTTAATTTGTTAATTTTAATACTATTAAACCCCCTAGGTTATCTTGATTTAAACGTAATTTGCATAGCTATATTATAGTTTAAAGTAGCAAAACATGTGGGCATAACTAAAACTCTGTTTAGCGACGTAACACTGACCAAACATCTGTCTAATTACCATGTTTTATGCAAATAAAGACATATTATTATTATTATAAGGTTAGGTAGTTGCAAAGTGTAGCTTCACTCCCACTATAAAGAGTGACTGACAAACTAGCAAGACGTACAGAAAGACGATGGGTACACAAAATGAATTTAATAATGCAAATGTCATTGGCGTTATGAAAATCAATTGGGAACCGTGAACTACTGGGGAATTGCAGGTGCGTTGCCGGCCTTTTAAAAAGGAGTATAAGCTCGTTTCTTGAAGGTCCCTAAGTCATATCGGCCCGGAAAAATTGCCGTTGGTAAACAATTTCACAGCCAAGCATCCAGATAGTGCGGACGGTATCGGGAGTTTTACCACGATGTGTGTTCGTGAAATTTGGCGGCTGAGATTAATACGAACAATTCCTCAGAGCACTCCCGTGGTAGATGAGAAAGAAAATGCAAAGAGATGCAACATCTCTTCGCAGCGCCAGTGAATCGAGCCGATCGGAAAAGATTCGCCGTCGATGATTCGAACCGTTCTGCGCTGGATGCGGTCAAGTGGAAGAAACTGGCACTGGGAATCTTCAGCCTAGAGATGGGGAATGTAATCCATGTGCGGCCAAACCTGCGCCTTGTAAAGTTGCAGGCGATGTGGCAAGAAATACTGTCCCGCTCTGCTGAGCACACCAAGCTTTTTAGAGGCGAATTTGGCTTTCTCTTTTAAGTGACCACAAGACTGCACGTCAGCATTTGTCAGCATGCTTATGTATTTTAATTGTACAAGTATGTATCAAAATGTTGTTACGTATTATCCGTACGATGTTAATGTGCTTGAAATAGGTATAGCAACAATAATTATCAAAATTAATAATTCTGTTTTAATACATGAAATAATTCTTATCGTATCGTGTAAGTAGGTATAGGTATCCTTTTTAAATTACTTCGTCTCTTTTAAAATCAGCACGTTGTTTTGACAAGAATCGCCTTGACTTTTAAATCTTTCAAAAATAACGTCGAAGGCACACCTTTATTTCCACAATCGAGTATTACTCATAGAGTTTTATCTGCTTATACAATGTTTATGCATACACTGTTGGAGCAAATATAAAATACTGTCAGTGGCAACGACCGGACGCTGATAGCGATTCAGGTGTTCATTGACCAATGTTTGTGCAAATATTTGATTAGTTATATTCGGTAATCAAATTTCTTGTAATAACTTTTGTCAGTATTGAACTGTTAGCAGTTTGTTGCAAAACACTTTATGATTTTTTACTAAAAAAATGACATTATTTGAGGTCATTCTAGTTAAATTTGGATATTTTTCTGGCATGTTAAGTAATAGTGCCTGGCTTGATTAACATAGAAGTTTCCTTACGTGTGCTCTACTATGATCTGAGTCCATCCATCTTTTACGTGGTAGAGCCACGCTGCAGCTATACTCCGGTTGTAGCACGAATGGGTCGGCTCGACTGGGGTAGAACCACGCTTTCACAGACTACCAGCCTTATATAGCAGCTTAATGCTGCTGTGTTTCGTATGCTCCTCAGTGGTGGCTACCCATCTGCTATTTGATTCCTAATCCAGAAGAAACGTAGATGTCTATGGGTCACAGCTTCTACTTATCATCAGATGAACTGTGTGCTCATTTGTCACCCTTATTCTATAAAAAAATCCCTTACAGCCTATAAATTTCCACTGCTGAAAATAGCAACCACAAATATAGCTACAAATGGGTTTTTACCATAGATGCAAACACTTGGCAGGATAAAAAGTAGTTAATTCAAAATAATTAAATGCTTACCGACTGAATTACAGTGGTTGTTTAATAATAAAAAACCTAAATTTAACCTTAGTGCATTGCAAATGCTACCCAAAGCAGTCGAGTACTATAAGGTGCAATAATTTGTTAATGTTTATTTTACAATATCTGTTAAAACATATTTTATATATTCATTTTATACACAACTATTAATAACGTATTAAAACTTGAATGTACTTATTTAATTTAACAATTATATTCCCAAAATATTACACGATGCATATGACCGCCATTTTTATTTAACGTCGATATACAAAAGAGCGGTGCTCCCCGCCGAATTATTTGTGTAGCGTTCAAGGTCGCTGTGAGGCAGGTCAGCGTTGTGACGTCACTGGCGCCCTCCAAATCGACGGGTCAATGACCGCGCCGCCATTGCGGAAACTGTGTTGAGCGCGTTCGGAATTCGAATTGGGGGCTTTTGTTTATGTGTGCGCCGGATTGTGCGTTTCGGTGTTCCGACACGGTGTCCATGTGTTGATGTTTTCGTCTGGTTTTGTATGTGTGCAGCCAATTTGGGGTTTTGTTGGCTGTTGTCAATTGCTTTATAAATAGCCCTCGCTCAATGCTTCGGAGCTTATAATTGAATTTTTATTAATTATTACGTACCTACACTTTTTACCCGTTACGTTAGTCACAACTAAAGCTTCAGAAATAAAGAAAGCTATTAATTATTTAAAGAAATAATTATTAGATATTATACCTACTTGTCGAGATTCGAACGATTTTTTTATGAATTTCAACAAAACCCGTTTAACCTTAATACCTTGATTTTCGTGTTCTGTCAGTTGAATTATTTAATTGTCTGTTCGTGTTGTTTTACGATGGAATTAAAGTACCTACCTACTCTTGAAATTATTTTGTCCTTTCATTGTTGAGTTTAACCAAGGCCATTTTCATTTCACGAGATTCTTTAACTTAAAAATAATTTTTTCTTCGTGTAGTTCTCAATTATTCGCTTGCATGTAAAAACAACAAAGTTATTTATAAAACATATAATACCTACTTAAACGTTAAATTCTTTAATAATAGAAAACTTGAATTTTTGACTTTTTTGACTTTGACCGTAAACATTACTATATCGGGACCCATAAAAATTGTTAACAATTCTAAGTGCACTTCTAAGGCTAGGCGATGAAGAAAAACATTGTGAGGAAACTTGCATGACTGAGAAATAAAATATTATAGGATAAGTGAAGGCCATCAAACAGGCACTGGAGCGGCACCATGGACTTATCTCGCCATCAATCTCTCAGAATTGAGAGGGAGACCGTGCCCTGTATGAAACGTAAATTTACGTTGTAGGTAATTACCTTTTACTGTATAAAATACTATATTGTCCAATAAATATTAAATCATTATTTTAATACTAAGAATAAAAATTGAAAAGATAATATAACGAATATATAATATATAAATAAACCATCAAATGCCTACAATACATTCAAGAGTGGCTCTAATTTCCCCTTCTTCCACTCGAGACGCCATCACTTCATCGACCATTTACAAAAGAACTAATGCCATAACCGGATCGACTGGTTCTAACAAAAAATCTACGTTCCAACCCATGTTAAAATGGCGGCCAATCATCTAACGCGCGTCAAATTTCGGTTGCACGAGAGAGGGGTTACCGTCGTTAGACGCACACTTAAAAATATGAAGCGTGCGTGTGTGAAATAGTTGTATACCTAAAAATGGCCGGAATATGCATTTCATTTTAATGGAATCTTTTAAAATTGACACTTAAAATGAATAGTATTAAATATATGGAATTCTAAATGAAAATTAGGTACCTTTTTATATTTTCTACCTATAAAAATAGATACTAATAAACAGAAAATATGGAAAGTGATATTTTCACATTATATCTTCTGATATATACTTTATCAATCTTTATTTTATATAAATAATTTACAAGCATTTAACATTTATTTACATTTATAAAACATTAAATATTTAAAAAAAACATCACAGTGGTTTGATCCGTGACATACCTACCTAGTTAGCCTTTTATTACCGCTCCTTGCAATTTCTTCGCATGTTTAAAAGTTGTATGGATACCTATAAATAATTGCTATTTTTTATTACCTAGAAAAAATTGTATTCTTGTTCTTTTGTTATTTTTGTTCTACCAATTTAATCCTCTGTCAAACATCAAAATAATAAGAGATGGGCCATGTACGTTTGTGGGTTAACTTCAAGCACTTTTAAAAATAAATCACGAATAGGATTCGTTCTTGACGTAAAAAATACCTTCAAATTTTTTTCTAATCTTGAATGAACCAATCGCATGCCGCCGAATTTAGAGGATGCGCGGGAGTGGCCAAATTTGTAAACTAGTTAGACGCACACATACAATACATCAATTTTATAGTAGTGTGTGTAACGTGTACGTACCTAGAAGAATATTTTGTATTCATCGCTTTTGTTTGCTTTCGAAAACATATGTGTGCGGTGTAATTAGCATTTTATGAATAGAAGTGTGGAGTATCCGTTTTGAATAATTTATGCTTTGGATTTTGGCGGTTAAATACAATGGCTTAGGTTCTTCACGTTTGGTGCTATATTATAGAATAAATAACACACGCATATACTAAGCCCAGAGAGTAACAAACGCCTAGAACTAAATGTTTTTTTATTAAAATAAGAAACCTAAAATCTTCCTATGTTTACCGCTCTAGAAAAATCTCAAATGCACAAAAAAGTCGTATATGTATTAACTAAACGTATATGTAATTATGACAAGTACCTATGACCTCGCCCTGAATAAAATAAAACTCTACATATTGACTTAACAATTTTTTTGAATTAGGTACCTAACACTACGCGTCAAAATGATGACTTACAGATCTGAGACGTTACGACGCACTGCTGGCCGTATCAGGACGCTCAAGGTCGCTCAACGAGCTATGGAGAGGGCTATGCTCGGAGTTTCTCTGCGTTATAAACTCTGAAATGAGGATATCCGCAGTAGAACCAGAGTGACCGACATAGCCCAACGGATTAGTAAGCTGAAGTGGCACTGGGCCGGCCGTATAGCTCGAAGAACCGATAACCGATGGGGAAGAAAGGTTCTCGAGTGGCAACCTCGTACCGGTAGGCGTAGTGTAGGGCGACCCCCCACTAGATGGAGTGACGACCTGGTAAGACATGTAGGAAGTCGATAGATGCAGGTGGCTCAGGACCGTGTTTTGTTGCATTACTTGGGGGAGGCCTATGTTCAGCAGTGGAATTGTGAAGGGCTGTAATGATGATGATGATGATGACGCTTCAAAATGTCGTTCCTTTAAAACTGATTCCTGCCTACCTTCTTAAGAAATTTTAGTTGTAATTAGGAAGACGCTGCTACCACTCCTGGACTCCTGGTTTGCTTCCCTCTGTCGCCTCTTACAACACCTACGGGACGAGAGGGTTGTGGGCTTGTGGGTATTCTTCGGTACACCGTGCGTAGGGTTGCCAGATGGTCGGGGCTTCGTCTGAATTCTCCCGATATTTTAAATGATCTCCATACTCCCAACAAAACTCAAAATCTCATGACAAACAGTTTCTCGGAAAGTTAACGTATGGTATTTGATTTAATAAAAGCTGAGTTATTAACTGGACCGAACTTTTAAATAAATTTCTTGAATTTTAAATCTTTTATAAATACAACTAAAGGATCCAAATTGGTGTAGGTAAAGGAAACCCAAAAATTACGTGTGTATCTACTTTTGTTTAAAGTACTTTTTGGAACCTCGTCTCAAAAAAATAAATTTTTTACTTTAATATTTATTTCTCACGACAAAAACCCCAAATTCCCGACATTTTAAAAATTTGTCCCCATATTTTGCTCTTTTGATCTGGCAAACCTAACCGTAGGCATATGCAACTTTTTTAAACATGGCAATTTTGCTTAAACCAAAAAATAACTATTAATTATATTATTTTAAAAATAAATAATTACTAAACTTTTTCTTTGGTCTGCCACAACATCTGTATTGAACTACCTCGTGTCATAATTAGTTTCGATAATACAAATAAAAAAATCGAATTGTCGACTTCGAGAAATACCACAAATAGGAAAGCATATCAACAGACGCCGTAATTAAGTAAGAAGTGATTATAATCAATGATATAAAAACTGTCGTACAGTTACGCCATAATTACCCTTAATGTATGTAGAAGAAGGGTGACAAATGGGTCATGACCTATTTCATTCTGCATAGACATGGAAAGTGCCAAAAAGACCTTATCGAGAAAAATTGTCATGCTTAAGTAAGTTACCAACATATATCCGTCCCACCGCTGGACACATACCTCCTGCCATTCTTTTTTTTTTTTTAGAATAACACATAGTCCACCTGATAGTAAGCGTATACTGTGTTTATCCTCCATTATAAATTAAAATGCAGATTCTTTGTTATTGAGAATTAAGATGGAATGTCTCATTCCATCCAGTAAAAAGGGTCTCTAGTTTTCTACACTCGCCATACGAAACAGCAGCATTAAGGTACTATTTCCTAGTGGTACCTACCTATTAATTGATAGCGAGGCCTTTCGCCGGTCGACCCGATCGTTTCGTACTACAACCGTAATGTAGCTGAAGCGTGGCTCTACGCGGCACCTACGCTACACCTACCAGGCGATATGAAGAAGGGGATATTTTTACCACGCCACAAACATACATAGATCAGATACATTCCGGCAAACACTCCCTACAACAAGAGTATACAGTGTCCAGCCACTTTGAAGGGCAGGTGTACCTAGAAGAATTTTGTGCATCTAGCCTATCCAACAAGCTACGCCAAGACAACAAAGCGTGGCGATGTCGGTGCTAACACAGTGTATCGAAGAAATAAAGTGCCGACTTAAAAAAATGTGAGGAAATTATTTTAATTTTTGTCGTTTGAAATCGGTATTAACTTTTTCAAGTATAGGTAATCATTAATTATTCTAGAAGGACTACAAATACTATATAAAGCAATTTTTCAAATAGTAGCCAAAATTTAAAGTAATTTCAAATGTATAAATATACCGTTATTCCGATTCTTGAAAATTCGAATAAGGGCTTCTACTTTTATTTGAAATAGTCCCATATTGCATGTGACTTATGGACAACAACGTTTTTGCGTAACGATTAACCCTTACGAATGTGTGCGTGCGGAGTAAGATCAGTTAAAATAATGCATTTTTAACTTAAGAGATAAAAAGGACGGATTTTTTTAAAATTATTTTTCTTAATCATTTGTCTATATTACTTTTTCTGAACATTATCTGCAAATTTGGTTAGTTTTTGCCAAAATAATCCTGTATACGTTATCAAAAATAAGCTGGCAACATTCCCATTAAGAGCGGTAGGTATTCATTCTCATCTAACTGTGCACGAAAAACAAACAGTCTCGAGCAACATGAGACGAATGGAGCGGCATACGGCAGAAGACGACAAATATTTACGTGTTAATGAGATGAACGAGTAATTTAATATTTCCTTATCGATAGCTGCATGGTCTCCGAGCACGAATACCTTGCTCGTCGACATGTCTTGTAGTATATAGAGTTCCTAAACACATCGTCGCGAGTTCGAATCCTAACCAAGGCCAACATTTGAGCACAATTAAAATTGTTTTGTCTTCGAAATTCGATAGCAAAACACTTGTATTAAATTTCACAATTCATAAGCATCTCGAGTTCGATCTCTGACGGTGACATTGACATTGTAAAAATGCAGCCTATATACCTCCCGCTGCTAAGCACAGGCCTCCCCTCAGTTTTGAGAGGGTTTTTAGGGTACGGAAGTGTCCGCCGCGCTGCCCCAATGCGTGTTGGCGGACTCAATTTCGGACGTATTTCTCGAACATTTCACACGATGTTTTCCTTCATCGTAAAGCACGTGATAAATCAGCACTTAAAATTGTAATTAACAATTTCATCGGTATCGGCGGGAATCAAACGCGGTATGCACACGTACTGTGAAATTTACAGCGAGAGCTTAAAGCCGTGAAGTCGCTTTAAGCGTGAAGCCGTGTGAAGCCGTGGTGGTTTACCTACTACCTACGTGTTCGGGAAGTAAAATATTGTGAGAAAACGTGCATGTCCGATAAATCAAAAAATTTCGAGAACATTTAAAGTCCATCATACCATTCGTTGTGAAGTGTAAACATTCAATAAGTTTTTTTATAATCCCCTTTTGTCCAGCTTTGAGGTCGACGTGTGATTGTAATATTTTAGTTATAGCTTTTTAAACTACTTACTATGTACTTATTTTAGTTATTTACTATTTTGTGTTCTAATCTGTTCTGAAGGATTGGATGGGAACACAAAATAACAGTTAGTAAGCTCAGACGAGTAGAGCTAGGTGTAAAGAAGAGCAGATGCACCCTATCCCGTATCTATCGCCAGTCGCCACCGAGCGATTCCCTGCAACTACACTGGTTAAAAGTGTGCACTCGTGGACAAATATATCGGGACTGTTGTATATATTTATATTACTGTAATTATGTGACTTATATAGACTTATATAAATTTATGTGATTTATATAGAATATTAGGTCTTAATTGAAATAATAAAAATGTATATAGGTAGGTATGTTAAACAAGCGTGTTTTAACGGTTAATTTTGTAAATAAAACTGTGCTTAGGTTTAATTTTAAAACTAAACCTAGGTACAGTTTTTACTAAATAGCATGGGAAGGTAACATCCTCCCAACTATTTATGCCAGAAAGCAGAAGAGCAATTATAAGTGGTGAATTACTGTGCTGATTACCAAGTGCTCCGCGCTGAAAGCAAATATTGTGAGGAAACCTGCATGTCTTAATTATAAAATATTTCGAAGACATGTGAAATACGAAAACAATCACTGGAGTAATGATTTCTTAAATTTACGCGAACACTACACATTAAATAAAACTATATATACGGATTTTATCGTGTTTGATTAACTCATTTTAATTTATTTTTAATTCCCGACGTTTCAGGTGCTTTACAACACCCATAGTCATGGGGAGACTGATATATTTGACGTCCCAATATCATAGTTAGTTCGGCTACCGTCAGTTTTTGAATATTAATTTTTCTTCCGATCTACGCAGAACGAGC
Source organism: Parnassius apollo (assembly GCA_907164705.1). Taxonomy (NCBI): domain Eukaryota; kingdom Metazoa; phylum Arthropoda; class Insecta; order Lepidoptera; family Papilionidae; genus Parnassius; species Parnassius apollo. The sequence continues at coordinate 824,854 of CAJQZP010000541.1, forward strand.
TTACATTATCTTGAAGTCTTTCAGTGGTTTGCTTGGGTTTGGATTTAATTTTATTAATTATAGGATCCCAAGCAGATAGCAGCACCCATCCATCTTCTGTATTGAAATTAGGATGTTTTTTAATTTCAATAGCCTCGCGTATCATCTTTGGTAGGAATCGGTGTTTTTGATAGTTTATCAAATTTGATGTAATGGTGGGGACGATCTTGAACATATTCGCAGACTGCAGACTTCCCAGAGCGTCGGTGCTTCACGTCAGCTGGAGTAGCACGGTGGGAGAATTGCTCTGTATAACTGTGTTACTCCTAAAGTACATCTGTACTCAGCTGTGAGGCAAATAGAGGCTGTCAAAAAACCTACCAACAGTAATAACATAAATAAAATCTAAATTGTTTTGTGCACTAAAAATTTAGCCCATTTTTTTTCACTTTTTTTTTGTCCTGTACTGTACAGAGCGGGGTGCTCGCAATTTTTTAGACTAATTATCGCCGTCCGTCCGTGTCGCTCGGTGACGCGTCGTATTTGTCGCTGCAGACTGTACCCTTCTACACTCTGCTATAAGATGTTTTTATTATTTTGTAGTTATTTTCTCACTGTGTAGTAGCGACATAAGAACACAACTGACTGCCTCGTTGGTCTAATAGGTGTAGTAGTGCGGCTGCTGATTATGAGGTCCTGGGTTCGAACCCCGGGTCGGGTCAAAAAATTAATTATTGAGATTTTTCGTTAAGAAATTCTCAGCAACTAGCTCAGGAAGTTGGCGGTGTCTCACCCCCGTGCCTCGGAAAGCACGTAAAGCCGTTGGTCCTGCGCCTGATCTCTCTCCCGGTCGTGTCGGTTTACCGTCCCATCTGATAATGAGAGTGAGGGAATAGAGAGTGCACCTGTGCTTGCGCATACACTTGGGCACTTTAATCCTGTCCTACGCCGCAATGTCTCCGTTGAGGTAGGCTGCCGTGGCCGAAATTCGGTGTGGTGGACATTATTATTACTATTATTTTGTAGTATTTTCTCACTGTGTAGTATCGGTATAAGAGCACTATTATCATCTTGTGGGCGTAGTCAACGAAGGAAAAGGGATATGAAATAGGAGATGAATAGCAGCATCAACCCACTATCCAAGCGTGGCAACCATGACAACTATGAGGCAATAGTTAGGGGATGCCTATGTTCAGCTGTGGACTTTAGATGGGCTGTAATGATGATGATGATTTGTTCGTATACAAACTTTACAATTTTATTCCGAAATGGATTGCGCGTTCAAGTGTCTTTTTATGGAGGTAGTAATAAAGGAGCACACGGTCTACCTGTTGAAATGTGAATGCTGTGGCCCACAGGCACATTAATTTATTCTTGTTAAAAATAAAAACATATTCAAACTGCCTTTATTGCTGATGGTGAGGATCGCCAGGAAGGTCGGCTCTGTGTTCTTTAACGCATCCTGGCGTGGTAAATATAAAATGCATTCAAGAATATATTATGAACGCTTGCTGGCGCACTCCTGAAACGATCTATGTCTAGCAGCGGAGTAACAAAGTTGAAGGTAGTATCGATAACGGCGCGGGCGCAATACGGAAACCAATATTTATCAGGGCTCTGCTGAAAATCCGCGCTGGTGCAGTCTAAAGGATGCTAAGGATTCCGCAGCATATGCTGAGATGGAATCCTTTTTGGTATCACATCACCCAATCTTGCTGAGATTTATTTTTATTTATGTTTCTCTTCTTGTACTTTGTAGGTTTTTTACGTTTTTTATTCCATATAAATGTATGTATATGTATTGTTGTAATAAAACATACGTCTATGTTTATGGCAATAACGTTTATCAAATTGTTTCATTACCGTGAACAGAAGTGTTTATTCATTAAGGCTACCAAAATTTCACGGCTGAACGCAGGCCTCCCAGGCGGGATTAACTCATAGAGCCAAGATCCTTCTGCCTGTCTCGCTTTGGTTTATCCTTGTAAACAATCCACTTAAATATATATATATATATATATATATATATATATATATATATATATATATGTGTGTATGTGTGTGTGTGTGTAATCCCCTTTTAATTTCCTGTATTTTTTCCACACTTTAACTTGCCAAAAAACCATTTAAAAAAACCTAATTAAGAAAGCTTTATTTATTAAATCGATATCCTAATCGTCGAAATCCATCCGCCGGTTTGGAAAATACGATGTAATAAAGGAAATTACAGGATGACTTGGTATAGTGGATTCTGATACGCTGCAACTATAGTACTTCAGAAAATAAGTAAAAGAAGGAAAAGTAAAATAATGAAAAATGGTTTAAAAACGCTTTTGCTTATTAAATACAGAAATAAATAGATGTAATAATTTAATACGATTTTTCGACTATATTTTGATTATTAAAAAAGCTAATAAGCTTAAAGGTGATGAGTTTGCGCGAAACCAACAGATTCGAATGTTAAGTTTAAAACAGCAGACAATTGCGACCGAAACCGGCGCCCAGCGACGACGTAATTCCACGGAACTGCTGGGAATTGCTTAATTAGCTTAAAAGCTTCATTTTGCTGCATGTTATAAGCGAAGAGCGATTTCTAAAATTATGTTTAATATTAAAGGAACGAACGACTAACAATCAAATCCGCGGTACAACCTACTTCGGACAAATAATGAATGAAATTAAATCTCTGAGTATTGAGCTGAAATATCTAATAGCTTTTAATTTGGCTGATTATATTTCCCTTTGAGCCGGCAACCGACAAAAGAAGCGCAGTTTGTCTGCAGTTTCAGTAAAGTAGGTGAGAAAATGGAAACAAACTTTCTTCTAGCCAAAAAAGAGCCTAAACTTAATAAGGCTACAAGAATAAAGTTACTTCTTAAGTATTATTAACTATTGATATGGTTTTTGCTTCGTAGAGCTATACTGAAACTATATTAGTAGTAAAGTTGTAGCACGAATGGATCGGCTCAACCGGGGCAGGACCACGCTCTCACACTATACCAGCGTAAATTTGCAGCTCAACGTTGCCGTATTTCGTATGGTGTAGAGAACCGTAGAACCTTTTTACTGGAAACGTGGCATTCCATCTTAGTCCTCACGGGTAACAACGCATTTACATTTTGATTCGTAATCGAGGATAGATACAGATGTCTATGGGCCGCAGCAACCACTTACCATCAGGTGGACTGTGTGCTCGTTTGTCACCTTACTCTTATAAAAATCTACAATGTAGTATAAAGGTAAAACCAGATGCTGTGAAAATCTTCGCACATTATTAGCATGCCATAAATCCAGTGATTTTTACTAACGTTGACGCTGGGACACGTTTAAATAATATGAGAGGAATAAATGAGTCTATGTAGACGTAAGATGCCACTGCATCCCGTGAACACCAGCAACCAAAGCAACCAACTAGAACTGACTAACATTACACAAGCGTTGCAATCTCCAATGACTTAGATGAAAGACATCCTGAATTATACTGCCTTACTTACCCTTTAAAATAGAACGAAACTTATTTTGATTTCTTTATTAATAAGCTTAATCACAATGTGAATATGTCGCTCCGTTAGCACATCAACAAAAACAATTACATTAGGTATACTTAAACTTATTACATTATAAAGTTCTCAAATCTGTAATTAATTACAAAATGTAGAAGAAGTTATGCATTTAGTTATAAAAAACATTCCCAGATCAATCACAATGAGAACAGAGTGATCGATCCGAGAACTTCACCTTGAAAAGTTTGATTAGTAATTTGATATCGTCAGAATGAAGCTTTGATAAAATTATATTAAAATCAGTGAAGTCTTTTAAAATGTGGTGGCACTTATCAATACGAAAGGCAGCGTTGTGGGCACAATCCATCAAGACATGCATTAGGTCCTCGGGAAAGGACATAGAACAGACATAACCGTGGGTACACAGCTGTTAGGCGGCAGTTACGAAACGAGAATGATCGCTGATTTGCGTGCCGTTTATAAAATTGCGAATGGAAAGTTTAACAACGACTTAAAAGTTCCAACTTCTTCAGTACGCCACCCTTCTTCTATATTGCATACCACTAACAATTAATAAGGTCATAAAGAATAGTCCTGAAATGGGATTTAGTAGGACACTTAGTATAGTGTTTTTATTTACCAACTTATATTTTGTAATAATATTTCAGTATGAAATAGATTTTTAACTTTTATTTTAGTTTAAGAGAAAACTCTATTCCGTGGAATGTTGAAAAACAATACACACTTTTTTTCCTATATCGTGAAAGCTGCTTACATTAATGGTGGTTAATATAGCGCATAGCGCCATATTATAGCGCGCTATCTCTCCATAACACACAGCGCGTGCTATGTAAGTAGTCGCCATGACGCTATTGCGCTATGGCGCTTTGGCGCTATTAAGTATCAATATCTAGCAGCAACTAGTTCTAGCAGCAACGCTGTTGGGAGAGGACGTGTGACGTAAATTTGATCTAGTAGCACGCTATTCATCGCGCGCGACTTAATTTAGTGTTAGACGTAGTTTAGTTAGTGTATACTGTATATTTATAAGTGATCGAAGGACACAGATGTCTGCTATAAAAAAAGCCTAACTAATGTTTTAAATGTAAATACAATATAGATACAAAAATGTATATAATAGTGTACGTAAATAGTTGATTTTTATAAATACCATCAATAAACTTTTAAATACACAGTTATTTGATTTATATTAAGAGATAGAATAACGTTTACATCAATCATAATAAAAATAATTTATTTTATTTCGTTTTAAAAAGTACATGCTTTAAAAATATTTTTAGGATTATAGAAAGTGGTAAGCCTGAAAGGTATGAAAAAGTATATTCATTGGTTTTTCTTTACCGCTTTATTTTATTTTAGTCTAAAATGCGACTTACTACGAAATAATGTTCTTATATAGCACGCGATCTATCCAATGAACGACATGTAATGTAACGTGCTACGAGATATAGCGTGCTGCAAAACTTAACGCGCTTGCCGGCCTCCAACACGCTTTCATATAAATAGCGCGCTATAACATAGCATATATAATAGCGCGCTAGAAATTTATAGTTTATAGTCTGTAGCGTGCTATCGATTTATAGTCGTTTTGAACAACTTTAGCTTACATACATAAAATGCATAAGGATAAACATCCAAACCTAGAACAAATATTTGTAGGCCATACAAATGTGTACTTATTCCGTGCTTGAATTCGAACCCGCGGCTCTCAGCTCCTCGACTCAATGCTAAGCTACTGCGCCACGAAGCCGCCATTGTACAAATATTTATAGACAATCATAGTTATCTAATGTTAGTAACTTCCAGTGTCGTGTTTAGTTAGTGTTTTATATTATTGCAAGGTGATTATTGATCAAATTCAAAAACTATTCTAGATTTATATTTAGCGTTACAGCCTACTAAAGTCCACTGCTGAACTTAGGCCTCCCCATATATTGCCTCATAAGGGATATTTGCCATAGTTGCCACGTTTGGCAAGCCGGTTGGCAACTGCAGTTTTTTCAAAATTTTTAGTCATTATTCGGAAGCTGTTGCTGCCCATCTCTTCATTTGTTTTCCTCTCTCGCCTCTTAGGACACCCACGGGATGAGATGAAGTAGAGGATATTCGTACACCGCAACAGCACTGCAACTGATTAATAAATATAAAAACAGATCTATATTTATAAGCCGATGAATATCTAAACATCATGCTTCATTTTGTTGTTTGATAATAATACATAATAAAATAACATAAATATAATTCCGCTCAAAGTGTTTCAATTGAGACACACATTTTATCGTTCCGAGCGGGGACAGATGTAGATGGGGTGAAAACAAACCAAATTAAATAACAATATGCTTTTGTAACAATTAATAATTAAACCATCATATTAACCAGCTTCTGGTAAAGATTTCCCGTAAATATATATATTCATTGAAACAGTAGGCCAATATAATAATTGCTTCATAGAATCCCGAGGATGTTTACTTAACGTTTTTAATTTTGTTTTACTATTTTTACAAACAGTTTGTAGACAAAAGAGTCGGCTCAAGGGCTACGCTCGCAGAGTAATTTTCACAGCCCCAAGTTCGATTTCAATGGTGGTCACCAGCACCAATGATTTCGTAAATTGCAATTTTATGTACTTATTTACCACCTGCTCTGCGCTCAAGGAATACCTGCATTTTTATATGATAAGGGCGATAAACAAGCACACAGTCCACCTGATGGTAAGTGGATGCTGTGGACCGTAGACATCTACATTTATCTTCGATTTAGAATCAATATGCAGATGCGTTGTAACCCCTGAGGACTAAGACGGAATGCCTCGTTTCCAGTAAAAGGATATCCGGTTCTCTACACTCACCATACGAAACACAGCAGCCTTAAGTTGCTATTACACGCTGGTATTCTATAACATGGTCCTACCCCGGTCCAGCCGACCCATTCGCCTCGTATATAAGCTTATATAGCGTATAGGCTTGTTTTAAAAAATGTTTATCATAATTTCTTAATATAAACTTTAGTTAAAGCGCTATTAAAGTACTGATTTAAATTGCCTCCATAATTTTAACAGTTTACATTTTGCAGGAGTAGGTAGGATTGTGTTAGACTAGATGTTCTAGACAAGAGTTCTAACACCTGGTAATAAAAACATCGTATTACATTTATCTAGATGGAGTTACGGTCTGGTAAGACATGCAGGAAGTCGATAAATGCTGGTGGCTCAGGACCGTGCTTTATGGCATTCCTCGGTACCTATGTTCAGCAGTGGACTTGTAATGATGATTATATTTAATACAAGTATAATTATTAAACAAATATAGGTACTTAATATCTCACTACGTACGAAATTTTATCAGATTAATCTGTTACAAGTAACACAGCTGAGCTATAAAATATTCACAGGTCCGTTCGTGAACTGAAATTATTTATGTTACAAATAATATTGTCAGCTAAATGTCCGCTAGAGGTCGCGGGTAGTCGTTGAAACTATGGACACCATCATTTTATGTTTCATTTCAATTATTTCTATTCGGAAATTGTTATATATGGAAAAAATATGTATTTAACCCACTGTAACTAAACAATAAGCAACATGACGTCTGATAGGAAGTAACCGCTGAAGGCTATATGAAGAAGCCTCGAAGTTCTTATCTGTTTTCTTCTACTACGTAAAAAGGTGCTTAAAGAGATTCCTATTCAATAAAACCTACCTTGTAGTCGAAATTCTATCTTTTTCTCGTTTATCGTAGAACGTTAGTGCAGGACACCTCGACGTCACACTTGGCAGGCGAATTTACGTTTGCAGTATAGCAGTTTTTTTTTTTAATAGAATAAGGGTGACAAACGAGCATACAGTCCCTTAATGGTAAATGGATACTGTGGCACATAGATATCTACTTTATTCCCCGACTAAGAATCAAAGTGCAAAAATGCAGATTCGTTGCCACCCAAAAAGGATGTCCGATTCTCTACATACACCATACGAAACACTGAAGTATTAAGTGTTATTTTATGATGGTATTCTGTGAAAGCGTAGTCCTACCCCGGTTAAAATGCTATTGTAGATCCAAATGCACTGAAATAGCTGAAACCTGTAGACCTGTTTTGTGATTTGTTGCACTAGAACCAAAGGCTTTACAAAAGCATTTTGATATGCCATTATCCAACCGATAAACAGTGTAAAGCATCATAATGGTTTTGAAATGCCAATTTTGAATTATAAAGCGTCAAGATGCTCGGTGAATAATAGTTTATACGGACCTTAAGTTCTATATATATTTACTATTCGTGTGTTAAAATGCTTCCCCTTTTTAATTGGGTTTGACTTTGTCTTTTCTACACGTTGCAGGTCTTAATGTTTTATGAATGTCGTAAACGAGATGCCATCCAATCGCAATTTCCGTCATCCCATAATAGCCTCTTTCGACACCCACTAAACAAACAGTGATGGATTGTATTACGCCGCCCCAATACGCCATTTTTTGTTAATGTTCCTTCTATGCCCATATCTCAGGACTCTGTGCAGGTGAGCCAAGCAATAGTAGATTTAAAAAAGTTTTCGTATTACTTTTTGGATAGCATAAGAGACGGATCTACAGAGAATAGTTTGTATTTTAATTCAAATATTATTTATCTATATGTGGTAGTTGGTAGGTATTGTGTAGTTACATTACTGTTATGGTTGTAGCACGAATATCGGCTCGACATGGGTAGGACTACGCTCTCACAGAATACCAGCGTAAAATAGCATCTTAACGCTGATGTGTTTCGTATGGTAAGTGTAGAGAACCGGAGACCCTTTTTACTGGAAACGAGGTATTGCATATTAATCTTCACGAGTGACAACATCTGTCTGAAGTCTATGGGCTACGGCAACCGCTTACCATTAGGTGGACTGTGTGCTCGTTTGTCACACTATCCTATAAAAGAAAAGTTTTGTGCATCAAACCCAGTACCAACGTTTCATTCGGGAACTCTTATGCCACGTTATGAAAAAAATTAGCAGTTATCCTTACAGCATCAGAAAGCATTGTCACAGCAGTCACAGCGGGAGAAAGTCGTGACAGAGCAGGTCATTTAATCGCAGCCGCTCTGACGCCGATGTTGGGACGAGTACACACTGCGCGTTACTTAACCGCACATCGCATTAATTATTCACACAGAAGTGAATATTAATGTCAGCTAATTTGTATCATGAAAGGTGAACGCAGAGTTTGTAGAATGAGAATTTATTACATTGACAGCGGATCGAGCGCCCTACAAGGTATTGGTCTCGATCAATATACGATAAAAAAGTAATTCACTGCTGCAATTTTTTTGCATTTAAAAATTTATTAATTGCATTTAAGAAACCTAGGACGTATATAATGCCGAAGCGCCAAATTAATCAAAGAAGGAAATATCTCATACCTGGGCTGAAAATTACTTTGGACGGCGTACAAGGCAATGGATAACTCCAACTTTGTGTAATGATGTAGTGGATTTATATGACGAAAGCGTAACTAAATCGCAGCTCAAATCCATCTTGAGGAAACATTATCTGCCGTTATGTCTATAGTGGTGAATGTTTCTTTAATTATTTTAGTGTTAATTTAAGTACTTATAAGTACCAGATATTGTTATTAAGGAGTGTGAAACGATAAACTGTTGCGTTGCCGACAAACTGGCTTACAGTTTGTTAAAATTTAAAATGTAAATAATGTACACTCATTATAAGAATAAATTTAAAAAAAATATTATTTTAGGAACAAAAAAATTAATTGCGTTGCGTTGCTCCAATGCCTGTTGGTAACTTACGAACTCCTAAAGTGTTTTTTTTATTTCTCAGGCATGTAGGTTTCCCCACGATGTTTTTCTTCACCGTAGAGTACATGGAACATCATCAATTAAAACGGAATTCATAATTTTCATTGGTACTGGTACTACGCATCTATCTTGGTTTGTTTCAGTTAGATACAATGAAATTACTGAAATATTCAGCAGTGGACTATCACGGAATGATGATGTAGAAGAAAGATGGGTTCTCTGATGAGTACAGATTTCTAATTTCTGAGAGTTATGGAACAGGAGAATTTCCCTGCGTAGCTCCAGTACAAATTCGCGGTTTTCTCGTGTCCTAGACATGTTGTATTTTAATTTCACACACAGCTTCCCTAATTTTTTTCATCACCACCGATCATAAATATTATTATTTAAAATTACTACCAATTATAATTTCAGTGAAGCTGTACGGAGAACCGACCACCGTTGGGGAAAATAGGTTCTTGAGTGGCAGCCTCGTACCGGTAGGCGAAGTGTAGGGCGACCCCCCACTAGATGGTGTGACGACCTGGAAGAGCATGCAGGAATTCGATGGATGCAGGTGGCTAAGGACCGTGCTTTGTGGCATACCTTGAGTGAGGCTTGTTCAGCAGTGGACTTGTGAAGAGCTGTAATGATGATGATGATGATGACAACGGAGATCCGATTTCAATTGCTTGCGTACAATGAAATTTGTAAAGAGCGCCTAGTTCTCTAGCCCCTACAGTACCTATGTATTATTTGAAGAAAAAAATTTAGATGTCTGTTTAAAAGCAGAACCATGGTAGCTCACATACTAAGCGCTCACTGTAAATTTCGCACTACGCGAGCAACCGGGGTTCGATCCCTACCGGAACCAATTAAAATGTAACTTGCAATTTTAAGTGCTGATTTATCACTTGCTCTGCGGTGAAGGGAAACATCGTAAGGAAACCTTCATATCTGTGAAATAAAAAAAATTCTAAGACTGAGAAGTTCACCAACACGCATTGAGGCAGCTAACATTTTCTTGCCCTAAAACCCTCTCAATATGAAAGTGAACCTGTGCTCAGCAGTGGGACGTATATGTAGGCAGTAACTTGAAACGTTTAACCTTAACTTTTAGAAAGTTTGTTTTATTAGTTGTTCTCTTTAACACTACCTACTCTCAATTTAGTCTATCTTTAATATGGCGTCAATTTGGTAGATAAACTTCTGTTTAGGACGTCCATTACCGATTCTGCTATTTACTTCTGTAGCAAAAATTTGCATTTTCACTCTTTTCTTATATTTTTTTACGTTTTCAAACCCCTGAAGAATTCCTTTCTTAATCTATTAAAACATCGTCTTGCAAACCACGCTTTTCTCTTATCACACAATACTACTTTTATATGAAAAATAAGTATAATAATTTAATCTATAATAATAAAAATAATTTTGTACTAAAAAGCTTTTCCTAGGTTGCCACGCCTGAAAAACGTACCTTTGACACTGCTCTTTGTCACTGATCTCCGTTAATTACGACTGGTGTAAACTTGATGGATATAGCGCCATCTATCGGAGACCATAAGACCTTTCTCGAATTTCCAATAATCTCTCAATAAAACAACAGAACGATATGGGGGTCGCTTTATAATATAGTGCCATGTCACTGCATGCCATCATCATTATCATTATCCCTTCACACGTGCACGGAACATAGGCCCATGGAATTTTATTTTTATTTATCACAAGACTGTGCTTGACCATAATCTCACCTGGAATGCCACAGTATAGTGAACCACCTGCATCCTCATCTTATGGGACGCCGCCTTACACTTTCCAGGGGTTTGTGTGACAGCCAATACGGCAAGTAGCAAACAACGCTAATAATTATAATGATATAATGATAATACCTAAAAACACTAAACATTTTTCAATAACAGAATTATCACTTTGTTCTTATTACAAAGAATGCATCGTTTTGTTGCTAGGTATGTTAAAATTTAACGGCGGATTAAAAAAGCATTCACAAAGTGTAGGTTACTCAAAGTATCCTGCTTAAAATAACTTCTTGTTCTTTTGCTACTTCGCCTTTGTAGCAAAGCAAGGGTTATTAATTTTACAAAAGAACATTTTTGGACTTTTGTTTTGGCGGCTATGTCTCGACAAAGATGTTTGTAAAAAGAAAAGGTTTGTACATTCTAAAAAGGATACCTATTGCATGGCGTACAAAATTTGTTTAGTCCCAAGTTCATCATTATCATCACAATAGGGTATTATACTCATTTTCAAAAATTGTTTTAAATGAATCCTAGAGTGATAATGAACCACTATAATTTTTTAAAACCGAATAGTGCCATAAAAATTACTTTTAATCTATTGTGTTAAATTTTCGCGTGAAAACGCTAGCCGCCATGTTGTTTAACTCGTGAGATCACAGTCGTCGATTCTGTCAATTTTCCGAAGAAATAAGATACTTTTTGATGTTTAATAATGAGTTATCATCTAAATCATTTTTGTGTTGTGCCTGAATGCAAAAATACGAGCATAAGAACGCCGGGAAAGTTATGGATTCAAGTACTTATACCACTAAATGGTATTCGTGCTACAACTATGTATATAGCTGCAGCAGGCTCGACCACATATAACAATTCTTCTGTTATCAGTTTCACTTTGCCGGCTCGTACTGCACTCACGGAACGAAATAGGGTAGTGCATATTCTTACATCGCCAATACACAATACTGCAAAACATTCCTTAATGGTCCATGTATATAGTACCTACCAATGTGAATCCCTCTAAAGGTAAATCAATAATCTTAGATAGCTCTAAATACCATCTAAATTAGATCCCCGAACACCTGCACCCTCAACCATGTTCAATCACAATGCTATAACATATTATTACAGTTATATACGAGTATATACAATGCTATAAGATATTATATTTATAATCGTACTGTCGTGTAAAAAGAGAAAGGTGTGGTCTGAAGTACCTAGTCATTTATCATCAGGTGGACTGTTACTCACAGAATACCAGCGTAAAAATTGCAGCTTAATGATACTGCTTCATATAGTGAGAGAGATATTTCATTTTAGTACTCAGGAGCGAAAACTCATCTACATTTTGATTCTTAATCATTTACGCTATACTGGGTGAATTTTTTTCCGTCTGGAAAAAGGAGGGTGTAACAGGTGAACGTAATAAAAGCCTATGGCACTGATATTTTACACTGCGCCCTCCTTTCTGCCAAGGAGGGTCGCGTTCATATACGGCTTAGAGATCTCTAGTCAGATCGTTAAGCCAATTCCTAAAAGGCGGTGTTTAGTGGGTAAAAGTCTCCACATAACCACGCAGCCGGCTGCGTGGTATGCTATGAGCATTCACCGCCTCCCTCCCCCGCTTTCCGGAGGGTTGCCTATATTTGCTTCGGGCGCAAAAAAAAATATTTTACATTTTTTTATTTCACATTTTCATATAAAATTGATCTATCAATAAATACCACTGATTTGAAATAAACTTACGATACAAAAAAATAACAACAAATTATTTGAACTAAATAAATAAATAAATTAAAAACTATCGAAATTAAAATAATACGTAGGTAACCAATTAGTAGGTAGTATTTATTCATAGATCAATTTCATAATATGTTAATGTAAAATAAAAAAATTGTGTAATACCAATGCCACAGGCGTCTATTCCGTTCGCTTGTTATACCCTTTTTTTTCTGCAGACGGTAAAAAAATCATCCAATATAATTATTTCTTATATTTACGCGAACACTACATATTTAAATAAAATTCGTTTTTACGGATTTGTTCACGTAAATTATTAACTCATTTACTCATTAGTTAGTACTTGAATCCATAACTTTCTCGGCGTTCTTAAGCTCGTATTTTTGCATTCAGGCACAATACAAAAATGATTTAGATGATAACTCATTATTAAACATTAAAAAGTATCTTATTCCTTCGGAAAATTGACAGAATCGACGTCTGTGATCTCACGAGTTGAACAACATGGTGGCTAGCGTTTTCAGTTTGAATATAAGAAATACTTGGCTAAAACTGGCAAGAAGATACCCGAATACATTGTCTACACAAACCGACTATTCTTATGTAGAGATCATTTTGATGTAAGTATGACTTTTATTTATCTATCGTTTAATACAAAACAAACATCATGAGGTGAAGGGTATCGCAAGTCAAATTTTGTAATAAATTACGTTAACTTAGATATTATAACTAATTATAGCTAATGATTATAATTATAGTTACACCAATGATAGCTACTAAACTATGTTTTATCAAAATACACTCTCACCTGGTATTGTGTTTTTGTATAAACAAAAGTTGGTAATAGGTATTTACATTGATGTACACACACAGCTCAGACTCAGCAGACCAAAAATTGCGATTGCATGCAAAAATGTTTGCCACCATCAATTTATTTATCCTTTGTAGATTAGTACTTTCTGCTTTTATGAATTCGTCTTCCATGATGCCTTTTCTATAAAATTCGTAATAAAACTTAATAATCGTAATGATAACTTGAACATTTTCGAAATAACACAGCACTTTAATTGGTCCTCTTAATTAGTGATACAGAACACTAACATCCTTAGGCTGGATCAGTGACGTCATGACATGTTTAACATGGCAGACACCGTTTTGCAGATTTAATGCACAGACGAAAAAAATATTCTTAAAATTGAAATATAAAATCTATAATGCAATTTTATAAACATAGATCAATATTTCTCGTTTACTTTTTACAAAATCTATCATAAATAAATATTTTTTGATTTTATTTTACATGGTGTAAAATAGCTTATTATAATATATTACAAGTCTTTTGCCAAATCCTTCCCTTGAATATCATAAAGTAAGTAACTGTTCTTACACGTCGTATTGCTAAGTCTTTTTAAGGCACAGTATAGAGTGAACGTTTTATTGCGACGTTGGTCAATTGGTTGTAAACCGACTGCTAATCATGTGGTCCCGACTTTGAATCCGGGTTGGGCAAAACGTATTAATTATTGGGTTTTTCTCATAATAAATTCTCAGTAGCAGACCGGATTGATGTTTTACTCCCGTGGTTTTTTTTTTTTTGCATGGGGAAATGCCTACGCATACCCGCCTCGCGGGGGGCAAGGACGGGTTATGTCGGACTCGCACCGACTAAAACCCCATGGTGTTCCACCTTTGTCGCATATTAGCAGGGCTACGGGAACGCTTTCGCACACATCCGCGGCCCTACTAGCGCCTGCCGCCCCATGGCAGCACCACCTCGGGAGAGAAGGAAAATTACTCCCCGTTCTCCTTCCCAGGTAAGGCGCACCAGAACACATGGCGCGCCTTCCTCCACGGCCTCCAACTACGTCTGTGCAACAGACGCCCCCCGCGTCCGATGCACAAAGGCCATGGGGCCAGGAAAAACGAGCACTTAGAAGTACTAGCCTTCCCGACCCCAGCGGCGGATCTGGTCTATGGCTCCGCCGCCAACCAAGATTCGGCTGCGGAGGGTAGGGAGAGCGGCGCCTCGCAATACCGACAATCCTCTCCCCCCGCAGCCCCACCACCACCGCATCAACGGTGCGGCCCCGTTTGAGTCGCGAAGGATAGGGCGAGTGGCGCATCGCCATACCAACACTCCTCTTCCTCCACGCCCCCGCTGCAGTCCACCAGCACACATCCAAAGTGGGCTCCCCAAGCCCACTCGGAGCGGCCACCTCAGGCCGGCCCCTCACCTCGGGCCAGCCACGTGGGTTCCTCTTTGTTCACCGTGGGAGACCAAGCCACGGCTACTAAGCCCCCCCGCCACGACAAGGCGGGAACCCGTTCGGGGGGGTTACTCCCGTGGCTTGGATAGCACTTTAGAGCTATGACCTTCAACTGATCTCTTTTCGACCATGTCGGATGGGGGTTCAATCGGACTATGAGAGTGAAGGAATAGAGAGTGCACCCGTGCATGCGCATACACTCCGACACTAATCCTGTCTTGCCCAGATGTCCCCGTTGAGACCGGTCGCCATAATTGAAATTCGGTCTGAAAGACACTAACATAAGCAAACGATCCTATGTGATGTTGCCGTTGAGACAGATCTGAGCGGCACACATCGACATAGTCAGTAATCGACAGAGTAATTTGTAAATGGAAAAAACTTCTTTTACCCTGTTAATGTACCTGTGTTCAATGTACCTGTGTACCTTCAGACCGAATTTTTAAACATTGAGGGGTAAAATAATATCTTAGCAATGACTTACAGCGCTGTGGGCCGCGGTTTGGTCTCCCGTATGGAACTATATACCGTATTACTACCCGTATTATGGTAAGTGTATGGCTTACTAATAATAGTTCCGGGTTCGGATGTTTGTCATTGTGAAATTTATGTATGTAAACTGCTTCCCAAGATATAGGAGAAAATCCTAGTGTGGAGTAATGTTTTATAAAAAAAAAACACACACACACACAGTCCACCATAACGAAAAAGTAACTAGACGTAACCGTGGTTGACGTGGTTGTTAACACCTCAGTCCCCCCGTGACCATGGGTGCTGTAAAGTGTACGAAACGTCGGGAATATAAAATTAGTTAATAATTTACATGATGAAATCCGTAAAAACGAATTTTATTTAAATATGTAGTGTTCGTGTAAATATAACAAATAATGGATGATTTTTTTACCGTCTGCAAAAAAAGGGTATAACAAGCGAACGGAATAGAAGCCTGTGGCACTGGTATTACACATTTTTTTTTATTTTACATTAACATATTATGAAATTGATCTATGAATAAATACTACCTACTAATTGGGTACCTACGTATTATTTTAATTTCGATAGTTTTTAATTTATTTATTTATTTAGTTCAAATAATTTGTTGTTATTTTTTTGTATCGTAAGTTTATTTTAAATCAGTGGTATTTATTGATAGATCAATTTTATATGAAAATGTGAAATAAAAAAATGTAAAATATCAGTGCCATAGGCTTTTATTACGTTCACCTGTTACACCCTCCTTTTTTCCAGACGGAAAAAAAATTCACCCAGTATAGCATAAATGATTAAGAATCAAAATGTAGATGAGTTTTCACTCCTGAGTACTACAATGGAATATCTCTCTCACTATATGAAGCAGTATCATTAAGCTGCAATTTTTACGCTGGTATTCTGTGAGTAACAGTCCACCTGATGATAAATGACTGGGTACTTCAGACCACACCTTTCTCTTTTTACACGACAGTACTATTAAAAATATAATATCGTATATAACTGTAATAATATGTTACAGCATTGTGATTGAACATGGTTGAGGGTGCAGGTTTTCGGGGATCTAATTTAGATGGTATTTAGAGCTTATCTAAGATTATTGATTTACCTTTAGAGGGATTCACATTGGTAGGTACTAAATAAATACATGGACCATTAAGGAATGTTTTGCAGTATTGTGTATTGGCGATGTAAGAATATACACTACCCTATTTCGTTCCGTGAGTGCAGCACGAGCCGGAGAAAGTGAAACTGATAACAGAAGAATTGTTAACTATATGTGGTAGAGCCTGCTGCAGCTATACGGTTGTAGCACGAATACCATTTAGTGGTATAAGTATATAGCTTAAAACTTACAATCCCGTATTTTATACGTGGTAGAGCCATGCTACCGCAATATTAGTAGTATAGTTATAGTGCGAAAGGATCGGCTTGATCAGGGAAGGACCACGCTCTCACAGAATACCAGCGTAAAATAGCAGGGTAATACTGTTTCATACGGTGAGTGTAGGGAAACGGAGACTCTCATTCTGATTTTCAGGAGTGATAACGAACAGCCTTTTTTATATTTATATATATGTTGCCGCTGTCGTACGAAGCGGACGGACGGTCACCACCAGGACGAGCAAGTGATGGCTAATATAAGTGCTCTGTTTTTGGCCGATTTCCAAACGTGTGGACTGAACTGTTTTTTTTTTGTATCGTATCATTTCCTACGCGATATCGTGAACTGATTTTAATGATTCCTTAATGATATTGTATTAAATGATTTATACCGTTTAGATTTGAAGAAATAATCCAGCACGGGGTGAAAAAATAGAGGATGAAATTTTTAATGTTACTATTTAGAAGATAATAGTTTTGCAACCTCGGCCAAAAATAAAAGAGCTTACCCTTTTTTAAAAGGCCGGCAACGCTCTGCAATTCTCCTGGTGTTGCGGTTGATCATGGGCGGCGGTAGTCACTTAACATCAGGTGAGCCACATGCTCGTTTGAAAAATGAATAAACTCTTCTATATAAGAAAATTGTCGATATATTATTGCTAAATTGCTTAATCCACTGAGTTATTTAATTAAACTTTACAAAAAAAATGTTTTTTTAAGTTGTACAAATAAAGCCCAACTTTAGAAGGTACTAAATGATGAGTTTATTTTTTAAGTTTATTTTTTAGTACGACACTAAACGACTAAACAGTACTTACTACTACAAACGACTATGAAGATTAAACTAATCCGCTTCGTATCACGACGCAGACGGCGTCCGACGCGTGGGCGCCAGACTGCTCGCTGCATTCCTACGAAATTACTACGCGATCCGACAGTTCTATGTCAACTAGATAACACTTTAATGTATTAAATTAGTAAATTAGTGTGTGCGTTCCTCTCACTTAGAAATAGATTTAGAAATTTTATTCACTGCGACACAAGAGCCGTGGTAGCTCAGATGGTTAACGCTCGCTGTAAATATAACAGAACGCGAGTAACCCGGGTTCGATCCCCGCCGGCACCAACGAAATTCTTATTTGCAATTTTAAGTGCTGATTTACCGCGTGCTCGGCGGTGAAGGAAAACATCGTGAGGAAACATG
Source organism: Parnassius apollo (assembly GCA_907164705.1). NCBI lineage: Eukaryota > Metazoa > Arthropoda > Insecta > Lepidoptera > Papilionidae > Parnassius > Parnassius apollo. Next base: position 842,966 of record CAJQZP010000541.1, read on the forward strand.
CATGTCTGAGAAATAAGAAAAAAAATATTTCGAAGACATATGAAGTTCGCCAACACGCATTGGGGCAGCGCGGCGGACACTTCCTTACCCTAAAACTCTCTCAGAAATTAGAGGAGGCCTGTGCCCAGCAGTGGGACGTATATAGCCTATATACGTCCCACTGCTGGGCTCAGGTTAACGTTAACAAGGTAACTTTACTATTCACAGCGATATAAAAGTAAAGAGACAGCCTATTACACTCATTGACTGTATACCAGTTCTACGCAGATGGCTAGTAATTGCGGAGACTTAACCGAAATTCCCTCCTCATTAAATCTACATCCTTGATACGTCACGCGGCTGAGCACAAGCTTTCTCTCATTTCAGAGGGTATTGTGAAGTAATAAGAGCGACGCACCCCATGCAATGTGCGTTGATCGACTTCAGATAATGTAGATTTAGTTTTCCGCACGATGTTTTCCTTTACCGTCGAGCTCGTGGTAAAACCAAGACATGATTTCAGAAGTATTGCACAGGTGCACAGGGGATATTTCTTTAGAACTATGGGTTACAAATGAGCACACAGCCCTCAAATAATCAAATTCAGATGCGTCGATATTGATACAGTAGTGTATACACAGCAGTTAAGATACGATTAAATACGCTGGGGTATCCGGGGTTCGCTACTTCACCATACAGCAGTACTAATTCGCTGCTATACAACCATAATATAGCTGCAGCGTGACTCTACCACGTATAAAAGGTATAAAAGGTTCTTTTATAACTATTATATTATGGTAATGCCTGACTTTATACTTACTTACCTGATGGTAAGGGGTGAAAGTGCACTGAAAAAAGACGGTGACAATGCGTTCACTGCTGTATTCCTGTCTAAAGGGTTATTATAAAGCCGGTATGATCACAGGCTACGAGGTAATTATTTATTCTGTGGTAATACCTCTATAATGCAGTAGTATTTTAGTGCTCAGGTGTGACAACCCAACTGTAACTTTCTTTTTTCTTTATTTGAGCTACACCAACAAGAATTACCTAAATGGTGGGTAGTTATGAAAACTCCAGGGAAATCTTTTTCATTTGTAATTGTGAAATTTAAACCCCTACTACCAATCGTTACTAATTAGGTAAGAACCCAGAAAGATATATATTGCTCCCGACCTTTGGATGTTGTAGCTTTTACAGAATTTATTTTGACACGGTAGAGCCATGCTGCAGTTGTATTGGCTCCGGGACCGGACCTGGGTTTGCCAGATCGGAAGACCAAAATATCTCGATAAATTTAGAAAATATCGGGAGAAATAAATATTAAAAATAAAATGTTTTTTTTAAATTAAAAGGCCACACTTAATTTTTAGGTTGTCTCATGTATTTGACAATGAAGTTTACTAGAGTCAATCAATTAGGATCCTATAGTGGTATTTAGAAAATATTTAATATGCAATCAATTTACTTCAAATATCAATCTAATTAGTAATTAATTTTAAAGGCCGTACGTTAACATTCCGAGAAGCTGTTTGTCTGGAGATTTTGAGTTTTGTCAGGAGTCTGGAGATCATTTGAAATGTCGGGAGAATCTCTGGCAACTCTAATTGGACCGGGGAAATATCACGCTCTTACAGAATATCAACGTGAAATAATAACATAATGCTGCTGTGTCGTATGATGAGCGGTAAAAAACGAAGACGTTATTTTATCTCGTAACGAAGCGTTCCATTTTTCTACTCATAGGAAGGAAACCATTTTGATTCCTAATCAAGAATAGATGTCGGTACCTATGGGATACAGCAAACAAAAATGACAATCTGCATTTTTAGACGAGGATGAGGTTTCTGTTGGCGACAGCATTACACTTACTATTAGGTGTGTCTTGGTTTGTTACCCTGATTTGTATAAAAACAAATATAAAATATTTTTTATATTATAGCCAAACTCACAGCAATTGAAATAAGGGTCTACCAACCTAACAATTGTAATTAGTAATAGTCGAAATCGTTGTTTATATGTACGTTGGCAACATTCTTTAGGAACGCGTAAAACATAACGAAGCGGGCGGTTCAGTGCGGTCGGTATTAACCGCATTTTTCAGGCTTCCTACAGTAAGTTAATTTTTTCGCGAACCAAACCTTGTAGCTTTACTTTTGTTTTATAATTATCTATTTATTTTTACATTTTTAAACAATTACCATACGATTGCTTAGTTTTAAAGCATCAGCACTGCGCTCCCGTAGCAAATGCTGAGAGAACTCTTGGTGTTTTGGTTTCCTTATTTTCTCTCCATCTCTTTCTCTCTTTACAAGATCCTGATCTTATAAATTGTTTTTTTTTTCATCTATTTCCATACCTCATGAGCGTAGCTAAGAGTAGTATGTGTGAGAGTTAACTCACATTTACGTTTATTAGCTGACCACAAAAATGAGCAGGTTCGATTACTTTGATTATACTTTAGTCCAGCATTGCTTAAAAGACGCTAAAAGTAACTAGTAAGATAGAAAATGATTCGAAAAAAAATATAAGGTTTAAATCTTTAAAAAAAGAGCAATCGTAGCTGATTGAAAATAAGAAATATATTTAGGTAACTTTGAATGACGATTTAGAATTCCATTCAAACAGTTATTTAAACAGAATACAGTTTCGTAAAACATTTTTTCAAATTTAAGCAGGAATCGACTTGAAAACTACGGCTGATCCTTTCAACCACCGAACACTAACTATTACTGTTTAGCTGTATTTTGTTCTAGTAAATCTTATTAAGCAGCGAGGAACTTGGGCCGGCGCCATTGCAGCCGAAGCGGGGTTTCGTTCCGTTGCTGAACGGTTCGCACACGCGCTGGATCGATTCGCTTTTGTTTAGTTTATTAGTTAATTAGTTTAAGTTCTATGCCAACATCCATATATAATTTCAGAATCGAATAAATTTTACTATTTGTTACATTAATAAATTTACAATGTAGTGGCGGTGCAAGAATAAACACTAATTAGGTTCTCCACAGCGTTTGTGGGGATCGAAGACAGCGTTGTCTTCTTAAAAACAATTAAAATAAAAAATAAAACTACTTACTATTTTCTACACGCCAAACAAAGTTAAAGTCACAGCCTATATACGTCCCACTCCTAAGTACAGGCCTCCCCTCATTTCTGAGAGGGTTTTAGGGCAATGAATTGTCCGCCGCGCTGCCCCAATGCGTGTTGGCGGGCTCAATTTCGGACGTATCTCTCGAACATTTCACACGATGTTTTTGAAAAATATTTTTCTTATTTTTCAGACAGGTGCAGGTTTCCTCACGATGTTTTCCTTCACCGCCGAGCACGTGGTAAATTAGCACTTAAAATTGCAATTAACAATTTCATTGGTGCCGGCGGGGATCGAACCCGGTTTACTTGCGTACTGTGAAATTTACAGCGAGCGCTAACCATCTGAGCTACCACGGCCCGCCTGACAAGATTGGCAACTAAAGCAAATATGAACTTATGAGGTAACTTAATGGAAGGCCTATGTTTTGCGGTATACTTTTGATAGATAACGGCAAAAATACTTTTAACTAAGTAATTAGCCGGTCAGTTTTGGTCGACTCAACCGGGGCAGGCTCTTCACCACACTCTCACAGAATACGAGCGTAAAATAGCAGCGTAATGCTGCTGTGTTTTGTACGATGAGTGTAGAGAACCGGAGACCCTTTTTACTGGAAACGAGGCATTCCATCTTATTCCTAAGGAGTGACAATGCATTTGCATTTTGATTCTTAATTTGGGATAAATGTGGATGTCTATGGGCCACAGCATCCACTCGCCATCAGATGGACTGTGTGCTCGAGAGAGGGCTTGCTCTTTTCTAGCTCAAAAGCATCACCAAGAAAACGCAGCCAGAGTCCTCGGCACTATATCTATCAAAGGGAGTAGAGCTGTTTTATTTTAGTTTTTAGTTTTTTTTTTGTATTGTAATAAATATCGTTATATATAATGTTATGATTGCGACCAAGGATTCACAGCCAGCCGCTCAGGCAGATTTAACGCGGCTGGGCAGCGTAAGGCAGATTACGACATATCTTCTTGTAGTTTAAGAGTATTTCAATAAGCTTCACGTTTTTTTCCAGTGAATCCCCTCCCCTATACTTGAAGTACATGAAATAGGGACTCTTTAGTTTGGCTGGCGATTGATATAGAGACGCTCAGGTGTGAAATGTGTAAAAAAATGACCGATAAAAATTGCCACTGGAGTTCGTTGTCTGCCTGGGTGATAAAACTTTAATATATGTCTGCCACGCAAAGTTTATTTGTCAAATAATAATATGATCAGATCAGATCAGAAATTTCAGCTTTATTGAAATAATATAAATTATAAAAAAAAATTAAAAACTAATTATAAATTGTACTTGTAAAACTATCTGCCGTGACCTTGGAACTACCATAGGTTATTTTTCAGTAAATTTAATTGATTATTTCAAGATATTAAACAACCAAAAAAATACATTTCACATCTGAGTGTCTCTAAATCAACCTCCGGTCAAACTAAAGTCTCCATTTCATGTACATTAGGTATAAGGGTACTGGCTGTTAGACTATTTGTCACATATACCTACCTCAAAACCTGAAAACAACCAGTGAGTAATGGGAGTAAATAATATTCATTGAAACCCTATTGCTAATGTCTAACATCCTACGTAAGTTCCTCTTCTGAACACAGGCGTCATACCATTCCCGAAGTCATATTGGAACAGTGAACAATGCGTGTCGGTTAACTTCACACGTGCTCGAAATATTTTAAATATCCAAGAGCGTAGTTTTATCCTCATATTTTGTGTGTGAACTGACTGATATGCATCTCAGACCATCAAGGAAAGACAAACGGAGCGCTGCCTGCATTTCAAACGACGCCCAAATTAAGCCTTGCTCAACTTCACGCTCTCACGCTTACATATGCATCTTAAATCATTTGCAAGCAACAAGGTGGTTCTTGGTAGTTTTGTTTTACATCTAGCAGATAACTTTTACAGACTTTTAAGGAAAGAAAGAAGAAAAAGAAGTGATCCAAACCATACTCAGGTACTTGACACACAAGTTGTGTGTGTTCTGATTTTTTTGCTTTGTTGATCCGAGCAATACGCAATGTGTAACGAAATACAAATGTGAATAAATTTGAATGTGATTTCAGATTGTTAGGTTGCATTCATTCATGCAACCTAACAATCTGAAATATACTTTTTTATTATTCACTGTTCGATGCCCTCGCTTGCTATTCGAAGCCAGTACTTGGTAAACGATCAACATATATCCAAACTTTGTTTAATACGTCACTATTAAAATCGGTATTCGCATAAGAGATAGGAAATAAAACAGATGTCGATGCACATTTAAATGTTGAATGCACACTTCGAGCGCGATGGGAACCTCACGGAATGGATAATGGTGGATTGCTCCATTAATATTTTTTTAAAGAATTAGGTTAAAAATCGAGCACACTGTCCCCTTAGGTAAGTGGACAGTGTGCTCGATTTTTCGATTCCTGTGGCCCATAGACGTCTACATTTATCCTCAATTAAGAACCAAAACGCGGTTGCGTTGTCACCCCCGAGGACTAAGATGAAATGCCTCGTTTCCAGTAAAGAGAGTCTCCGGTTCTCTACACTAACCGTACGACACAGCAGCATTAAGCTGCTATTTAACTCTGATATTTTGTGAAAGCGTGGTTCTACCACGGTCGAATCAATCCTTTCGTACTGAAATCAAAATTTAGTTGCAGTTTTGACTCGTAAAAATTTCGTTATTATCTTCGTGTGACGTTAGAAATTCTGGAATTTCTGGCATTTAAGAAGAAAGAGACGTAGGCTTTTTATAGGGCTTTTTATATAAGCCTACGCATTGTGACGGAATGTCATCATGATATTTTCTCCCTTTGTTCCAATTGTTGAGCAAAATGCACCAGGACTCAAGGTGGACTTTTATATACGGCCTTTGTCTTTTGTAGTGGTTAACAACATACATTGAGTAATTCCGATAGACTCTTCCTTGCTCTAAACTCTCTCAAGAATGAAAAGATACATGTTATTCTGATGATTGTAAAATTCACAAGCTTAGCAATTTTAAAGCAATTTTATAAAATGAGCCCGAACATTCTTCCTAAAAATTTTTTTAGATAGGTTGTCTTAAATTTTTCAGGCAGAGTTGATTATTTTTTATTAAATAGGGGTTCTACTTCAGGCTGGGATGAAATTTTTAATTTAACTGGATTAGACGACATTGGACATTGAGATTGTAATATTATCTATTTACTCCACTTAGAAGACTAACTTCTAGTCGAAGTAAAAGCCGTCTTCAAAGTACTAAAAAGAACAAAATAATTTTACATTCTGAAGTCATAGATTCCACACAGTTTATGGAAGAATTGAAGCCAACTGCAGTATTTTTTATATGAGGGAAAGCAAACGAGCATTTTAAAAACTTTTTTCAAAACGAGTAGGCCCTTTTCTTAAAGGTTCCTAAATCATATCGGTCCGAATATATCTCTAGTCGATTCCACAAGGTTCCAGTATGTGAAATTACTTTTAGCTCCTTTAAAGTTTGAGAAGAAGTTTATTAAATCTTTTTTTTATAAATTTCGTACTATATCGTTTATGAGATACATCCATAATTCTCGAATCCTTGTCAGTGCGTTGCTAGAAAACCATAGTTTCGCCGTGGCTATTTTCACATGGACATTATCGCCTGCTGTCGGATGTCGTCGAACAACTTCGTGTGTTTCCGTGCGTGGGCGGTGGGGATGGTAACCTAGAAAAGGGAAGGGGGCGGCTAATAAACGGTTATTATTTTTGATATCGCCGCGCTTCGCTACATCTGCGTAGCTCCTGATTATATGTATGGCATCGCTAGTGAAGCTTGGTGTAGTTAAAAATGCCATAGTTTTTAAATTTTCTAATTAAAATATGGAAACGCCTGAAAAATATTTTAAAGTGTATGATATGTATTTTGTTATTAATTGTGAAAGGAAAAACCTGTAGTAATTAATATCACCGTCTTCATCATCATCAGCCTCTGAGCGTCAACGGCTAATCATAGACCTCTCCTGTACGGAGGATTTATTTAATTATCACACTTGGCAAACGAATTGGCAAACCACAGATACATATATAGACAGTTATAGCATTTGCTTTTTTCTTTAATCACACACGTAAATTTTGTGACTAAACTAGGCACTAAGTATAAAGTACCTTTTACAAACAAAAAAGTTACATCATATTTCCAGACCTCTCGCACCTTAAAAGCTGCTGCCCCATCGCCAGTCTGACGTTTTACATCAGGCATAAGCGAGATTGTATACCGCCATCTACCGGAAGCCTAATGTACGTATACGGTCTTTATATTAAGTACACAAAATACTTTTTATTTCTTAGTAATTCAGTCGTTTTACGATGATTTCCTTCATCAACGAACACGTGGTAAATCGGCATTTAAAATATTTTTTTCACATTTCATTCAATTCATTACACGAACGCTGTTACTTTGGTACATAAAACGCCAATTGCGTAAAGAGAAACCTAAAGCCTCCTACAAATACGCTTAGTTAGTTGGTCAAATCTAATATCACGAATCTCAAAGAGTATTAAAGACCAAGTTGCACCTATCTAGCCGTATTAGTACAGGTCATATCAGGAATTACTCGTAATTTCCAGATTAATGATTCAAAATTATTATTTATTGTAATTATTACTGGATGTGGTGTTTTTCTTTTGATTGGTTAGTTTGTTTTTTTTTTGTTTTATATTTTATATGTTGTTTAGTTTTTTTTTTATCTTATAATGATGTATCCCTTAAGACATATCAAAAAAAAGTAGTATTTTATTAACATTTATTATATTGAAGGTTATCTATCTAAATAAATAAAATAAATAAATTTCTAATGTCGCCGTCACCGAAGTTAATAGCTATAGATCATGATATATAGACATATTGCAAGAATTGACTGTGGAAAATGCCAGTAAGATCTTAGAACTTCTATGGAAGCACAACAACCATCTAATATCTGCTAGATATAAAATATTCACACCAGCAGGTGGAATACCCTATAAGACTTGTAGTAACTCAGGTACTTACTGCATCCACTAATCGCTTGTTAATTATTGCAAATCCTTAATTGGAAGAGGCTCAATTCAGTTACGAAGATTTTAAATGAGATGAGATTTGTTCTATCTTTGTCTCCTATCTGCTTTGAGAATCTTACGTTATAAACTACCGAACGATAGTGACACTACCATCTGATCTTCTCGGCTGAAAATTGAACTTTTGTGAGCGAAGAACCTTCTGAAACAGCATAAAAATTTTAGCACTTGCCATCTAGTACGCAGCACGTATATAGAACTATCGGAACTCGACTTAATGTCGATAATCAAAAACTGCATTTATTTTAAAAACAGCATTGTAACGATAAATTTATTAACGCATATCAGTAAAACAATAATCTTTTCAGGTCGGAGTTAGAACATGTTAGATTTTATAATACATTAACTGTCGATATAAATGCGCTTAATCTGGAATTATAACTCCGTCCGTTAACGTGTTGCATTTAAACCTTAAGTGTATATTTAAGCTGAACTCCAACCATTATCAAAAAATTGTGTGTAAAGTGCACACGAATTAATTGAAACTTCTTTAAGAAATATCATTCTTATTTTATTTAAAATTTTAAATAAGTAAGTTAAATAATAGTATATTCATGTAGCTCTGGCGGTGAAACTTTTAACGTTGAAACGTTACAAGTTTTTTTCCCGTGCTAAATTTCTTCACTACGTCGATAAAGAAGTTTCACTTCAAAAATATCTGTCTTCCTTCATTAATAAATCTTTGATAAGTAATACAGAGATCGCCAATCCACTTACTGAGCGTGGCCATTATAAAAATTGCACCTAAAGAGGGAAAGGATCGTAGGTACCTAATATTAGACCTCTAAAGGCTGATATTCTTTGCTTGTTTTAAAAAATCGTACCCCCATGTAGAGAGTTGCTCCTGTAAACATAGATTCGCTTTACATAAAAAATTGCATATGGACAAACATCTAGACATAGAACGATATTAATGATTATAACTGCTAAATTATTTCGTATTATGAATCATTGTGTTTTGTATACTCATAAACAGTATGGTAAATACAGTTAATTCCGTTTAAAATCTAAAAATACAACCATTATTACTATCCAAAATTAATATAAAATGGCTAATATCTTTTTTATTATTTATTTATTTAAGTACACAAAACAGAATAACACCAAAACATGAACAATTGAAAATAATAAATACAAAGTTACAATCTGCATGGTATTCCAAAAAATGTGCACACAGCATGATATTAAGTAACAGTAAGGTTTTTACAGCACAAATAATTATAATCTTACTTATAAATATACTATACTTATAAATTTATGTTGTGGAAAATTTGGAAAAATTAAAAATTTACTTATTATTATTAACTTTTTATTATTAAAAAAAAACACTACCCCATTTAAGGATCTTTTCTTGTTCACGTAAGAATTGAACCTTTAAGCTCGCAGCGCTACAGTCAAAGGCTTTAGGTGTACACTATCGAGCCTTCAAATATCTTTTTTTTTTATAGAATAGTGTGACAAACGAGCACGCAGTCCACCTAATGGTAAGTGGTTGCTGCGGCCCAGAGACATCTACATCTATCCTCCATTAAAAATCAAAATGCAGATGCGTTGTCACCCGTGAGGACTGAGATGGAATGCCTCGTTTCCAGTAAAAAGGGTCTCCGGTTCTCTACACTCACCATACGAAATACAGAAGCATTAAGCTACTATTTCACGCTGGTATTCTGTGAGAGCGTGGTCCCTCCCCGGTCGAGCCGACCCATACGTGCTACAACTATACTACTAATATAACTGCAGCATGGCTCTACCACGTAAAATATCTATACTTAAACTCTAATCTTACCGATGAGTAGGGTTCCAATAGTAGCGGCTGCGAGTCAGGCTAATGCCGGAGCCAGTTACGAGCACTCTCTATTTATGGCGGGCATAAACTAGAAACGCTCAGTCGCACCTAAGGCGCCACCCGCCACCCTCCAAGTCACATGAAAACACCGTGACTGGTTGGCTTGAAATGTGTGACATTTGAGATTTTGGTAACATTGCGCTTTAAGCCTTTGCCTTAACGTAATCATTAATTAATAAAAGTAAGGATGACGTAGACACCTATATCCATGTATTTGTCAAAACTTCTGTCAAATTCGTCAAAATGAATAGGCTTGTCTCATAAGAAGACTAAGATCTACTGTTTTTTTTAATTTTTTATTAAAAATACAAACTTTGATTTTTAAATATACATATTGCCGCAAAACTGCTTACACAGTTTGTCTTCAGGAACATTTGAGTTTCAATTACATAATATATAATATTAATGTTAAGCACTGTGACTTGCCAATAAATATTTCTTTAATTCATTTTAAATATGTTTTTTACTGGTTCACGTCGAATGTCCTCAGGTAAACAATTGAAAATATACGGTAGTCGTTTCTTTAAAGTTCTATCCCCGAAGTAGTTATTTACTTTCAGTACAACAAATTTGCCTGCGGATATCGACCGTGTTACCCTGACCATGCTATACTAATATTAGAGTACGGTCTCGACAACTGTAATTGTTTATGGCAGGTAAATATTTATGTTTTAAACTTACTGGAAGTATTTTGCAGATTACATTCTTATCACAGCCATATTATACCGCTATTTATGAGCATTTTGATGTGATTATGAGATTTGAGCATTCGCTGGTAGTCTTGGAACGTACATTAGCTTCAGTAATCACTTGTTTAAGCGGAAGTAGATAGAAAGAAGTGCCGTGTATTAGTGACGTAACAAAATTTACTATCTCATATCATTCAGCGTGTAAGAGACGACAAAAAGAAGTGAGACAGAGATAGGAAGCAGTCTCTTTCTGACAACAATACAAAATAATAAAAAACCACATCTGCCACCAGCGTTGCCAAGCGTGAAAACTAAGACATTAGCCATTTAATATGTGATCAGATGATATAATACAATTTGTGGTAAAAGCCTATGGTCAGTGGACTTTTAATAGGTGATGATATTGAAACAGTGAGAAATAATGATGTACAAATCCACTTTACCCAGGCACATAACTTCATCATTAATTTACTTTTAAAGATACAAAATAAGTGAAAAAGACTATCAACGTCCTGTTGGTATCACACAAGAGACATTGGACTTGCCACAACCATGCCGGTGTGACCAACAACCGTCTTACAAGCAGCGTCAAAGATGCAAAGCTTCTGATACTGCCTACTCGATTATGCTAAATAATTTACAGCTAGAGATAGAAAGGCCTATCCTTGGCGATAGACTTTAAGAGGCTTATGAAGAAAAACGGAATACCCACGATACATCAACTGGATTACAAGATCGTGGAGGAGGGGCTTCTAAAACCTTTTTTTTTTACAAAATTAGGAGGAACAACGAGCACACAGTCCACATAATGATAAGTGGATGCTGTGACCCACAGATATCTATATATATCTTCAATTGAGAATCAAATTTCAGATGCAGTATCAGCCCTGAGGACTAACGTGGGATGCTTAATTTCCAGTAAAAAGGTCTTCGATTTTCTTTACTCATCATACGAAACACAGCAGCGTTAAGCTGCTATTTCACGCTGGTATACTATGAGGGTGTGGTCCATCCCCGGGCGAGCCGATCAATTCGTGCTACGACTATAATACATCTGCGGCGTGGCTCTCCCACGTGTAAAACAACTGCATGACTGATATAAATCTGCTATAGCTACATTTTGCGAAAGCAAATACAATGTTGTATACGCAGTGAACGTAATCTTCTAGTTTAATTTGCCAGATTCACTCTGACTAAGAAACAAATCTCCCTAATAGTCTAGATTAGCTCGCGCGTACACTATCCGCTTTGTAATTAATTAATAGGTCCTTAGCAGTGCGCTAATCTGTGGATTGTGTCTCTTTATTACTTGTTGCTTCAGACGAATTTGTTTAACGAAGAGTCTACTCCATTGTTTTGATCGTTCTTAAGTATGAAATTACGTGGTAGAGCCACGCTGCAGCTATATAATAGTTACTTATAGCAAGAATGGGTCCGCTAAAGTTTTTTGATAAAGTATTCTTTAATCAAAAAACTTTAAAACAAAGGGTGCGTTTGACAGAAAAAAGCGCTAGCAAGCGCTTATAAGCGCTGAAATAGTTTTCGGCCAGGACACGATTGCTACTTCAGTAGCACTGACACAATCCGCCATTTTGCTTATTTAATTTGTTTGTTTTGAAGTAGAGTTTATAAGTTGTTTTGTGCAATATTAGTTTAAAGTAATATAATGACATGAATAAACATATTATAAATGTTATTAAAAATTCATGATTGGTAAGTTTTTAATATGAATACTTTACAAACATATATTTAAATTAGGTTAGGTTCCCCGGTTAAAACTAACATCGTGTCCTGGAGAAAAATAGCTACTTACGATTTGACAGCGCTTACCGTTTACGATCGCCATTTTGCTTAAAAGCGCTTGCTAGCGCTTTTTTCTGCCAAACGCACGTTTTATAGCAAAATAAAATTTTCGAAAATAGAGTTTTTCAAAAACTAATTATAAATTAACTAATAATAATAGACGTGGCGTAATCACAGATTCTAGAGCATTTTAGGAACAATCAATTAGCATACGGTTTAATTTTTTAAATGTACTGCGCTAACTTCCTTCCGGTGTTCTTGAGCTGTTATTTTTCTGATTAGAGTAAAAGAGTATCTATTGAAATTAGAAATATCTCATAGAACCGTTGAAAATTATTCAAAAATGACTACGACTAAAAATGGCGACTAAAAAAATCTTTCTTAAAATCTATGCCCTTACTTCCCTTACTTAATGGCACAAAGTTCTGCTCTTTACGTTTATTTTTATCCCACGGGTGTCGTAAGAGGCGACAGAAGGATACAAACCAGGATTTGGACAATAACAGTGCATCTTCCTGAAAATAACACAAATTAATAAACAACAGCAACTGCTTACTCGCCTGCCAAATGTAGCTACTATGTCCATGGTTGGTTCAGCAGTTCAGTTCAGGATTTTAAGATGGATTTATGTAATGAATGATAAACTGAATGATAATCAATGAGCGGTGCCATTCAACTCAGAGGTCCAGGTCATCGCCACCGCTGTGCAAGTCTACGTTACACAGGCCGCTCTGAACGCACGGGAGTGCACTAGATCAGTCCCACGCTCAATTTGGTCAGTGCTCAAACGTACGAACATGAACACTGTGATCAGGCTGCGGCAGGTAATTGCCCAATCGGTGCTTCCGTACGGTCGCACATCAATGTTGGATGGTTTGCAGAGCAGTGAATAGACTGTCTCTTATGCCTGTTTCTAAGGCCGTTTTATTTTAATAATGTTACGAGCTTAGGGTTCGTGACAATAAAAACTGCCCATGGAATTACCAAAATTGACACTTTATTTACTGAACACCAATTAAAACTTAAATCACACTAATAATTAATCACACTTAACACTTTAGTTGACTTTATTTCGCTCCGAAAGCTTCGCTCGTATCGCCAATTCAATACTGCCCCGGTCGTGGCCTCCAATGGTCTTAAATAGGCCTTTTCCACCGAAACATTCAGAATATTCCAACAAATACCGGCCCCCGACCGACCAGGTACAGAAAGTTCAAGTGTGGAGCTTTCTATAGAGCTTAGTTCTTCCATTCGATACTAGATGGCGCTGTTGGTGGAAAGTTCAGAAATGGCATTTTCTAGAAAGCCCTCCTCGCTCTGTTCCCCGACACTAGATGGCGCTAGTACCAGGTACCAGACATCAACTTGGCGCGCAACAATAAAAAAACAAGGGCGACAAACGAGTACACAGTCTACCTCGTATCGAATGGATACGGTGGCCAATAAACACATACATATATTACTAAAGAGTCAAAATACACATGCGTTGTCACCCCTGAGGACTATGATCGAATGCCTTAGTACCAGTAAAATTGGTTTCCAGGTCTCGTTACTGGAAACCTTTACTATTTGGTTGACTGATGAAGAGCTATCGTATCACAGAGTCATCTATGCAAACAAGGCTGTAGTTTTTGAGTCATAAGAAAGTGACCATATTAACCGGGTGGCCATATTACCTTTACGTACTATATTAGATCTTATTATGTTTAATGTATAACTAATCTAAATATTACTAAACTGTGCAACTTTAGTTAAAATAGTTCAACTAATTATGCATGTCTGAATTTAACTACTCGAAATGAAATGCTGTATTGTGCTGCTATTTCACGCTGGGTGTACTATGTATGTGTGTACTGTGTATAATATGGTATACTACCCTAATCGACCCGAGTCATTTGTGCCGCAGCCATATAGGATCGTGGATCTTTCTTTTTATATAGAAAAAGGGGGACAAATCAACACATAGTTCGTATCATGTTTAATGGTAGCAGTGGCCCAAAAACCTACATCTATAATTAAGAATCAAAATGCAGAAGTCTAAGTTGTTACGCCTGCAGGATACAATGGAATACCTCGTCTCCAGGATTAGCATCAAGTTCTAATCACTCAACATAAAAAACACAGTAGCACTAAACTGCTATCTAACGCTGTTATTCGGTTCCTTGAAAGAGTCGTCCTATTCGTTACGTCGTCATAATGAAACGTGAAGACGTCGACGTTTTGGTTGGTTTGTACGTCAGCACTGCAACGCACGTTAAGCATGAGTAAAACGCATAATAAGCAATAGACACAAAGCGACAAACTCGCGCTTTTAATTTTGTGTCGCATTGTCATTTACCTATATCTGTTCATTTTTAGGGTTCCGTAGTCAACTAGGAACCCTTATAGTTTCGCCATGTCTGTCTGTCCGTCTGTCCGTCCTCGCTTAATCTCTGTGACCGTTAGCACTAGAAAGCTGAAATTTATCTATATATAGATAGGTACCAATATGTGTATCAATCACTCCGGCAAAGTGGTAAAATAAAAATTGGAAAATATATGTAAAGTGGGAAGTTATTTTTTTTTTAATTTAAACCCTAACGTGTGATATATTGTTGGAAAGGTATTTAAAAATGAATAGGGGTTTATTAAAATCATTTTTTGATAATATCAATAATTTCGGAAATAATCGCTCCAAAAGTAAAAAACAATGTGTCCCCCCCTCTAACTTTTGAACCATAAGTTTAGAAAATATGAAAAAAATCTGAAAAGTAGAACTTTATAAGGACTTTCTAGGAAAATCATTTTGAACTTGGATGGAAACAACAGTACCCACTACCGGGAGCAGTTGCAGGAGCGCGGAGCGCTGCTGGAGCGCGAACTGGATACCCACCTTTAAGCTCATAAGTGGGAACACTTATTGTGACGGACGGGAAACTACGGAACCCTACACTGAGCGTGGCCCGACACGCTCTTGACCGGTTTTTTCAAAAAGGATATCATGGTCAACTGTGTTAGATTTAGAAATTAGAAAAGTCTATGACCATCACAACTGTAACTTTCTTAATCTCCATACCCTCTCTAATATCCTCAGTCGACTGCCTTGTTGGTCTAGTGGTCGCAGTAGTACAACTGCTGATCATGAGATCCTGGGTTCGAATCCCAGGTCGGGCCGAAAAGTTAATTATTGAGTTTTTCCGTCAAGAAATTCTCAATAGCTGGCCGAAGTCAGAAAGTTGACGGTGTCTGACCCCCGTGCCTCGGAAAGCACGTAAAGCCGTTGGTCCGGCGCCTGACCTGTTTACTGTCCCATCGGATTATGAGAGTGAGGGAATAGTGAGTGCAACTGTGCTTGCGCATACACACACACTCAGGCACTATAATCCTGTCCTGCGCCGATGGCTAGTCTCCGTTGAGGCTGGCCACCGTGACTGAAATTCGGCCTGGAGGTGTTATTATTATTATTTATAGATTTAGTATGACATAGAAGCACTAGTTCTGTCCTCTCCTGTGGAGACTGGCCATCCCAACAGAGACTAGCTATTGGCGCGGCCGGGCATCTGTAAGCTTGCGAATCCTTTTTTCTAACCTTTACTTATCCCCCTGTGTCTAGCCCCTAGCACAAACTCTAGCTGCTGGTCACATTTTGGTAATATTATCTAGTTTTTCATAGTAAATAAACCTGCCTGTCTAAGTCATGAAAAATATTCCGAAGAGATATCACAATAATACCGTGTAGTGGCGGCGTAAGATGATTTAATACCCCAAGCCATCTCGTCGAGATGTAAAAGTGAGGTCGAAACAGGAGATGAGCAGCATCCGCTTCATAACTATTGTATATACAAATGAAAATACTGCGGTTGGCAACCCATTTTAATTTTATATTATTTACTACTAAATGTGCTCGTATTGTCGACTTGGTAATATATTTAGTCGATGGTTGCCACGCTCTCACAGAATACCAGCGTAAAATAGCAGATTAATGCTGCTGTGTTTCGGATACAGAGTGTATGTAGCCGAAGACTCTTTTTACTGGAGACGGGGCATTCCATCTTAGTCTTCAGAGGTGACAACGCATCTGTCTTTTGATTCTTAATTGATGATAAATGTAGATGTCGATGGGCCACAGCATCCACTTACCGTCAGGTGGACTGTGTGCTCGTTTGTCACCCTTATTATATAAAAAAACTTTCAGATTATAGTTATAAATGATGTTTTAATGAAAATTATAATAATTAATACAATAAGACATCTTTTTTTCTGTCGGTACAACTAGCGGACGCGTACGGGTTTAAGCCTCGCGAGCAACGTCCTATTCCAGCTTGTAAAACTGAACATCACGATTAATTAAATCACGGTGAAGTATTTAACTACAAACACTGCCGACATCAGTAAACAGTCATAGTTTATTAGAATATCATGTACTAGAGAGCCACCGGCTTCGCTTGTAATAGATAACATAATGTCTGTTAATGTTATTTATATCATTATTTACATTTAGGATAATCTATTTTTATCTAGAATTTTGATTGTACAAATAAACTGCTAAACTTTCGAATACAAATGGCAAAATTAAAAATTTTGTGCAACCGACTTCAATATAATTAAAATGAGAACATTAGTCAGTTAAATACGCATTATTAAGGATAACTTTAAAATTACTGGTCAGATCTGATTAAATGGGACACACGAGAGCACCAGCTTTAAAATCCAGCAAAAAAAATTCTGACTAGGGTTCCCACCCGAACTTATAATATATAAGTAGTGTCGTACTATATTTCAATCAATTGTACTATATATTATAGAAAAATAATATAGTACAAAAAATACTATATTTTTATCCCTAATTCTACTCTCGCGCTTTTTTATATTAACTGTGATTAGAATTCTGGTACAAGTAAGTTTTACGGAAAAAAATCCATCATGAATGTAAAATTGAAAGAAGAAAGAAATAGAGCATGTATTAATCTAATTAAAAATGATTGTTAATTTATTTTAATACGAACCTAAAATGCTGATTCTTATAATTATTTTAAAGGTAATAAATAATTGATGGCGAAAACGAAGAGCAATAATAAATATATATGGAGAAATACACTAAAATTGGAAATATATGTCTTGGTACTTCTTTTTATGTATTTCTCAAAAGTATCTACTATATTTTAGCATCGTTTTTGGGAAAATTACTATATTTCTTCAAAAGCTGCAAACCTATAGGTAACATACATAAAAAAATAAAAAAAACATAATGTCGAATTGAATACCTCTTCTTTTTGAAGTCGGTATAAGTATCGCCTAGATCACTCGTAGCATTGCTCTCAATCCGTTTGTTAAGTTTCATCACAATCGATTAAGCCGTTTCGAAAATTACCCTGGACATACTGACAGAAATAGTTATTTATATATATCTTAATAAACCAGTTATCTCATACTACAGACTGACACTTCATTTATATTATAGTACCCGGATGACCGAGCTTTGCTCGGTTTTTTTTTGAAATTACATTTAAAATTACATACTGATGAAACTTAAATAATATTTTTTTAAGTGCAATTAGTTTTATTAAAATTTTCGTATTTTTAAAAAATACTAAAAAGAAGGGCATGAAATAATAGATTTTCTCACAAAAGAAGGGAAATTGAAAAAAAAAAGGAAAAAAGCTGGACCAGAGAGAGGACGCGAACCACGGAACTCCGATATCACGCCCGACCAACATCCCACCTGAGCTATTACGATCGTTAGTGATTTGTCAAAATTTACCTTCTTATATTGTAGCAGTTTTTTATTGCCTGAAAACACGGACAAAAGGACATTTTCTAAAAAGAAATCCTAGCTAGATCGATTTATTGCCCCCGAAAGTCCCTGGACACTAAATTTTATAAAAATCGTTGGAGCCGTTTCCGATATTCCGATTATATATATACAAGAATTACTCGTTTAAATGTATATATATATATATATATATATATATATATATATATATATATATATATATATATATATATATATATATATGGTCTATAAAGCAGACTATTTATTTTTTAAAGTTAAATGAAAGTTTCTTTTTATAGGATAGGGTGACAAACGGGCACACAGTCCTCCTGATGGTAAGTGGTTGCTGTGTCCTATAGACATCTACATCTACCCTCGATTACGAATCAAAATTTATATGCGTTGTCATCCGTGAGGACTAAGATGGAATGCCACGTCTCCAGTAAAAAGAGTCTTCGGCTACATACACTCTGCACACTCTGTGAGAGCATGGTCCTTCCCCGGTCGAGCCGAGCCATTATTCTGAAACTTCTCTATAAATTTGGCCGGTTATTGTAAAACAACGCTGTATATTGTATATTGCATACGAAAATATCACTAAGAATTTTAACTACTTATACAAGCGACGATGCCAAATTCAAACAAACAAAAAAAACAACTAATTGACTACATCAAGCGTGTTACCAGCGATTATAATAAAACAGGTTAGTCTAACGTCCATCCATATTCGGCCGAGACCAGTCTAGGACATCTGCACCTGCCACAGGTGTCCTAACTTTATAGCCTAACCTAACAGCCTATAGCTCGTTAGATCCGCTATCACGCAGCGAAATGTAATTGGCCTTAAAGCGATTATATTAGTATAAATAGGTCGGTTTGTTTTTAAGAAATCGATTGTATACGACTATCGAGTATTTTTGTAACTTCCAGTTTGTTCTCCTGTTTCTTTGTTAAAGAAAATACCTTTAATGAGAACGTATAAAAACAGACTTCGTGTGTCTTCACAAACATTCTTTTAAGTTTAATTCTTTGCCTGTTGCACTTATATGCACTCATTTGCATACTTAGGTCTGAAGTATATCTATGTATTTAAGTATGTCATAAATTTTGTTTAGCGAAGAGTTTGAGGTCTGCTGTAATTAATATAAAATTATGTGACGACATATTTAGGATATCAATATGTTTTTAATGTAATTGTTTGTTATATGTTTCGTCCATATTATAAATAAATAAATAAGGTGCGTTGGGGTAGGGTAATACCGAGCGGATTTTCGACTAGTTGAAAGAGTCTGAAAAAAACTATATTTTCTCGACATCCTTTTTTCTGTAACATGGCGCAAATCGTTAATGGTTAAAAACTTAGTTTATGAGTAGCTATGAAAATCTTTTGCTTTTGTAAACTCCACTGTTTCTGATTTTAGTGTACGAGGACAAGAAGTAATTTTTAATACGCGTGATGAAGAATTGACCATCAAGGGGTAAGACCGGACTTAAATTCAAAGCCATTTCTACTGCTTAGAGAACAAAGTTCATAAAAGGAATTGTCCTATCTTTACCGCTCAAAAACATTTTTAAATATGATCTATAAATTACTAAATATATGAATGTTCCAAACGATTATCTTTTTTTTTTTCATGGCATCCGATCTAATCCCTGATATAAAAACTACAATTTTGTGGTCATCAAACTTTTTTATGACATAAGATGAGATTACTTAATATACGGAAAAGATCGGATACATTTGCTTTGTTTTACTGGGATAAAAAATTTTATTTAAAAAATCTAGATTTTTTAAATAAAATGTAACCTGATGCAGATTATATTTTATAATAATTAATAATTAATTAAATAAGTATTTTAGCAAAGCGGCATATAGCGAAGCAGGTAGTTAGGTAAGTAGTTAATCGACATCATTTTGTGTGCAGATTTGTGTGCTTGTCAATGAACCGGCGTGACACTGTTTGTAGAGTTCATTAGAATCAAAATATAGGCCATGGAGGAAAAATTTACGGAAAGTTGACGACACCAGGAAAAAGAACGTGGGGTGAAAGTTTTCCGTGAAATGGAATTGGTTCTAAATATTATCTGATGAGATAAATATCGAAAGAGTTGAGATAAACGTTATCAAATGGAGTTTTTTGTTCTTTGAATATCAAATTTACAGGACTTCTTTTTTGTACGAAGCTTTTTTTCGTGCGGCCGCGGCTTTTTTTAAGGGTATCACTCTACGAGCACACAGTCCACCTGATGGTAAGTGGATGCTGTGGCCCATAGACATCTACATTTATCCTGAGAACTAATATGGAATACCTCGCTTCCCGTAAAAAAGGATCTCGGGATCTCTACACACAACATACGAAACACAGCAGTATTAAGCTGCTATTATACGCCGGTATTCCGTGAGAGCGTGGTTCCATCACCCCGGTGGCGCCGACTCATCCGTGCCACAATCATAACATAACGTGGCTCTACCACGTACGAAAAGCTATCGGCATCTCATAAAAAAATATAGGTGCATATATCTAATATCTAAGGCCCGTCTAAACCAGAACCAATTTTGACGTTCCGCAGATTATTTCTAAATAAGTTTTGTTATTATCAGTTGTTGAAAGCCATTAAGTTAATGAATAGCTATGGTGATAACCGTTAACAAAATGAAACATTTCAGTAAAACGTTGACAGTTGACAGTTTCGAAAATTCTAATTTTAAAGGTCATTCATCACCATATTGATGCGAAATACGAGGAATTATATATGTTTCAAATGTGTATTTATTTAAAAGAAATAAAGCTATCCAAAAAATTAAGGTTAATTAGATACATTAAGGCACTATAGATTTGATAGTGATATGAATCCCCTAGTCACTTGTACAACCTTCGAAAGAATATACACGACAAATGGAAGTTTAATAACCACTGCCATATTTGTAAGTAATTAAATGGGTAAAGATCGTATAAAATTCATACGGTCTTCCCTTGCGCGGGGAAACATCGGATCTTAGCCTACAGCGATCTTAGTCCTGTTTGGATCAATTTTATCTGGCTATAACTTCATAAAACTTAGTATTCACGCAAAATAATAACAAAATAGGTAGGAAAGGAACGGATGAACAAAAAAAAAACAATTTACCTAGTTTCATAAATTGACGAGCAGCACACGTCCTACTTCCCGGAGCGACTATCTGGAACTTGGGGCCTGGGCAGAATGAAATTGTGTCGTAATTCCCCGGAAATTTGAATCTTACGGTCTTGCCCCATCACCGATCCTACCTAACGCACCTTATGCTCATATATAAATAAATAAAATTAACACCAAGCTTTCGTTGGCTGCCATCGTCCATGGTCGTTAAAATAGATGACTTGACCAGTAAAGTAGAGTTGACAGCTTTCGTCACCTAACCGTATGGGGTTTAGTTGTATAGTGCTGCTATTTTACGCAGGTGTTTTCATCAATGGTCCTGCTTAGCTTCCCCAGGTCGAGCTGGAACCCCCCCCCCCCGTCTCCACAAATACTTAATTAGGCTATAAAGCGTCGAATGCTATAGAATTATCGCATTTTTATATATACTCGTAAAATTCGGAAATTCTACTTGTTGCGTAGATGATATTTATTATTTTATTGATGTTTATGATGTTCATTAGCATCTAGATGCAGGTACTTTTGATTAATAAAATACATATTTAAAAAAAGTGTTGCTACCGGTACTAGAGAATTTTCGATTCTCGTGACTAATCTTACGAGGTGCAGGTAAATTGTGTTGCGTAAATTTGTATTCTCTTAAAGCATGGTCCAGTCGAGATTACTCAGGTCGAACCAACTCACCCGTACAAAAAATATTCTTGAAATTGTCATAAGTAATTTACAAAATTAAGAGGATATTTTTTGCTGATCATTTTATTGATCGCATGTTTACTTTTTATATAAAATGCCAAGATTTTTCTTGCCTAGACTCTCAGACTTCAACGACAAACAATATATCAAAACCACAAAATGTCTGTTAAAATTTTTAAAATATTTGATTCTAGATCTTATATACAAAAATTATTGTTTGTTTGTTCATATTTTATGCTCTGCCATACCGTTCATCAGACTGCGGTAAAACTTTGTCAACCTATTGCTTACACTTGGTGGGTTATAGGCATAATCCAATTAAATTACAGTAGATGGCATACCTATCGTACCGACAATTTTTTTTAATTGAAACAGCGTGATAAACAAGCACACAGTTCACCTATCTCTACTTGGTGGAGCCAAGCTGCTGCTGTATCATGATTGTAGCATGAATGGGTCCGCTCGACCGAGGTAGGACCACGCTCTCACAGATTACCAGCGTAAAATAGTAGCTTAATGCTGCTGTGTTTCGTATGGTGAGTGTAGAGTACGGAGACCCTTTTTACTGGAATCGAGGCATTCCATATCAGCCCTCAGGAGTGAGAGAGAGTAGTCTGTAACTCGGTCGAGCCGGCCCATTCGTTCTACAATCATGATATAGCTGCGGCGTGGCTCTACTAAATGTAAAACTATTCTTTAAAACTACTTTTCCAGATTTAAAACTATTTTCCTACAATTATTTCTTCTGTGGCAGCAACGCGCTGGAGACCAGCTACTTGGTATGACTGTGCTCACAGGATACAAGCGTGAATGGGTGATGTGTTTCAAGATGTGTTGTAAGATGAGCTTAGAAAACCGGAAGCCCTTTTCACTGCCAGCGAGGTATTCTCTCTTAGTTTTCAGAGATCATAATTCATCCGCATTTTAAATCTTAATCGAGGATAGACGTAGGTGTGTTTGGGCCTCAGCGTCAAATTAGCATAAATAGTGTGCCCGTTTGTCACACTTATAAATAAAAATAAATGATTTTCATTAATATTGACGTCTCCTTTGACGTTTCGACGTTGACGTCGCGTCGTATCATTTAACGATTCCGTGGCGTAGCGGCTTAGCTATGAGTGGCTGCGCTGGGGGCCGCGGGTTCGAATCGCGCTCGGAACAATTATTTGTACGGCCTACAAATAATTTTTACGGGTGTTTGTCCTTGTCCAATTTATGTTTCTAAACTGCCTCCACGATACAGTAAAACATCCTAGTATGGATGTAATGTTTAAAAAAAAAACAAAGAAAATAGAGAAATATTAAATTAATAGTTTCAAATACGATTCATCCGAAGGATAAGTGGAAACTTTTGGTAGTAAGATAACTTTTCTAATCCACAATTGTTTTAGTCATTTTTGTGTGATGTTCACACACATAGAGTAACGAACGGCACAGTAAGTAAATAATAATTAAATCACATTTTCTACTCTAAGTTAACTCAAAAATAACAGAATTATAGAAATTAAAAATTATAGTTTATTTAAAAAAAAAACTTTTTTTAAAAAGATTCATTAAATTTAAAAAAATGATAATTATATGACTAAACGAACCATTACGTCGTGGTGGATTGTCTAAAGAACATCCGACGCGTTCGCGATCGAGGTGCGCAATGACAAAACTTTAAACATCTTTTAATTGAGACAGATGTGTAGACTCAAACGGCCACTATCTAATATATTGTGTATTATGTAATATTTATTGAGATAGCCAACTAAGGAAGCAATATTTAACTTAAACGAACGTAACAAATAGCTTTGCTATCTTGAAGTACATGAAATGCAGTTTTCTAAGGATACATAACATCATATTGGCATCAAAAACACGTTTATTTTTTAAAATAATTAAAATTACCGATAGTGGAGCTGCTGATGTTTGAATTTCAAATGCATAAAATTGCAGGTGTTTTGATATAAATTTATTTGTCGATTCTATTGAATGCAGCTGCGCACGTCTAAAACGTTGCCCCTGTTAAATTCATGTGATTAAAATATTAATAAGCATACTTGTAGACTCTATGTCCGCACGCAGCCGTTATTTGCGTTTAATTAAAAAAAAATACGAATAAGTAGCTTTGTACCTTTTTGGGTGTACATAAATAAATCAAAAACCGGTCAAGTGCATGTTACACACGATTGAAAGTTCGGATTTTAGCCTCATAAATATATTTTGGTAACCGTATTTTAATAATAATAAAATAACCTCAATGGAGTCTATCCATCAAAGCAGTACAGGATTATAGCGCAAGAGTGTGTGCGTAAGCACAGTACCATTCTATTCCAGGAAATACACACCATCGACGATAATACGACACGTGTTTCGCCTCTACACGAGGCATCCTCAGGTAATGGTGACTTAATTAAGTGACTTAGCGGTCAGCCGCCGTAGAGTCTACATCACCTGAGGATGCCTCGTGTAGAGGCGAAACACGTGTCGTATTATCGTCGATGGTGTGTCTTTGCTCGAATAGTGGTGTTGAGAGTAGTGGTGCCGGGAGTAGTGGTGACGGGATTGGTGCACGCAATTGAGGGAGGGCGGGAGGTGCTCTTCAATCCAGGTAAGACACATCATTGTATTTAGTTAGCGGATGGTTGCAAATTAATTAATATCTTTATTCTATTACCTCACTCTCCTAGTCCGATGGGACAAGAATCCAACACGATCGGATACAGATCAGGCGCAGGACCAACAGCTTTACGTGCTTACCAACCCGTGGGGTAAAACACCGCCAAATTCCTCACTCTATACTGATACTCATAAAACGTTTAGGAAAAAGCTTTTAGAACAGACAGGAATAGGTGATCAAATGCAAACAATATTTGAATAATCCGTGCCATATACTAACACCATAATCATAAAATTCAATACATTGATTGACCAAAGTGTCTGTATACACTTGACAGCATGACTGACTTACAAAGCATTTTAAATTTCCATCTACAGACTCATTCTACACATTTGTCAGTGTTTTGTTTCTCAGATTTGGCTAAACTATTCATTTGAGACAATAAAGAAACTAATGATTCCTTATATTTACGCAAACACTACACATTGCTCGAAAACCACTTTTACGGATTTTATTGCGTTTAATTTATTTTATTTTTAATTCCCGTCGATTCGGGTGCTTCCCCCCCTCCCCCCCCCCCCGTAGGTCACGAGGGATTGAGGTGACAGACGTCCCGACTTCAGTTTTAACCCGAAGTGCGTTTAGCTTTTTAATTATTGTTATTTATGGTCCGATCTAATCAGAATGAACTTACCTACTGTGTTTTGAAGTCTTGCAATGGTACGCTTGGGTTTAGTTTTAATTTTATTAATTACAGGGTCCCAAGAAGGTGGTAATACTACCTAGCCTCGTTTTTTATTGAAATTACGATGTTTTTTTTTAATTTGAATAGCCTTACGTATCATTCTTGGTAGGAATCGATAGGAATCTTTTGCGAGGAAGTTGATGCTTCACGTCAGCCTGAGGTGAAGCATCAACGTTCCGGGAAGTCTGCAGTTTGTGATCATATTCTAGATGGCCCCAACCATTACATCAGATTTGATAGACCACAAATCCTCGCGAAAGGACATCGATTCCTAGATTCTACCACTACCCACTATGGTACGTGAGCTAGCCAAGTTACTCCTTATAACATTAGCTATCTGCCAGTGCTTTCACTTTTCCCGTCAAAATCGGTCTGGTAATTTCAAAGACTACCTGGAACAAGCGGACAGACAGACATAAAAATTTAAAACTGTCTTTTTGTTATAAGTACCGAATATACTTTCATAATAATGCATTTAGTAAAAAGCTGTCATTTTGATATTACAAACACATCAATTTTATTTATTGTTATTTCTTTTTCATTGTCATCTCTTTTTCAAACATTAGCTTACACTGCTCTTTTGACGCCTTAAGTTCTTGAGGCGCCTTTTGAAGTTGGTTCTCCATTTGACGCGTTTTGACGTTGCGGGTATTCATTTTACTATTAGTAAATGTAAATAGCAAAAGAAAATGAAGAAGTACGCAAATGTCTACATCTATGGTATGTATGTATTTACAAATCTACGTTAATATGTGTTAGATGATGTATGACGAACCTGATAAGCTTCAAAATATTTGTAATTAAAATATTTTAATAGTATTATTTTCTGCAATATTGCCTTGGACAATCAAAATTTATTAATTTACAATTGTATAATTCATTCATTTAAATTAATTAATAGCTTGAATAACGCTAAAATTCGCGATATATAATATACGTGTCTTGCAGCTGGCATGCTAAATAAAAACATTTCTTCAATTAATATTTTTTATGTTAATATAAAACTATTACGTAAAGGAATGAATTTGTACGAGCGCCACTAATAATGAGAAAATATGAATATAAGATAAGCGAATCTTTTTGCAGCGACAACGCTAAAAGACATTAAAAAATTAAACACCATGACCTATACCAAAGAAAAGAAAAAAGTGGTGTCGATGAACTCCACACACACACACACACACACGCACGCTCACATACACGTGGACACACGGAACGGGAACCTGTAGGTGCGCGGGCGACGAATAATGTACACGGTAAATGGTCTGAAGATATTTTAATATTTAGATTAGATTTTTAATATCGAAACCGTTACAAAACTAAAATACAAAATTTTACAGGAGAGTTAATTTACGATTTTTGCATTACTATTTACCTTATAAGAAAGTAATGAACACATTACGAAATATTTCTGAGATTATTTGTTATGGTTTCTTTTTAAGGTGTGTAGACATTTTGATTTAATATTTTCTACAATGAATTTTTATAATCTTTTTAGTTTTTATAGTAACACTTTTCCATTAATTATTTTTTCATTTAGGATTGAATTAAGTAAAGTTAGTATAAAAACAATGTTACTATATTAAAAATCGAATTCTAGCTATTATATGAACTGTTAAAATATATTTCAAAAGTATTTTAGACACAAGTCAATTAAAACATTAATAATTCAAATCAATGTTACTATTACAGTACATTTATGACAATTAAACCAACCAACCAAGTGACACGTGACGACCGGTATAGTAACGGTATCGTCTTTATTTATGTTTTAAATTTCAGTTTCATAACGTTTTAATTTGACACCATCTACCAAAATATTGGGAAATAAATATACCAGTCTAATTCATTCTGTAGATTATGTCGATTAAAGTTAGATGACGTCATCATCTCAATTTCGTCAAAATTTCGTTAAGTAACAGTTTCGAAATGAAGGTGCGATATGTTGATTTTTCGGGAACATGAATTTCATTTATTTTACGTAAGTGCTGGATCGAAACTTGTTGACACTTGGCATTGCAAACTTAGCTTGCTTGGATAAACAGTCTGCCTGGGACATTGTTCCCTTTCATAATAGATTGGCCGTTTTCACCACGCATGCTTGGCATCCGCCTACCAAGGTAGGGTGATCTTAGCACTAGAGTTTGCATGCCAAATGATTCCCTTCAGCGCACCGGTCTGGATATATTATACTGGTGCCGCGTTGCCTGTCTTGTCGGTCTAGTGGTCGTAAGCACGATTGATCATGGGGTCAAGGGTTCAAATCCTGGGTCGGGTCAAAAAATCAGTTACAGTAGGATTTCTCTGTCAAGAAATTCCCATATAGTTCGGTTTTTCACCCCCGTACATCGGAAATCACGTAAAGTCGTTGGTCTAGCGTCTGATCTTTCTCCGGTTGTATCGAACTGCCGTCTCATTAGATTTGTAACTGAGGGAATATAGAGTCACTAAAATCCTGTGTTGCGCAGATGCTCGACTCCGTTGACTTAGGCCGCCGTGCCCGCAATCGAAATGGAGGACATTATCATTATTTTCATTAATTCATTAGAGCCCTTCACAAGTCCACTGCTAAACATCGGCCTCCCCCTAGGTACGCCACAAAGCACGGTCCTGAGCCACCTGCATCCATCGACTTCCTGCATGCCTTACCAGGTGATCACTCCATCTGGTGGGGGGTCGCCCTACACTTCGCCTACCGGTACAAGGCTACCTAGTACTCAAGAACCTTTTTTCCCCCAAAGGTTGTCGGTTCTTCGAGCTATATGGCCAGCCCATTGCCACTTCACCTTACTAATCTGTTGGGCTATGTCGGTCACTCTGGTTCTACTGCGGATATGCTCATTTCTGAGTTTATCACGCAGAGAAAACCAGATCATAGCCCTCTCAATAGCTCGCTGAGCAACTTTGAGCGTCTTCATACGGCCAGCAGTGAAGGACCACGTCTCAGTTCCATAGGTCATCACTGGTAATACGCACTTATCATTATTGCACTTGTATAAATACCAGTTTTTAACAACTAAAGAAGATACTAAGTCGCTTCTGAGGACACCCTCGGTAGGGTAGGGGAAGGAAGGTGATGGAACCATTTATAATTTTTTGAGACACGCAATTTGTGTGATGAGAAACGATGTAGCGAATTATAGCTTCATCATCAGTAAGTCAACTCGACCAAATAGCCCACTTTTATAAATCACTTTTTAATTTTCAATGATTTTTGTCATATAATACCTCATTGTGACTTATTTATAATGAGTAGGCATATGATATCGTGATTATTGACCTTTTTGATGAAGGAAAGATCAAAATTTTGGTAGAACATTGTATTTACGCATCACTAACTATTACGCCAGCGCAAGCGGAAAGCATTTCAGGAGCGCATCTTTTTCCGATTTGCTTAACAAAAATCAACATTTAAGGCTAGATGAGAGGTGTAGCTTAATGTTAGATAACGTAAACCATTTCTTATGAATCTGGTTATCATTTGAAAAAGAATTTTTGAAATCGGACTTCACTGTCGCCAGTTACTACACCCTCGGGACTATACGGGAGTAATAGATATTCTTATAATGCTGCACCATTTTGACTGATGAGTGACGAAACCGGAAGCTTTACTGCTATTGAGACATTTCATTTTTGTCGTCTAGAGTATTTTAATTTTAATTTGAGAATAGATGTACTACTAACTATAATTATACTATAACTATTCACTATATTTTTCACATATTTGTGACCCATAATTACAACTCAAAAGCTTTAAGTGTCCATACGTTGCTTCACAGAAAGGTTATACTGAATTACATCGAGATATCTTTTTTTGTAGAATAGGGGTAAAAACAAGCACACAATCCACCTGATAGTAAGTGGATGCCGTGGCCCATAGACATCCAGATGCGTTGTCATCCCAAAGGACTGAGATGGAATGCATCGTTTCCAGTTAAACGGGTCTCCAGTTCTCTACACTCACCATACGAAATACAGCACCACTACGCTGCTAATTTATGCTGGTATTCTGTGAGAACGTGGTCCTGCCCCGGTCAAACCGACCCATTCGTGCATTCATAATATAGCCGCAGCGTGGCTCTACCACGTATGAAGTTATTAACACTTACGCTGTATAATCGTGATTAAGCTCCGTAATGTCGTCCCGTGGATGTCGTTAGAGGCGACACGTAGAAACTGAAGCAGGGGATGGGTAGCAGCATCAACGATAACTGAAAATTATTAAAAACTTCGGTTTCTAACCCACCTACCAAGCGTGGTTGCTATAGAAAAATCCCCCCCATAAGGGGGAGATCTATGTTCACTAGTAGCCATTTATAGTAGTGGCTTATAATATATGGAACACTTATTATGTCATAAAAGTATGAAGGGAATCTATTTTCTCATTTCTT
Source organism: Parnassius apollo (assembly GCA_907164705.1). NCBI lineage: Eukaryota > Metazoa > Arthropoda > Insecta > Lepidoptera > Papilionidae > Parnassius > Parnassius apollo. The sequence continues at coordinate 872,775 of CAJQZP010000541.1, forward strand.
CCCGTGGGCGTCGTAAATGTTAACTGTGGGATATGCAAGAATCATTCGATAAACTCATTCGATAAATGGCATCATAACCAACTTATTTATGCCAGATGTAAATTTGTTCTAAACTTTTGCTCTTGTTTCAAACATTAAGACTGGCGACGGGGGGCAACGCTAAAGTTGCGAAAAAATTAGAGCTGATCCTCCAACGGAAGAGACATATGTCAGGCATTGGACTCTTGAGGACTGATGAAGAAAAAATGGAAGATGGTAGAGTTGAATCAAATCTGTAAGACTAATTTACTGTAATGATGCTCCTTGTTAAAAATGGGCCAGAAATAAGTTTTTGCTTGAAAAATATCTCCTCCCTTTTTCAACATTACATGTACACGTGGAAGAGTCACACGCAAACCGGGGGTAGGACCACGCTATTTATTTATATATATATATATATATATATATATATATAAAATATATATATATATATATATATGCCAGCGTAAAATAGCAGAATAATGATAGCTACTGGTGATGAGGCATACCATCTTAATCACCTGTGACAGCGCATTTGCATTTTAATTCTTAGTATAGATTCTAAGGATTCTTAGGACCTATATATACGTCTATAAGCTATAATATTCGTTTGCCGTCAGGTGGACTATATGTTTGCTTGTCACTCTTATTCTATATTTAAAAAATAATTACTTATTTAAGAAAAAATCTCGGACTATGATAATTCTTATATCGATTACATTGAATCAGATCTTTCTTTAGATTCTGACGGACGCAGAGATGGGTTCAATAACGAGTATGTGCCTACTCTTTTTAGCCACAAATTAAAATATAAAATATAAATAAAAACTTACAGAAGTAAATTATAGTAATTGTATTATATGAGATGATAATGCTGTATTAAATAGAGTCACTATTTCTCAGGGGGCTAAGCAGACATTGCAAATTTATTAGTACGAGCACAGGACACCAGCCATGAATACCAGCGTAAAATAATAGCTTAATGCTGCTGTGTTTCGTATGGCGTGTGTAGAGAATCGGAGACACTTTTTACTGGAAACGAGGTATTCCATCCTAGTCCTTAAGGATGACAAAATAGATGTAGATGTCTATAGGCCGCAGCAAACACTTACCACCAGGTGGACTATGTGCTCGTTTGTCACCCTATCCTATAAAAAAAAGGAATCGAACATGGCCGCTACCAATGAAATCTATAATTGCATTTTTAAATGCTGATTTGTCACATGGTCGGCGGTGAACGAAAACCACCTTAATCCCCATAACGTATAAAGTCCGCCAACGCGCATCGGGGGCAGGGTGGTGGTAATTTTCTTGCTCTAAAATCTTTCTAAGCTCAGGAGTGAGACGGATATAGAGTGTAACTTTACTTTTGCCTACTTTTATTTGTATGAGGCCGAATGGTGGCGGTGTAAGATGATCCATTACCGCATATCGGTTACCGAAAGAGGCGAAGTTACGAAAAATCGCGACGTGATGGAAAACAGCATCGAAGATGCGAGATATCCAGTACTGCGTCCGCCAATCAGCCTATCAGACAACTATGGTGGGACCTCGGGAGGTGACTGTGGAAGCATTATTACAAATTTTATTTTCGTTTATGTATTGTTTTGGTGTTTGAGTTTTTGGCCCGATCTGGGGTTTGAACCCAGGACCTCATGATAAGGAGTCACACTACTACAACCTCTACACCGATATACTTATTATATCTGCAACTATAAGTACATAAAATTGAGGCGTCTGTCCATAGCTTCAAAATACCTAACTGTCATGTATAGTCTTAGTTTGGAGAACCTAAGTAAATTTTGATGTTTATATGATCTTCAAGCAAGCCTAAATTAAATAAAATGTTTTGATTTTGACTTTTGCGGAAACCGATTAATTTATTACGGCCTAATAAAATAAGTATAAAAAATTGGTTGACCCTGTAGGCCATCCCTGGAAATTCCCGCTCATTTCAAATGCAAAGCGCTCCAAATTTCACCGAATTATGACGTTGAATATGAAATATCGGAGTAGGTAATTTAAAAAAAAATCAATTTTTTCAAAATTTTTCGGAAACGGTATCTTACGAACGAATTAACTGATTTTGACCGGACCGGCGACAATCTACGTGGTTTTTCAAGATTAAAGGCTGATTAGTTTTTGAAATCGATAGGTAAAGCTATTTAAAGGTTATTCCAAATAACCAGTTTTTCAAAATTTTTATTTTTAACATTTCTAAAAATCTACCGGTCCGAAGTAATTAAAATTCATAGGAAATCGAAGTTTGATAAAACACTTTGGAAGGCCGCTTAGTTCATTTCAATCGGTCATGCCATTCAAAAGTAATAAGAGGTTTACATACATCCACGCACACATATCTACATACAAAAATATACAGTCATCATCGAAAAATTGTCACGGTGGCTTCCTGTGACCTCAAAACGTCAAGATTTGATGAAAACTCAATTTTCGGAAAAACGGGGTAAAAACAATAACTTCCCGATTTTTGAAAATTTTCAAATTTCTTAACGGGAGGTTAAAAATATGTATATTATAACTGCATACCATATAATATAGATATTTTCAACAAAGATTCCCGTGTGCAGCATACATCGCGACGCCAAATTACTAGTTTCGGGCGCACGTCCGCGCCAAGGCCGATGTAACTCGTTTCCTACGTAAAATACATTTTTATCGCTCTTTTCGAAAGTCGCCTTGGGGATTTTTGATTCGTGGTCCGATATTTTTTATGATTTCAAAAATATTTTAAAATTAGTCGAATACGAAATAATTCGAATCGGATTTGTCTTGTTTATCACTACCAACCACCTTTTTTTTAACAAATATAGTATTTTTCCCAAAAAAGATGAAAAAATATAGTACTATTGAGAAATTCACGAGAAAAAAATACAGATTTATTTTTAATCTTTATGTATTTTTCCGTATATATTTGTAATTGCTCTTTGCTTTGGTGATCAATGATCTAACCACCTTACCTTCTACCTTACCTTCAAAATATTTATAAGAGTCGGAGCAATTTAGATTTATATTAAAATTAATTATCAATTAATTACTTCTTTGAATTTTACATTCATGATGGAATTTTTTTTCGTTAAACTTATTTGTTCCGGACTTCTAATCACAGTTAATATAAAGAAGCGCGACAGATGAATTAGGGATAAAAATATGGGTGTACCATTGAAGGCCACTCTAACAAATAAACAGTTATTGTTTGGATAAATGAAACTAACAAATACTTAAGTAATATTTTGTTTTAATACGTAACATATGAACCACTTTTTTAAATTGCAGATTTAATCAATTTTGATTGAACTTAAGTTTCATTGAACTCTTTCAAATGGCCTATGGGCTAGGAACAAGGCTTCTTAGAAGGCTGTTATAATAAATCAGTAATTTAATACTAAAGTTTAATAAATAGCGATTAAATCTACAATAAAAAGAAGTGGTTTATATGTTACGTAATAAAACAAAGTATTACTTAAATATTTGATAGTTTCATTTATCCAGTAAATAAACGAATAATAACTGTTTATTTGTTAGAGTGGCCTTCCATGGTACACCAACCTTACTTTAACGTCGTCGATTCCCGAAATCAATGAAGCGAGGGACTGTACTGCCAAAATAGTAACGCGAGCGATTCGCCGCCGCGACCGTGATTTTCAGTTCGATGGGTGTTTGTGTAAGTAGAAGGAATTTGTCATCACATGGCAATAACTACGACATTTTAACAATTGGCCTTCGAAGGAGCATGGCCTTCCATGGTCCTCCCACCTTAGTATTTTACGTACTACTATATTATTTTTCTATAAAATACAGTACAATTGACTGAAATACTATATATTATAGTACCGGTGGCAACCCTATTTATCACTTACGATATTTAAACCTTATTAAGAACACAAATATAGATAAAAATCTTATTCGTGCCTAAGCCCATAGAAAACAGCTTCTATTGCACCGCAACAAATGGCAGTCATTTTAGAATACCGTAAGTAAAAAAGTTTCCACCCTTGTGTATACTCTACGGTTCCCTCTGATGGTCCCAAGTATCGAATTCCACCGGATCAAAATATCATCAAAATACTTCATTAATAATATGTCATATTAAAAATAAGGACGTTTACGCACTATAATCACATAAAACCATAAATCACAATGGCATGTTATACCGGACACAGTAAAATTAGAACCCTTAAGGAATATTCTAGAACATCAGCCCAATATTTCTGAGCTCACTAACGAAAACAACGAATTCAGTTTGTTTCAGCGACCGTCGAAATGAACAAAATAAGTACAAGTAAAATTACTTGTCATGAGCACTTTCTTCACTATTTGTACGACTTGTTCGACGTATTTATACGCCCATGTCTAAATACCAAATTTGGCAATGGGCCGGCCATATAGCTCGAAGAACCGGGAACCGATGGGGAGTAAAGGTTCTCGAGTGGCAGCCTCGTACCGGTAGGCGTAGTGTAGGGCGACCACCCCCCCCCCCACTAGATGGAGTGACGACCTGGTAAGACATGCAGGAAGTCGATGGATGCAGGTGGCTTAGGACCGTGCTTTGTGGCATTACTTGGGGGTGGCCTATGTTCAGCAGCAAGTAATGATGATGTACGACGCGGCATCTTTAGTGCAGCAGTCAAGTTCAGAAGCTACTTTTTTCTGAATAGCTGAAATCTATACGACAAAAATCTTTTGAATCGTTTCTAAGTTTATTGTAAAGTAATTTTTTAACCCAAATTTCTGCCTTCTTGAAGAAACTATCATGTTTAAAAAGTTAAAGAAAATATTTCTAGAATTTTTGAAGTTCGGCGACAACTACAGGCCAGTAGGTACTGTGGAGTCTCCAAAAACCCTTCACAAGTACAGGACTTGAATGTACTGCTTCTTTCTTCTGTTGGCCACGCTTATATCAGTAACAGTTTAAATTAACAAAGCTTATTTTTACCGTAATGTAGAAAATTAAAAGTGGTAGAGCCATGCATACAGCTACTGACTACTAGGGTCCTTACATATGAAATTAGCGTTTTGTCGTACTGACCACTTTGATCTAAAATATATCCTCTTTGGTTAAGAATTCCAAATTCAAATTTATAAATTAATTTAGCTGGTACATTTGAGTTTTGAAAATAGTCATTCATTTGTTTTTCCTCATTATTTTTTTCTTTCGCGTCGCTTATTACCGCTCAATGGAAAACATGAAATATCGGTATACTTACGAGTACGAGTACTGCCGTGCCACCAGTGCCGCAGAAACAGCTCAAAGGATTAATGATGTGTACGGCGCTGGTGTTGCAAAAGAAAGCACGGTACAATTTTGGTTTCAACGTTTTCGTTCTGGAAATTTGGACCTTCAGAACCAACCCCGTGGACTGCCGGAGACCAAAGTGGAAAATGAAGAATTAAAGGCTACGGTGGAAGCGGATCCATTACAAAGCACTTCAGAGATAGCTGCAGGCGTCGGAGTAAGTGATAAAACTGTATTTATACACTGGAAGCAAATCAAGAAAGTAAAAAAACTTGAACGATGGGTACCTTATGAATTGAGTGAATCGACCTGGCAAACACGCGTCGGCTGCTGTGTTATTTTGTTCAACCGACATAAAAACGAAGGGATTTCGAATCAAATCATTACTTGTGATAGAAAGTGGATACTGTACGACAACCGGAAGCGCTTGTCGCAATGGCTGAACCCTGGAGACTCAGCAAATCCTGCCCTAAACGAAAATTGACTCAGATAAATTTACTTGTGAGTGTTTGGTGGACTAGCGCCGGTGTCACTCACTACAGCTTTCTAAAATCTGGCCAAACAATTACGGCAGATATCTATTGTCAGCAACTGCAAACCATGAAGAAAGAACTGGCTGCTAAACAACCGAGATTGGTCAGTCACTCAAGGCCACTACTGCTTCATGACAACGCAAAACCACATACTGCATAACAAACAACTACTAAGTTAGATGAGCTACAATTGGATTGAATAAAACTATTATTTACGGATTTTATCGCGTTTAATTACGTTAATTTATTTTTATTATTATCCCGACGTTTCGCGGTGCTTTACAGCACCCATGGTCACGGGGGGGGCTGAGATGTTTGACGTCCCAATGTCATAGTTAGTCCGGCTACCTTCAGTTTTTTTTAATATTAATTTTTGGTCCGATTTACATTTAAAAAAAAAACTGAAGGTAGCCGGACTAACTATGACATTGGGACGTCAAACATCTCAATCGCCCCCGTGACCATAGGTGCTGTAAAGCAGCCCGAAACGTCGGGATAATAATAAAAATAAATTAAAGTAATTAAACGCGATAAAACCCGTAAATAATAGTTTTATTCAATGTGTAGTGTTCGCGTAAATTTAAGAAATCATTACAATTGGATTGTTTGCGACATCCACCATACTCCCCGGACCTTGCTCCAACAGATTACCATTTTTTCCGGAATTTGGACAACTTTTTACAAGGAAAGAAATTCAACTCCGATAAGGCAGTCCAAACCGCGTTCAAAGAGTTTATTGATTCTCGCCCCCACGGTTTTTTTTTTAGTAAAGGGATCAATGAACTTCCTATGTGATGGCAAAAGTGCATCTTAGATAACAACGGTGCATACTTTGATTAATTAAACATATTTTACAAACAAAAATAATTTTATATTCCTCCCGTACAAAACGCCAATTTGATATGTAAGGTCCTATTAGTACCTATAGTTGTAGTACTAATAGGTCGGCTAGACTGGAGTCCCCTTTCACTGGAAAAGAGGATCTTAGTCTTCACGGCTGAAAACGCTTCTGCATTTTGATTCGCAAACTTATAGATGACTACAGCAGCGGCTTGCCATCAGGTGGACTATGTGCTCGCATGTCACCCTTATCCTATGAATTAAAAAAAGATAAAACTCGTCTTGCGTCACGTCACCACAACGCACAAACAAAATGCACGGAATGAATGCATATGAAATGCGCCATGTAACGTTCACGTTCCCGGGGAAAATGTAGTAACCAAGAATGTTGTATAATATGAGTGTTTAATACAAATTTGTTTTTCATCCTTTTTACAATACTATAGAACAGAATAGTCTTTGTTTGCAAGATATGTTTCAACATTCAGATTTTAATTGTTATCAAAGAACAACTTATACAATATTGGATGACCTTTGTACCGCCTGGAAAAAGAGGGAGCAACATGTGAACGGAGTAGAAGCCTATGGCACTACTATTTAAAAAAAAAACAAAAATTTTGAATTTAACATTTGAAGAAAAAAAATTGAACAATTACTTTGCCCTTTGCCCTTAAGCCTGTGACCCTGCGAAGTGACAAGATTAAAGATGCCTACTAAATTTATTGTTTTATTGCCATTCGTAAAGTAGGGTATGATGGATATGACTTAAATTTCGATAGATTTTTTTTTAATTCAAAGTTTTTGTTTTTATTTTTTGTAAAATATCAGTGCCATAGGCTTCTACTCCATTCACATGTTAAACCCTATTTTTTCCAGACGGTAAAATAGGTAGTCCAGTATATAATAAAAAAATATTTTTTTTATTCAATGCTTCATTACAATCATCATCATTACGGCTAGGGTTGCCATCGGTATCTACTATAATATATAATATTGTACAATATTTCAGTCAAGTGTACTATATATTATAGAAAAATAATATAGTACGAAACATAATATGTTATTATTCATAATTCAACTGTCGCACTTTTTATATGAACAGTTATTGCAACTCTGGTATAAGTACCTAAATTTTACGTAAAGAATTTTTCCGTCATGAATGTAAAATTGAGAGCAAAAGAGCATGTATTAATTTAATCCGCCACCAGGCCCCACAAAAAAAACAAATTAAAAATTAATTCTTAATTTAATATAATATGAACCAAAATTGCTCAGACTCCTATAATTATTTCAAAGGTTGAAAGAAAGTAAGGTGATTAGATCATATTGATTACCAAAGCAAAGAGCATTAACAAATATACTTATATCAAAAAATACATAGATATAGATTTAAAATGTATGTACCTACTTTTATCTCTTTTTGCATCTTTTTTTGGGAAAACACTATATTTGTTCAAAAAAAAGTGGTAACCCTTATTACAGCCCTTCACAAGACACTATCTGAATAGACACTCTCCCCCAGGCATGTCACAAAATACGGTACTCAGCCACCAGTATTCATCGATTTATTACATGTCTTACTCACTCCATATAGAGAAAGACGCCCCATATTTCACTTACAGCACGAGACTGCCTTGAACTTTTCCACCCCATCGATTGTCTTACTTCTCACTACACTTTAGCTGACTAAGACGACAGAAACTCCGAGTAGTCCTCTCCATTATTAGCTGAGTGACCTTGATTTCCTCATACGATACGGGACTTCCTTAACCGAGTTCAAATAAACGGGAAGGTTCTATATTCGATGCCTATGTTTTTATGTTTATTCACCGATTTCTTAGAAACGGCTGAACCCATTAAATTATTCTTTTTTATCAAGTAGGTTTAATTTTTTTTTAATGTGGGTGAAAGCCAAGCATACAGTCCGCCTGATTGATTCTGTGGCCGATAATTATCTACATCTATCCTCGATTTTAATCAAAATGCCTCGTTTCCAGTAAGAAGGGTCTCCGGTTATCTACGCTCAACATACCAAACAAAGCAGCAAAGCTGCTATTTTACGCCGGTGTTCTGTGTGAGCATGGTCTTGCCCCAGTCGAGCCGACCCATTCGTGCTACAACCATTATATAGCTGCAGCATTGCTCTACCACGTATCAAATATAATCATAAGTTTATATAAATATATAAATATAAGTTTACAGAAAACATTATTTTCCTAAATGTAATGAAGCAGCGGATAAAGACAGATAGCGGATAGTTGTTACCTTTTAAAGTCGGTAACTTTTATTTAAATTTTAATTATGCACTAAAATTATTATAAAATTTTACTACTCAAAGTTTATGGCTTTCCCACAGTGCGGCAAGCGCGGTATGGCCGGTAAATTCGACGCAGCCTTGACGCCGGTCGCCGACCGCGCGTTGGTGGCCAAATCGCTCGTTGATGGAACTCCAAGCTAGTGTGCGCGGTTATACATACATAGGTATAAAAAAAACAAAACAAAAAAAAAAAAAAAAAAAAAAAAATCACACCCGGACCAAACCAAAAAAAAAAAATATAAAAAAAAAAAAAAAACAACCCAAAACAACCAAAAAAAAATAGTTCTTAAATATTTAGATAATAATTTTTTTTATTAACTGGCTTTACGGCTCTGGGTTCTAGCCCTTCTGAGCCTGAAAAGGCTTTTGGTAATAATCTATGTACATAGCAAAGAGTATATAATCTCTATTGCTAGACTCCACAGAATTAGCCTTAGCCATTCGCTTATGGGGCAATGTATACGCTTTTACAAGAAAATCCCAGAAAATATACAAAATTTGTAATTAAACAAGTTTAAATGTTTTATTAAAGAAAAATTGTACAAAAAGGATCATTCTAATGTCAATGAATACATAAATGAAAATAACCCCTGGGTAAGAGGTGATTGCTACCATGATGGTTCTATAAAATCATTTAAAATATTTATACAAACAAAATTATTGTAAAGTGAAATGTCTTTAAAAAAAAGCCCACCTGGTTTTCTTCCCGGTTCTTCCCAGGACAGATGTTTTTTCCAAACCAACGGTAAATAAAAAAATGACTTTCAATAAGTATTATGCAATAATCTATATTGAATAAAAATCACTTTTAATTCAATACCTATATATTATTCACGTTTTAATACATAGCTTAAAAATTCTGTAATGTGGTAAAGATTATCTTGTCCCAGATGTCCAAAAAATATAAGTCTAGATTCCCAACAATAAGACTAAGTATAAATTTCAGAAATTCTATGAGCGAAAGAAAGAAATACGAATATTCTAAGCCGCAGATACTATAAAGATTATGTCATTGATTGAAGACTAATTAATAGCTTCTCAAAACCTCTGATAATTCCAAGGAGCTTTTAATTTTTGAATAAACATATAAAAATAAATGATAGTACATCTATATTAACACATTTTGTAGAGCCATGCTGCAGTTATATTAGTAGTATAATTATAGCACGTGTGGGTCGACTCGACCGGGGACGGACCACGCTCTCACAGAACATCAGTGTAAAATAGCAGCTTAACGCTGCTGTGTTTCGTATGGTGACTGTAGACCACAGGAGACCCTTTATACTAGAAAGGAGACATTCCATCTTAGTTCTCACGGGTGGCAACGCATCTGTATTATGATCCCTAACCGAGGATAAATGTAGATGTCTATGGGCCACAGCAACTACTTACCATTAGATGAACTTTGCGCTCGTTTGTAACGCCCTTATCTTATAAAAAAAATCAATTGCCGCATGTATAAAAGATCCATCACTTGAGAACACCTGGACTGCAATGTAAAAAAAATTGTTATGTGCAAGTAGGTTCCTGGATGGTTTACATTCACAATTGGAGCCGGTAGTTGGAGCGGAAGTCGAAATCCAGAAATCACTCGTGCGAAAACTGGGCGAATTGCTGGTTTATGTATAAGGATTGGGTATGAAGTTGTGCGATGAGTAAAAAGTGTGGCTTGCAAGATATCGTGACGGTTTCTGACAAAAAAATCAAAAACCTGACTTTAACCCGACCCGGGATCCGAACCTAGGACCTCATAGTCAGCAGTCGCGACTACGACCTTTAGATCAATGAGGCAGTAAAATATAACTTTATATAACGGAATCTGGCCTAAAGAAATAATTCACCAAAATCCGTAAGCAAAATAATAGGTTGTTTGTAATTATATCTACTTATCGTTTAGGAAGGTGCTCTATAAACTAGCTAATAAGTACTACACATTTGATTTCACCCTCACGCGGACCTTATGAAGTAAATTTTTTCATCTTCAATATGAGAATGCCCTAGACAACATATTTTTGTGTCTGGTTTCATTGTGATTATTACCATGTAGGTATATTAAAAAAAAACTACATATAATTAAAAAAAATCTAGAGAGTGGTAGAGCTACCCTAAAGGGTATAATGGCTACGTCACGAATCAATCAGGGAAGGGCCACGCTTTCACATAGCGCCAGCACAAAATAGCAGCTTAATGATACTGTGGTTGTGGTGATGATAATAAAAACGGGCAAATTTTTCACTGGTAACGTAGCATTCCATCTAAGTTCTTTCAGGGGTGACCCAAATCTGCATTTTGATTCTTAATTGAGGATAAATAAATATGGTTGTCTATCGGCGGCATCATTCACGTACCATCAGGTTAGACTATGGGCTTATTTGTCACCCTTACATATATTTAAAGAAAAAGAAAAAAGTAACCTTTAATTTCAGATCAGATCATGGATTGAATTATCCATAAATTTTAATATTATTTATATATTCAGACAATGTAAAAAATCATACCTCGTTTTATTACTAACATAAAGTTGGAATTTATTTTATTTTTTCGATGACTTCATTTTATTTTAAAAATATCAAAAAACAAAGTGGTTAGCATAAGTTTTTGTTCAAAGGTACTGGGTACAAGACGCCATCGCCATTTAAAGTTTCAATAAAAATAAAAAGGACCATCGTCCAAACTGCGCTCATTCTAGGTCAATGGCCTTAGAAGCATCATTCTTATATCGGACGCATTTTGGCTGAACGAAACGGGAAAACTATCACCGTCCTGCTCATTCACCCAGCCAACCCTATATATTTTCGTGTGCGTGATGAATACCGATTATCTCATTCAGCGCGTTTGCTTTTTGAATTTCGGTGTCTGTGAGCGTGGGTATGCGTGTGTGACACGAAAATTATCTGTTTCGATGCTTGAATGCGAATCGTTTGACTCGGTACGAATGGCGAATCTTTTATCATATAAATTCCGAACGCAAAGCGAATTTCAAATTTAATTTTCATCCGCTCCGTTCTGAGTATTCGTCATTTTTATGTAACGCTCATTTTTGTTAGGCTTGTTGCGGTAGGTCGCGGATGTCGGTGTGAGTGTGTGCGTGCGCATACGTGTTTCGATTTCGGGATTCTAATTTCAAACCGGATTCCGGCAGTTTTTTTGCTCGTAACTCTGGCTTGTTATTGGTAGTTTGTAGTTAGAAGGAATTTTATTGGTTTTCGAAGTCGATATGTATGAATATAGGTACATTAGAAGCTAGAAGCCGGTACATCGAATCATAAATTTATATACTTCGAATTCTATGAACAATAAAAGTATGGGAGCCCCGTTTCGAATTTTAATCAGTTTCTGTTTATTTATTTTTAAAGGTGGACAACTACAAAGTAGCTACAATACTTTATTTTTGGACAACGAGTGTCGTTGTTTCAAAGATAATGATGATAGAGTGTATAAAATAAATAATCCAATGAAATAAAAAAAATTGGTACATGGGCACCCTATAGTGGTTATTCATTTCTAAAATTTAAAAAAAAAATATTACGTGTACACCGAACTGAGAGACTGAGAGGATACCAGTTCCCAGCTGTGGAAGGTAGGTATATAAAATATATGTAGAATAGGCGCAATTTTAACTATTACGTACCTACACATATATGATAACGACGTCTTAGCATTAGGTAAAATACTTGCAGTCAAAGCCCATTTTATTTTTTATTTTATTTTATTTCAACTTACACATGCACATGCGTTTATTAGATGCATTTTTGACTTATTAGATATGCTAATTGAACTTTTTGCCCATAGATCTCAGACTTGAAGAATACTAAAGAAATTAATACTTTATTGCCTTATCCAGTCGTCGCTTCAGGTCACTACCATACGAAATACAGCAGTAGGTAGGTGTCATAAGATTAGATAGCTAAAAATGTGATCTGTAGAGAGTTAGGTACCTACTCATTTATTGAAAATACCTATTGTACAGTAGCTTCAAGGTACTAACCATTTAAATCTTAAATAATTTAGTTTACCATCTGTAGTCACTGGCACAAAATATTTTTAATCTGTTGAAACTCCCGCGCAACCTTAACGGTTATGGCTTAAAGGACAAACATCCAATCCAAAAATCTCAATAAAAAACCTTAACGATTACAGTATTATTAGTAGGTAATTGAAACCGTTCGATTGACATTTTAAAAGTTGAAATAAAATCTCAAAGTAGAACACTGCGTTCACAAAAGGTGTTTGACCCGCTTGGACAACAAGAAGAGCTCGCATCCCGTCACCTGCTCAGCAAAAACCTAGTCTTGCGGTGTAGAGCCGGCCCAGCACCTATCCGACCGGTCCTAGGCTGATTTAATGATATGAGATGATTTTGAGATTTTGTCTCACGATACAATTAAAACGAGCAGCAACAAAAAATTAAGACAGTTTTATTAACTTTTTAATATATGTAAGCGATGTTTTGCAGCATTTTTGAATTTGGCGCCAAAACATAGAGATGTTAGGAAAACTTTGTGAAGATTATAGTTTTTTAGAATATAGGGCTATGTGTTCGAAAATCATAACATAATGTTGTACTGATTTATATAAAGCCTTTCGTATTTTGTTTATAGGTATGGGTAGGTAGAGATAGAGAAATTGTGGTTTTTTCTTCAATTATGAACGTTACCTGCACGCATTGCACGATTCCGAATATTTCCCCGGCGGGAGATCTTCCCTTTTTCTCCCACGGCCAAATGTCTATAGACCATAGCATCCACATAGCATCAGATGGAATGATGCACGTTTATCACACTTAGGGACTTCTTTAAAAAAAAATGACCTCACTTCTCGGACAAACATAGAAAGATGACTTTTTTTAAAAACGTAGTCTTTCGGGACAAGCAAGCAACTTTATTTTCTATGATATCAACTAACTATAAAATATAACGGTATTTGAGCTAATTAGGTGTAAAATTTGTAGAGATTTTTTATTTTACTTTCAATTAATTCGATTTTTTCCTTAATAATATCTTTAAAGTACACTGTAGTAGTTCAGGGGCTTAGGCGCTCGCTGTCAATTTCACACCACGCAGGAACTCGGGTTCGAATCCCGCAGGTACCAATGACATTGAGTGGACGTGCTCGGCGGTGAAGGAAAGATTGTAAGGAAAGCTATAGGTAGTTTCTAGTAAATTAAAAAATATATTTCGAAGACATAACTGTGAAGTCCACCAACACGCATTGGGGCAGCGTGGCGGACACTTCTTTAGCCTAAAACCTCAGAATTGAGACGTGACCTGTGCCTAGTAGTGGGCAGTGTATAAGCTGTAACTTTAGTTTACTTTGATGCATTGGATCCAATCTTGTGTGGGTGGTATTTTTGGCCACAAATACCATTTTGCATCTTTTTTAACTTCGCTGTCGATTTCATTTAACGTTCTTTGTTTGTTCCCGGTTGTCCATGTTGAGGTTCGCAAGGATGTAAGCACGTGGATATATAACGTAGTAGAGAAACGCTGTAGCTATATTATGTACGATTGTAGCACGAATGGATCGGCTCAACCAGAGTGGGACCACGCTCAAATAGAACACCAGAGTAAAATAGCTATGTTGAGTGTAGAGAACCGGATACCGTTTTACTGGAAACGAGGCATTCCATTTTAGTATTCAAGGATCACAACGCATCTGCATTTCGATTCAAATCGAGGATGTTGTCTATGGACCACAGCATCCAATTACCATCATATGTACTGTGTTATACTTTGTCACCCTTATTCTATATAAAAACTTTAGCCCCTTCCGTAAGCACCTTCACTGATACCAACTACGTCTGTGACGTCACTCTCGATCTCAATTTTTTCGTCCTTGGATTGGTTTTTAGCTCTATTTATTTGTTCATATAACATTCGTGTCGTGTTTTCGGCATTTCACGCAGCAATACTGTTTCAGTTTCGTAAGTTATCACCCTTTGTAAGAAGAAAAATATAGGTAGGTCCCTCCCCCTAATCGACTCCTATATATAAAAGGATTCAATAGACTGATAAATGGCATCTGCCACATATGTTTCAGGTCGAGTAGCACTTGCGACCAAAATTAGCTGCATTACCACCATAGCTTCCCTACCCTATATTACGCAGTCATCTAAACCACCCTTGGTCATTACCCCATAGAACTAGAACCCCTAGATTAGCAATGAGAAAATAAAATGGCGTATTGTTTCGTTTAAAGCAGTGTTAGCACAAAGGGTGGCGTTTCATGATTTCAGTTAGAAAAACGCTATAGCTCCGCCAATAGCCGTCGACCCCGTTGGCAATAGATAGGGGATGATTTTTTTAAACTAAGCGGCCAGCGCTTCATAGATAAATTTTATAAGCGTCGTCAGATCACATCCAAATAAAAGTAAATATAGAGAGTCAGTACGAATATAGGCGCTGATTAATCCATCTTAGTCCTAAGATCTTCTTTTTGCCTTTTTTTTTATTTAAAGTGCTTTAGAGAGAGTTACATTACTTGTTACTTCGGTTAAATAAAAAAATGGAATAAGATTGACAAGCAAACATTAGTAGACTGTGTTCACCCGGCAGTAGGTCGATGCATCCATACTCAATTAGGAATTCAACACTAGATGCGTTGACTCCTGAGGACTGAGATAGAAATCATTCGTTATTAGTAAAAAGTATCTCCGGGTTTCTAAAAAAACCTAATACGAACTAACTGGACCCCACAATGATTAGGAATATAAATAAGTTTATTTTGTGTGTGTAATTTTTACTTCTTTTTTAACTTTTATTTCAACGTAACATTCTATTAGGTATTTTGAATATAAATTTATTATAAAATATATTTTACATATTATTTGAACAGATACAAGCAATACGTACTTACAATAATTTATAAAGAATTCTATTCGAAACACCAAAAACAACAAATTTCTAGCAAAAGGCGAAGTATTTTCCACTTAATTAAGCGCTGAGTTCAACTGAAGCGTGATCTATGAAGCGCTGAAACGCTTGACGCACTCAATCGTCCCCTATTCCGCATCTAGGAGCCATCCCAGGCCTCCGTTTACCCACATTATTACAGTTTGATGAATTACCTACCGTTCGTACTGCCTTCGTACGCCACGCGGTCATTCAACTTATTTCAACGCATCGGAAAAAGCACAATTAATAATGTATCTTACTCACACTGCCATTCCTAGCCTATATAATAGAGATTTATTGTAAAGAACACTACAGAAAATTATTCACAAAAAGAATCTTTATTTTCACTTAATATTAGCAAAATAGAACGATCTCTGAATCATTCCAATGTCTGTCTAAGATGACCAAATTTGGCCAAAACCTTATCAAATGCACATCCCTTTGGCAAAGTTAAGTTACGCAGTTATGGGTAGGCCATTACAAACGTATGGTTATAAATTGGATGAATGAATGAATGAATGAATGAATATTGTACACCACAAACAAATATACAGATAACAAAACACAAAGCAGATTATAATATTATGTAAGTACAATTTGGCGGCCTTATCGCTACATAGCGATCTCTTCCAGGCAATCCAAGGTGTAAGGATTAGAACAGTGAGAACTAGGTAGGTGGTGCAATATAAATATACACAATATAATATTAATACACAGGATTTATAGACAATACATGCAATAAAATAAAATAACATACAAAATAAAGTAAAACATATATATATATATATATATATATATATATATATATATATATATATATATATATATATATATATATATATATAAAAAAAAAAAAAATATAATTTATTCTAACGGTGTTCAAACGACTGAGATAAGTAATGCTCTTTAAGTAGTCGCAAGTTAATACACAGTACAGAATAGAAAGAATATGCATATTCCGGCGAAGCACTTGAGACGTGAGCGAAATTGGGAAATATGGTCAAATTTTCGCAATCCAAATATGAACCGAATGCTAGTGTTTTGAAGTCTCTCAAGCTTAGTTAGCTGGTCTTTAGTTATGTCTACATAGCTTGCGTCAGCATAGTCGAGAATCGGAAGGAGAAGAGACTGTGCGAGCATAATTTTTGTAGGAATGGGAAGAAATGATCGAAGGCGACGCAGTGAACTAAGAGCGACAAAGTTTTTCAAAGGTTTTTATTATAATAATAAATATTGGAATTTTTTCCTTCAGGGATAGTTTTCCTAGGTAAAAGTTAGAAGCCAAACAAAATATTGTTTTTGTTTTCTTTTCTACCATTTTAAAATGTTTATTTCATACTTTATGAACTACGCGTCGCTGAGGCTTAAAAAGTTTTTTTTATAGAGGACCTAGGTATATAGAACACGCGTGTATTCGAATGCAACGTTATGTCAAAATTTAAAAACAATCGATGAATGGCTTTAAGACATTTAATATTTTTTACGTAAAACATTTATACAAAGTTTTTTTTTATCACTATCCCGGCGCGTTGCTTCCGCAGAAGAAATAATTGTGTAAATATCGTTTTAAATTTGGAAAAGTTATATTGTTTAATTTTGAATGATACTACATTCATTGAAGTTGAATATTATATACTCAGAGGATACGTATGCATGTTATTACTCTAAGGTTATATAACTTTCAAATAAATTTGTCGGTACGATACGCGCGCCATCTACTGTAAGTCAATTGTATATACTATGCCCATAACCTTCGCGCAAGTGCAAGTTATAAGTTGACAAAGTTTTACCACAACCTGATGAACGATGTGACAGCACATAAAACACGAACAAACAAACATTATTTTTTGTATATTAGATTTTCTGAAACAATTCAAAACTGCTGTTGCCCACTCTACATCGTTTTATTTTTTTTTTCTTTTTAAAAAACGTTACCCCTACACTAGGATTTTCTCCTGTATCGCGGGGGCAGTTTACAAACATAAATTGCACAAGGACAAACATCCAGACCCGGAACAACTATTTGTAGGCCATACAAATACTTGTTCCGTGCGGGATTCGAACCCGCGACCCCCAGCGCAGCCGCTCATTGCTAAGCCACTGCGCCACGGAGACGACGACGTTTCGTATTGTATTATTAACAAACTAATTTTGTTAATACGAAAACGCCAACGTTTTTTTTCGTAGTAATTGTTATTTCTTTTTTTTTCTATTATGCCAATGCTTGACTAGACACTATCCCACCTGATAGTAAGTGGTGATGCAGCCCAAGACGATAAAGTGCACTGACTTAACTTAAGGCCCGGTTACATTTTGAGAAGTGACAAGTGCGAGTGGCAAGAGCAACTGACAAATGACAAGTGCTTAGTGCGTGTGAACAGGCAGTGATAAGTGCTTAGCGAGAATAAAATTCACAGTAAGTATTTGCCATACGCACTTGTCACTTCTCAAAATTTAAACCGGGCCCAACAAAATCCTGTCAACTCTTGCAAACCACAGAGTAGTAGCGATGTAAGAGTTAACAGATCCACTACTCTATGTCTACTGCGGGTGTCTTAAGAGACAGCAGTGGGCTTTCGATAAACTGTAACGATAACGGAAGTGAACACAGAACTAATTATTATACACAAAGTTATTTTGCAGTAACCGGCCAAATTTGCACAGAATATAATATAGGTAAATAACGAACGGATGGTGAAGAAAAATTAATCAAAAAAAAAAATTCACAAACATTCTGTCCTATTTATCTTTTAAATCCAAAATGCGTGGTAATTAATTATTTTAACTGATTTTACTTCGCACGCAAACATGAGTAAGGGTCGATCGGTAGACAAAAACGTTGTTGTCCATAAATCACGTTTAATTTAGGATAGATAACACTATAATAAAATAAGGGCAATACGTGACAGAGACATGCTGCAGCCATGTAGCTGGTATGGTCCCATAATGAACTGGCCTGATATAGTTCAACGCGACATGTCGCTACATGTTGTGTTGCATTAAATAGTACGTTTATCGTGCACTTAATATAAGAAACATACATCGACATGAAATGCTTAGTCTTAGTTTAACAGGCATTTGATTAACGAGAGTCGCGTATTTTTTCAAAATGTCGAAAACTGAGTATCGAAGTGTCATAAAGTTTCTGTTTAAAGAAGGTTTATCCCCTGCCCAAATAAAAGAACGATTGGATGGCGTGTATAAGGAGTCTGCTCCCTCCTATAGCACAGTGAAAAATTGGGTGAAAGAGTTTCGCCTCGGGAGAGAAACCGTCAAAGACTTTGGCCACGACGGTCGACCTGTGGAAGTGCTCACTCCCGAAACGATTGCTCTTATCGAAGAGGAGGTTCTGAGTGACCGCCGTTTGAAGATTAGAGAAATTGCAGCAAGGCTTGGGCTCTCTAAGAGTACCGTTCATCGCGCGATCCATGAACATCTTCACATGAAAGAAGTGAGTGCAAGATGGATACCGAAACTTTTTTCAGCGGTACAGAGACAGGAAAGAGTGCGCTGCGCTTCGGAGTTTTTGGATCTTTGTGGCGAAAATCCAAAGACTGTGATCGAGCGGCTAGTGACTGGTGATGAAACTATGATCTTGTATTATGATCCACAAAGCAAGCGCGAGTCAATGGAATGGCGTTATAAGGGTGAAAAGCCCCCTAGAAAGGCAAAGGTGCAACAATCGACTAAAAAACTGATGTGCACAATATTTTCGGATTTTCAAGGCATTTTGATGGTGGATTTTAAAGAACGTAATACAGTCGTGAACGGCGAATATTATGCTTCTTTAATATATAAATTACGAGACAAGATAAAGGAAAAACGAAGAGGCAAGCTGTCTAAAGGTGTCCTGTTGCTCCATGACAACGACCCTGTTCATACCGCTGGTGTTTCGAAGGATGCAGTTCGTCAATGCGGGTTCACAGAAGTTCAACATTCACCTTACAGTTCTGACATGGCTCCATCCGACTATTATTTATTTCCAAATTTAAAGCGGGACTTAAGAGGAAGAAAATTTTCAAGCGATGAAGAGTTGCAGGCGGCCGTCTTCAGTCATTTTGAGGATAAAAAATGTGATTATTTTTATAAAGGTTTAGAGATGTTGATTCACAGATATCAGAAGTGTGTTAGTATTCATGGTGATTATATTGAAAAATAAAATTGGTTTCGTTTCATTTCCTACATTGGTTCATAGTTAGGCCAATTCATTATGGGACCGCCTACGTATTTGTAGCAAGAAAGGGTCGGCTCGACCGGGGAAGGACCACGCTCTCACACAATACCAGCATGAAATAGCAGCTTAACGGTGTTGTGTTTCGTAAGGTGAATATAGAGAACCGGAGATCCTTTTTACTGGAAACAAGGCATTCCATCCTAGTCCTCACGGGTGACAACGCATTTACATTTTGATTCGTAATCGAGGATAGATGTAGATGTCTATGGGTCACAGCAACCACTTACTATCACCCTTGTCCTTTAGAAAAACAGCATCAGTTAACCATTTCACTGTCCTATGACACTTTTCGATTGTTTAACTATTGTGTTGTTTTCGCACACAGGGAAGTTGTTAAGAGAAGTTTAATCCAAAATAGAATAAAACCAAGTAATAAAAATGTATAAGAGTTCTAAAGTGCGATTGTTTCTCCTTCAATACAGTTGTATCTAACTCAACGGAGACTAGCCATCAGCGCATCGTAGGACAGGAATATATAGTGCTCAAATGTGCAAGCAGAGGTGCACTTTTTATTCCCTCACCCTTATAGTCCGATGGGTCAGTAATCCAACACGACTAGTCGGATTTACGCGCTTTCCTGACCTATATGACTTAGGAATCTTCAAAAAATAAGCTCACTAGTTTTTAAAATTCCGGTAAAGGACCTGCCTTGGTTTGCAATTGTTCATAGGCGGCGGTCGACCTTTTGCCGACCGTTTGCCTCCGCTTCTATAAAAAAATTCTCGGCTGCTATTGAGACATTCTTGACAAAAAAAACCAAAACTTGAGCCCGAGATTCAAAACCGGGACATCATGGTTTTCAATCGTGTTTACGACTACTACTTAGTCCAAAGAGGCAGTCAATAATTTACTACAGTGTGTGTATGATGTATGACATGCACTTGTGTTTGTTACAGACTTTTACGAAATATTTGTGTGTGTTGGAGGGCCCGGATGGTTTAGATTCACAATTGGAACCGATAGATGGAGCTGTTATCGAGATCCCGAAATCACCCGGGCGGATCCGGAGCAGATCGAAATTATACTTTATGATATATTTATAGGTGCTGTGCAATGAGAGCGCTCATAACGCTCGTCGTGAATTCCGTGCGAAGTAACCCTGTTTGATATCCGCCGGCACCAACGAAATTGTCTCAGGCGTCGATTTACCAAGTAATCGGTAAAGGATAAAATCGTCAAGATTCGCGCTTGCTCCAGAAATTTTAAATATTTTGAGAACACGTGCAGTCGCCGAAGTTCGCCAACATGCTTTTGTACAGCGCTACGGACGCTTCCTGGTCAAAAAACCCACTGTGAATTAGGCCCGGTTTACATTTTCTGAAGTGACAAATGCGAGTGACTTTGCAACTGACAAATGACAAGTGTCACTTCTTAAAATGTAAACCAGGCCTTAAGAGAAGGAATGTTGTGTCTACTGTTAAAATTAAATCAAATCAGTTTATTTTGTGAACATAGGTTAATTTATAGATCTCAATATGTACAAAAAAAAATTTAAAATAATAATTGCAAGATTAATTAATAACCTTTTTTTCTCTTCTAATGTCAGTTTCTAATTCTAATAATTAAATAATGTATTAATAATAAGAAAATTTTAAAGATAGTAAATGTATAGTAGGTATAATATAGCATATAATAATTGTCATCATTTTGTCTAATTGTCATATAGTATTAATTAGCACATGTCATGAAAGGTATATATCCAATGTTATTTAATAATATAATATTTTAATGTCAAAATGTATCGTTAAGGAATTCATCTAAAGAATAATATGTTTTTTCATTTAGTAGATCAGAAAGCTTACGTTTATAAATATTAATGTTTTCACTAATTTACTTAGGTATTTTGTTACATACTTTTGGTGCCATTGCACATATACTCTTCTGTAAGAAAACAGTTCTACTTGGTACTAAATGAAGCTTATGTGAGCGACGTTGATTTTCCACGAATTTATACATGTTAACATTACGTTTTACATAAATTCTTGTTTACCATAAATATATAATGAGGAAAATGTTAGAATTTTTAATTTTTGAAAATACGGCTTACACGTGTTGGTGCTTTTTAAACTACAGATCGCACGTAGACATTTTTTGTGCGATGATTACTTCGCGAATGTTGGGTGCATTGCCCCAAAATATAACGCCATATCTCAGGATTGAGGCGACATAGCCATGGTATACTGATAATAGTGCTCTCTGGTTTGCAATTTTTCCCAACATATGAAGAACGTATGCAAATTGGTGCAATTTTTTACAAATATAATCAATTTGAGTTTTCCACGACATATCATTGTCTAAGTATAAGTAGTCCCAATTTTTTTTAACTAACTGTTGCTTAAACGAATCCGTAGTTTAAGTCAGATTAGTAGCTTCATAAATATAATTTATTTTTACTCACCGTAAATTTAGCAGAGTGATGATAAACCGTGAATATTTACATAATATTAAAGAAATCCTATAGTAAACCAGAAATATAAGTAAAATACAACGTTCAAATACCCGAGAGGGCAGGAAGCCCGACGTTTTGAATGATTTCGGAGGTAGAGGGCTTTATGCAAAATCATCCGAAGCCAACCCCAAATGTAGCAACCCTTCGTGAAATATTAAAACGAGTGCGAATATTTCTTTTTTCGTAATTAGAAATCGCGATTGAACGGGAACGTTATTTTGATTTCTCTTTCCAAGATGGCCACATTCAAATCAAAGCAATAATTAAAAAAATTATAAGTTATATTTTATATTAATTACATTAAAAATAAATATAGCAAACCATAGATATTCTTAAAAGCAGAAAAATCAAAAAAGGATTAAAAATTTACAAAAATTAAAGAGCAAACTAGAGAGGCATTGCTATGTGTAATAATATAATACCCTAGAAGCTGATAAATTATACTTAAAACTAACTTCTCATTAAACGGCATTGTGTGATAAAAAACTTGACCACAGCATCAACTAGCGACACCTGTTATATAGCATTAGACCTCATTTAACAATATTTTTGCATGAAATCCGCGACTTTGAGAAGATAATAAATCTTCAGACGTAAATAAACGTGATTATGCTATACATAATGTGCTATTGCATATTAATTATGTAGCTCAATCATCTTTCTTATTCATTAATTCATCTATTATAATGATTGTTATATATCTATACCTGTATAGTGAATGTGCCATAAGAAAAAACATGAAATAAGAAAGAAGAACAAATCTGAAACAGACGATGACAAGCAGCACCTACCTGACGGTAACTCCGATAAAAAAATATGTGTTGCCAAATGCAACAACTATGGCAAATATCCCTCCCGTAAGACAATCTATGAAGGAAGGCCTATTATGATAGTGAAATAATAATGAAATTTTTAATAAGCCTATTGCTGTTGGTAAACACCTATTTTGATATTATTATATTATAAACGGGACTTATACAATACGTAACAAAAACCCTGTGGTTCCCGCTAAGTGTGTTATCAGAACCAATATCCAAGCGTAAAGAAATATTTTTTTCAAAAAAATACATTTAAAAAAAATTATTTTAATTAAAAAAATTAATTTGCATGTTATATGTGGTTTTATTACCTCAACTCACACGAGTATCGGTAATGCGGGGTCTTTGACAATCCTCTTACTCCTCGGCCAATGCAGAGATAATAAAACCACATACAATTTTCAAATTAATTTAATTATTTTTTCAATGTTTTTTCGAAAAATTTTATGAAAAACATTAAACTTATTTTTTCAATGTTTTTTTTTTGAAAAAAATTATTTCTATATGCTTGGATACTGATTCGGATAACGCGGTTAACAGGAACCACAGGGTTTTGTTACATGTTATATATCAATTAAACTTTTAGTTCCTGACTTAAACTCTTAAATCATCGTGATGTTTTGATTTATGGATTTCTCGCTGGTTCTACCCAGTGTAAAATTTGCTTCATAAGAAAATAGCTTTTAATGAGAATTATTTGTAATGTATATTCAATAAAAAAATCTATTCTATTCTATTCTACAAATTTTGTAGCGTGATCGTTTCTCAGCAGAGTATTAAGAAGGCTCGGGCCTGGGGAACCCAAGCCAAAATATTAAGATAGGGGTCCGTGAAAGAACCCTATGTCTAGACCAAACCGCCACACTAAGGAACCACTAAAAGTATATATCAAGCCTTAAAATCTAATGCATTAATCCTTAATAAATGTGATCCAAAATTAATATCGACCGTAAGTAGAAAGGGCATGCATCTTTAACAAAAACGTTAAGGAAATACGAGCTTCCTGCAATTGCCGGAGGAACCGAAGTACGTTGATAGTATTTTAAAGTATTTCGCGTAACTTACCTACGCCAATGTGTCCTGCGTTGTCTTAGTGTGCGTGTGTGATTATTTCGCGGGGCATACGGCTGTGTGCGTACATTTCGTAAGTTCGTTCACCCTGCTAGTTGGGGAAGTTGGGACTAAGGGGATGAATGGAGTAGATGGTAAAAAATATATAAGTTGTAAATACATTTGTGTAGGTATGCCGCAAAACTATTTAATATTTGCAGATTTTTTATATTATTTATTTATTAAATTTAATTTCTTCGTTTATAAAATAACTTTATCCCATACAAAGAATATCTTCTGTATCTTGGAGGCATTTTATA